>JAMPIV010007775.1:0-72414 GCA_024509875.1 Oreohelix idahoensis
ATAACTGGGTAAAAAAAAAACAAAAATGTTGCCCAAAAACCAGAACATAGCAATATACAAGAATCTTCCAGCACGAGCGTTATGTCTACTCTGCAGATTTTTTGGGAGGACTGAATGAATGCAAGTCCAGCTACTATACTGTGTATATAAAATATGAAACAGAACAAAAGATCCCACGTTATTTGGAAATCCGAAACAGCGCCGTAATCTCCCCCTCTCCTCCTACACTTTCACATTTAACTCAGAAGCCTGCCAATACACCTGTCATATACGCGTCTTAACGCCTTACTCCAGGAACCAACGGCTAAACTGGAGCTATGCGATGTCTGGCGCTTTCTCCCACACCTCAGAGGCATGAAAAACTTGCCGGAAGAATGGATAAAAACACTATGGACTGCTGGGAAAAACTGTAGACAGATGGTCTGCTCATCAATCGTCTGACCCCAGCACGTATATTCACCAGTTTTATTCGTCTAGTGCAGGGAACTGACATTCTACGTAAATAGAATGCGTTTCCCAGTTATGAGAAAAGATCACGGTTATGGCGTCAGAATGGAAAAATTATAATTTTATGTCCGCAAAAACGAACGAAATGCGAAAAACATGGGAAATAGGAATAACAAGAGGCGGATTAATACAGTAGAGGACCCGGGTAGGAAACAGAAATAAGAAATATAGAAAACATTTATTGATCATTAATATCTCTAGCTATGCGACAAACACGTCCCCCATTTAAGATAATGGAAGCGACTCAATGTCCTACGTTATGGAAAATAAATTTTCCTATATCCGTGAGCTTCAGGTGGTCTGTCCCTTATCCCTCCTCATCTCCCCCCTCCGTCTTCTGTGTCCATTCCTACCATGAAGGTCTGCTCCGCCACGTTTTCCAACCAGGAATGGTAATCGACTTTAAAAGGATATTATACACTTAGTAGCTCAGGTGGCCCATTGGCATTATTTTCCGCATTAAATATTCCTTAATTATCCCCAAGAAAAATGGCCGTGGTGGAGCTGGTCCGTTCTGCACCTGTGAATGTTACTTCCTTACTCCCGAAAAGATATTCATGGTTGCCTCCTTATGCCATGAACTTATGCCAGATAATTCTCGTTTCCCACTTGCTGGAGTTAGTATCGTTATTCGCTGCCTTATTTCAACTTCCGTACCTGCCGTAATGCCCACTGGGAATAGCTGGTGTTCGGATCATCGTCGCCTACCTGAAGCAGGAAGTAGGAACCCGATGCCTTGGTCCCGATGCGTCGACTCGACATAATAAAAGGTTTGGTAACTATCCGGCATGTCGCAGAATTGGGATATTCAGAACAACTGTTTTCTTGAGCGTGATCGTAAGCATCTTTCGCAACTTAGGGTTCCTCAGATAATTTCTCATCCGGTTCGCCCTTTTTTCGTAAGGTCCGTAAGGGTTTGCTGTCAACCCAGTTGAAGGTATTGATGAATTTGTCTGGTAGTAAAGGCTACATAGTGGATAAGAAAACGAATTCGCGTTTTTCTTTCTTCGTCCTTGGCCTATTTGCTGCACGTATCATTCCCACTACATTCTTTAGCAAACTGGCCACATGGCCCCAGTGAAGCAATGGAATATGCCCCCAGGAAGTCCTAGTTTTGTTTTCCCGAAGTCACGATTATAACATTTGCTAGGTCTAGGGCTGTGAGATTAAGTTACCTGTAGTCTCTCTGAGGAGCAAAATCTCAAACACAACCGTAGCGAATGTGTTTCTTCGTATGGTTGTCCGTTGCAACTATGTTATGAAATCGTCCATAAAACTGTGGGATATGTGGACTGTGCAATGGGCTCAAACAGCTTTCTTCATCATCCCTTTGTGAAACACTCCTGGTGCGTTTAATGTAAACCCGAATGGCATCACGTTAAAAAAAAACGTAATAGTGTCCTTTCACTGGTGCTGGAAAGCTATCCAAAGGCATAGTTTCCTCTTTGACTGGGTATCCTGATAGTAACCCATACTTCAGGTCAATCTTTGATGAAAATCCGTTGCCCTGCTTTACGCTCTCTTAAACACGCTCTAGATAGCGCTTTGTGGAGGGGATCCGGCTTGAAATTCCGTTTACTGTGTTTAAGTAGACTGTAATCGATCACACCAGCCGAAAACTTCCTTATTGGGCTTCTGCAACAAGCACTAATTCCTAAGCCCTCGCCAACTATAACGGGGGATTGTAGCATCACTAATCAATTCCTGTTTTACGTTTAACTTGTCGAACTTTGTGCAACGTTAGCGTTAACAGCTTTCGCATACGAGGAATAGGGTTAGACCTCTGTTTCGAACGGTGTGTCTCGTCCGTGGTAAGTGTCCATCTAGAACTTCTACCGAGAATGTTTTTCGCCCAGGCAACATCCGTTTAGCAACTTTTGCTGTATACTGGTTCAGTAAAGCCCTGCTTTCCTGTCTGTTGTGCTTTCAGAGAGAGAGGGTGTCACCAAATTTTTTTACCATCTCGAAAGATACAGTTTGTTGCTATGGATATTCCATACAACACTTTCGTCCATTTTTTCAACCATCCTATCTAATAGCTATGGCGATCGCCAGGAGATGTTTGGGGGGACGGCAGCAAGCAACCGGTCATTTCCAAGTAAATTTCTCTCAAACAGATTGTTACCGTGGGTAAACCATATTCCCCCCCCCCTATCTTTCTTTTAAATCGAGATCTGGATTTAAATATTCGTTTTCTCCTCGCAATCTTTTTTCAGGACGGTAAAACGGGCCCTTGCAAATCCCGAATGCGTAGCTTTGTTGCTTCCGGTTGGCCGTAACAAACAAAAACGTTATCTCCTGGTTGTAATTCTCACTCCTTGGCTGCCTTTGGATTATATCGCTCTTAGCGTAGCTTTGCGCGAGCTCTTCTTAAGGTTGGTACCGTTTGCTAAGATTCCTATCCCTAGGCTGTAGGTTTTCCTTCAATTCCGAATTTTCCGCTACATCTACAGGCTGAGGAACAAAAACAGTCTCATCCGCCTTCTTCTGGTCTTCCCATCGACCTGTGTAAGGCTTCAAGCGGGCCTTTCATAGTCTTGCCGAATTAATAAAACAGTGGTATGCTAGAGGAAAAAATCCCGTAGAGGGCCTGGGGAACCTTCCCCATGTAAAGGCATAAATGGCTGCAGGGGAATGAAAAAAAAGATCCCAATCATTCCTTCCGGTTTTATGTACACTTTAAACATTCATGGAGGTTGAGGAGGTTTGCCAATTGAAACGTACCGTTCCACGAAGCCCATTTTTTCCGGCCGGATGGTAACGGGTGGTGGTGCGGATGTGTTTGGCCCTCAAGATCTTAAAAGATCTCCTAAATTAACAGGCTACGGAAAAACTGGGGATCCAGTTTGTCCGTCAAAACATGTGTGAGGGGGAATCCCCAAACGTGTAAAAATCTGGCACTAGAGCTTCTGCGACATTGCTTCTGAATCTGTGCATTTGTTTTAGGCGGTATAAGCTTCGGCCCCACATAAGCTGCATGAAGTCGACTTGAGGGTCAGGATATAACCTGTTTTCACTTCGTGTGGTTCCTTTCCAGGGGGTCCAAAACAATTTGCCGTCAGAAAAACCCGTTCAATTGGTAGCTTATCCCACTATTGGCATATTCCCCCATTGGAACTGGGGGGGGTCCAATTGCTTGGGTGCCACCCGTTGGCACTGGGCGCAGGATTTGACGTATCTGAGTAATATCAGTATTCATTTCCTGGCCACCAATAGTGAGTGTGTATTCGCTGGTTTGTGGCGTTCTGTCCCATATGTACCTGCTAAAGGGTAGAGAGTGTCCCATTTCTAAGGATTTGGCTTCTGTTCTTTACTGTTTCGATACTAGGAACTGATTAAAAAACCTTGTTACACACATAGGCTTGCACCCGTTCTCACGTTAAAAGCAACGCCATCCTTAGAAAAAATGTCACCTGCGTTTGTCTAGGGTCCTTGGCCAAGGGCCAGTTTCCTCCTAAAGCAGGGTTCCAAAGTAGGGTCCTTTTGTTGCGCCTCTTTAAGTTCCATAGGTAACAAATTAGGCGCAGGCTCCCGTTCCTTCTTGGTTTGCCCTCTTGTAGTTACTGCTGCCACAATCGGCTCTTCCGGTTTCCCAATACACACGTATCCCCGCCAAGTATGACTGGGTAGATGGGATCATCCATAACAGCCGCTTTGATCACGCCTCTGACAAAGTCAGAGTGTATCTCCACCAATGCGATGGGAAGCCGTTGTTGTGCATCCACTCTTAAGAACTCCACAAAGTTGAACGGTTTCTTCTGTCTCTTGACCGGGTTTGACCAGGTACCTGGCAACAAATGCAAATCAAAAGAAAGCCCCCCGTGTCATAAACAAAACAATACGTTGAAGTCCCCGTTTAAAACAACAGTACCTTAGTACTCGCGTAGAGGGCCTCACTCTCCATCAGGTTGAGAATCATCACTGACAATAATTCTTTCACCCCTGCGCTAGTCTGTTTTATTGTAAGCATCTGATGCGTTTTCGGCTCTGTGTGCTTGCTCTGATCATTAGTCCTTTGCGCAGGGTTTTCCCCTTTGTCACCCTTGTCCTTTCTGGCCCCGCTGCCAATGTAGAAAGGTTGGGTTGATCAGTACTGGTTTACTGTGGTTGGTGTACTTGTTTTTTGTAGAACTTGGATTTTTTCAGGAGAGGGGTGTTTTGAGGTCCCAGTTTGCCTCTGTTGTTTATATCTGGTTAGAAGCATGAGAAGAATTGTTTTTTAGATTATTCCTTTAGAAAAATGCTGTTCTGTCGGTTTTACGTATTGTGGCGGCAGTTCAGCCAGCGTACTGTGATATCGCTCAGATTTTTTCTAAGATGTCTTCAAGCTTTCTGCACCCTACTTAGCTAGAAATCTCCGGGTTTATCAGCAGCACAAAGTGTTTCTTTATTTGTTCTGTGTTATAACAAAATTCCTCACAAGACCTTCATAGGTAGAGGGAGCACTGGTAAAAACTCAAGGCACTTGTCAAGTATCCCTTCAAACGAGATGAGAACTGCTGAAAAGTTTCAGAGCTCTCCTTCCTGCTGTTGTGAAACAGTTGCAGAAATTTGCGATCATTTATTTCGAAGCGCTCAAGCAAAGCTTTCTTTCAACATGTCATAGTTGTCTTGTTGGCTGCTTTCCAGATTTGGCGTAAACATCATACGCACTGCTTTTTCAACACCTGAGAAAGCTTCATATTCCAACGCGACCTCTCTAAACCGTACAGAGTTGGCAATTTTATCTCAAATTTTTCTAGATACGTGTCAAATCTTCTCATTAGGACAAGGGAAAGATTCTAGAGCAAAAGACATAGCGTTGAGTTGAAGAGATTGGGTGTTAGAAGGATCCGTTAAGGAAGAATGAGGAGAAGACTCTCCATTGTGGAGTAGGTAGAGGCGAAGCACCTACGACTTTGGAATTCTAGAGTTTTAAGAGCCAACTCATGCTGTCTCTCTTCCCTCTCCTTCCCTTCTCATGCTGTGCTCTCTCATCCTCCCTCTCCTTTCTAATGCTGTATCCTTCAAATTTCCATTTCCCTCGTCCATCTTCCTCTGCTCTCTAGCTTCTGCTGCTTTCCTCTCCGCGTCATATCTTTCCAGTTCGTCCCTGACACAAGCTTTCGCTTCGTCTCAGACAAAACCTTCGTCTCTTGCCTCGTCCCTGAGGATCTTCTCTGCCTAAGGCTTCGCCCATCTCTTTGACCCATAAGTAAAATAGCTGAGTGAGAACTAGTCGATGAAGGAATCAGAAAAAGGATACACTGGTTCCTACCACTTACGAAAAATACCAAAACAAAAAGATGATATACTTTTAACCTGGGAATACCTCCTCTCCAAAAATATATAATAGTTATATCTAACTATCCACGCTGCTATTTAATCGGCAATAAAGCCACCTTATGCAGACGGAACTACCGCCAAATAAATGTAGTTTAAGTATTACTCACTTGAAAAATAAGTTTCTACAGTGGAAACAAAATAACTTTTTACAAAAAAAATTTTAAAGAGGAAAAAAAATTTCCCTTAAATTTAAGTCCACTTACAAGTTCACCCCTGATAAGTCAGATCTGGTAAAGGGAGGACAAATAATCTGGGACGAAATAGTCCGAAACGAGCTCCTTAACTTAGTTTCAAACACCTTTCTGCTTTCAAACCCAATGATCGTTAGACAATCACAAACTTTACCAGCGTTTTAGTATTTACAAAATCAATATTTAACATACATTCCGACAAAATCAACCTGTAACTCAAAATGCATATTACTCAAAATGCTGTGGAAAAAAACCCAAATATTAGTTGTGTGGTCCAGCACGCACGCCCATAAACAGATCGTATAGTACTCAGGGGAATAGTTATTTTTAAAGATACAACAATACCACGAACAATCACTCAGTCTTACTTCTATTTCAGAATAAAGAAAGAAATCCTACAGAGACGAGCTGATATTTGTCGTATCGTATTACATTTTTCTAAGTTTTTCAAAATCCCGATCGACGAGTACCTCAATTGTCGTAGATTTTTGGATAGGGGAACTAAGACTTGGGTTGGTCCCTTCTGAATAGATTAGAATAAGTGATAACCACAGTGAGAGATACTAATAGAAATAGATTTCACGATTGAGATGGTATGAAATTTAGTAGAGGGCTGTCCCGGAAATAGAGAATCTTCCTCTCTTTCCGCCTATTCTTCTTACAACAGATATAGAGGAGTCAGTACAGTGTGTAATATATATATATTATATATATATATATAAAATATATATATATATATTATTATATATATATATAATATCATATATCACCTACACAAACACACCATATGTTACTTTACAATAGACCACACAGACGTGAAACTATGACAATGGAAATATATATATTTTGGAACGAAGCTGACCCGACACGCACTGATTTAAGTTTTTGTGAATTTTAATTATCATAATAAAATTCCATCACAACCTATCATAAAATTCATTACAACATAATGCATATACAAAATAGTTCATAAAAGTCAAGGAATTGCTACAAGAATGATAGACGACCCATTGGTATGATCCTTTTTCCCGATGAATAGCCCACAGTTCTGTTAGAAGAAAAGTGATAGCCCCAAAAATTCACGGTTTACATATGATAGATCTAAGATTTCCCTTTAAAGGTTATGAACAGACTTGGGATACTCTGAATTATCCTAAGGAAAAATAATAGTTAGCAACAAAACCAAAACTTGCCATAAAGAAACTTTAATACAGGCAAAATGGGTTGCCAAAATACAACTGAAAAGGGAATCGCTCAGTTCCTGCATTGCACAATCTATTCAGTCAGCAGTGATCACTGAGGCTTTCGTTCGTACTTTACAAGCTTTGGTAGCAACATTTATGGAAAAACACAATTTTTAGGGCCAAATTTGCACATACAGAATTTTCTCCACTGTTTAGACATTTGGCCAAAGAAACCCCAGCTCTACAAAGATAGGTTTTTGAACTCACTACTTCTAGGGAACGATATCTCCCTGGTTATTCTTATTTTAGGACATCTGGTTCTGTCACATTAAAATTTCTAAAATTTGTCCAGGCACGAATAAACGTTAACAAACAGCGAGCCACATAGTGTCAATAGCTTAATATATTTCTAGTAATTAAAGGAATGTCAGGTAACTGCCTTCTCTCAGTATATACTTTTATATTGGTCCACACACCATCACTGGTTAAAAACTCCGTCCTGAATGTTTATTGATTGTAATATTTTTACTTGCCAAAAGGGCTGAAATGTACTTGAGGTTTTTCTCAGGAAGAATTTAATATCTGGCTCGATAGGCCAGTTAATTCATTTTATAACTTAAAAAAAATGTTTATTTAATGGGTACTCTGTCGTTCATGGATGCCAATGCAATGCAAGACAGGGTTTTACTTTATACACCCAAGTCCTTAAGAATAAAATGTTTATTGTTCTTCACAGATATAAACTCAGTTACTCAACTCCACGCTGGTACGAAAGTTGGGTTACCCCAGTTTCACTGAATAAAGAAGAAAACAACATCAATAAAATACTTATACTATACTATTCCTCGGTTATAACTTACATTACATTAAACTGCAAGCGATTTTAGAAGGCTTGATCAACTTATCATATTAGAATTTCCGTGAAATCATAAGTTATATACATTCTAAAATCAATCATGGGCATGAATTAGAAATACATACGTATTTCGCAATACTCAATGATGAAGCAGTGCAGTTATAAGTTAGTTTAATTAAATATTCCTCGACTGTTGATTTACCCCCCAGTATAATCTAAATTTCATAAATAGCCGATTGAGTTTAATCTAGAATTTATAACTTTATTTTGCTATCCACTGAAACACGGTCGGCTAGAGAAATAAACAGGCACTTATAAATTAATTTCTTCTGCACAGAAATCTAACTAGTAAACTGATAATAAAACGGTATAAATCCACCGAATCACTCAATTTTACACTATATATATAATTATATATATATATAATCTATATATTATTTTCTATTATAATATATATAGTATATATAAATATATATATACTATATATAATAAAATAATTTACCTCTACAACAGAATGACAGATTAATACCCACGAATCTAGAATCCATTCAATACAATGGTAGTCTAGGACTAGAGGGCAAAATGTTGCCAAGAAACTCAGAACTTACGCAATATCTAACTAAGATAATCTATCTAGCACGAGTGTTATGTCTACTGCAGATATTTGAAGGAAGACTGAATGCAGTCACGTACTCACAGCAACTTTGGTAGGACTAACTATAAATGATAAACAGGGACAAAATATCCCACGTTATTTGGGAAATTCGAAACAGCGCCGGTATACTCCCCCTCTCCTAACACTTCACATTTAAAACTGAGAAGCCTGCCATCAGCTAATTTCAATACGCGTTCATGTTAACTCGCTCGCCTTCTCCGTGTAACTGTACTTTACCCACCCACTTTTTGTTGAGGTTAAATCACTGGCCCAAGACAGATTATACATGTTGTTAGGTGTGTAGTGCGAGCGTAATGATGAACTGATTGGTGGGTGGCGACTGAAGGTGCGGAATGTGTTAAATAGGCTCGTATGTATGTAGACCCTGCAACCCATACACTCACATGCAGTAGTCAAGGATGCTTGGACACTGCAGGCACGTTTCAAAACATTTATTTGACGAGAAACACACAAGGGATCAACAGGAACAGTCAGAGTAAACAAGGTCAAGCTGACCGGAAATCGATAGGTAAACATTAGGCATTCAGCAAGCTGGTAAACATATGAAGATACGTACATGGTCAATACAGTGTTCTTCAAGAAGGACAGTTCGTGGCGTCGCCCTGGGATTACTGACTAAACGCGTCAGATACCTTAATCACTTTGACACATAGGTGCAACTTGGCATTCCCCCGCCAATTGCACATATATCAGGCTGTATTATATAATAGCCGAAAACACAGGCCTCGTTCTGACGTCGGCTGTGTACTTCTGATAAGCAGGTTACCATCAACCCTGCAGTAATGCTTATTGTAGACAAAAATTCCGCCAATCTGTGGTTCTCACAATGTATGTTCGTCACTGGATTTCTGGATGGTATAAAGACTAATAGTCTTGAATGGCTACCTGAGCACAACAAAAACATATAAGTTCTGAAATGGAGGACCGGTGAGCTGCAGTTCACAGACTAGGCAATCTTCTAACATGTTCTGCTACCGAAAGCAGAGTAATGGAAAAAGTCGGTATTACCTCTAACCGAGTCAACAGAACGTAACAAGGAGCTCTGCTGTCATTCCAGCGCACAGAGATTCACTGGGGAAACCTGCCAGTGCAGTCACTTCGAAGATTCTCCCCGAAAAACAATGGACTCTTGGTCCCTTCAGAATAAAAACCAGGACACATTCCCCCGCTCTGCCGGAAGTCTAACTCAACTCCCGCTTAAAAAACACCTGCCCATGGGCATACGCCCGAACTGTCTACCTTTGACCCTAAAGGTCAAACACAATGAATGAATAAACAAGGGAAGACAACCCCTAATCAACCTGACATCGCAGGTAAAGACACAATTATACTTATGATACAAACAGAAGCAAATAACTTGACAGATGACTCCGTCGAAAATGACAGCAACATTACTACCACCCCCCTGTAAAAAAAAAAAGTGAATTTTTTTTTAAAATATGTTCCATGAGCAAGATTGCAACAAAGTATCACTTATTTGCTCAAAAAAATGAAAAAACCTAATATCAGGTACAATAGACGCATAAACAAAGCGTCTGATAAGAGGATACGGAAAATCATCTCCCAACATAGGAGAAAATATCTCCTTTAAGCCAAACAAAAACTAAGGGGTACCATTAAAGAAAAACCTAAGTTGTCAGGCAATACCAATCGCATATATCAATCATTACTAAATACTATAATTATAGCAATATAACAAATGTCAATGAATTGAAATCGTTTGCTATTTTAGCAACATATCACTGATGGATGGACAAAATGAAATTTGTTAAATTATCTAAACATCATCCAAATACATTTGTATTACAACATATTATGATATTAAGGACAGACCTAAGTCTGAAAATATATCAGGAAAAACTAGGACACAAGATTTAACTGGAATCATGTGGGCATCTAGACAATATGTCCGCCATCACATTATCCGAACCACGGATAGCTCGCACCGTGAAATGGAAAGGCTGAAGAGCAATAGCATAACGAGTAGATCTCGAGCTCTTCAAATCCTTACTTTGCATAGCCGTAAGAGCTTTTTGGTCGGTTTCCATAAAGAAATGCGCGCCCAGAAGGAACCTTTGTAGCTTAAGAATGGACCAAACCATAGCCAACAATTCACGGTCCAAAACCGAGTAATTCCTTTCTGCCGCATTTAGTTTAGTGAAATAGTACATTACAGTAGTTGTAAGTTCCTGAATATAATTCCTGACATTAAGCGCCGCTCTAATGCCAGTGGAAGAGGCATCACTACGAAGGACAAAAGTCTTATCTTAAGACTACCGACGATTGATAAGACTTTTGTCCTTCGTAGTGATGCCTCTTCCACTGGCATTGGAGCGGCACTAATGCAGGAATATTCAGGAACTCTGCATCCTGTAATGTATATTTCTAGGAAGCTGAATGCGGCAGAAAGGAATTACTCGGTTTTAGACCGTGAATTGTTGGCTATGGTTTGGTCCATTCTTAAGCTACAAAGGTTCCTTCTGGGCGCGCATTTCTTTATGGAAACCGACCAAAAAGCTCTTACGGCTATGCAAAGTAAGGATTTGAAGAGCTCGAGATCTACTCGTTATGCTATTGCTCTTCAGCCTTTCCATTTCACGGTGCGAGCTATCCGTGGTTCGGATAATGTGATGGCGGACATATTGTCTAGATGCCCACATGATTCCAGTTAAATCTTGTGTCCTAGTTTTTCCTGATACACTTTCAGACTTTTGTCTGTCCTTAATATCCTAATATGTTGTAATACAAATGTATTTGGATGATGTTTAGATAATTTAACAAATTTCATTTTGTCCATCCATCAATGATATGTTGCTAATATAGCATTGTAATTCATGACATTTGTATATTGCTATAATTATAGTATTTAGTAATGATTGATATATGATTGGTATTGCCAGCAACTTAGGTTTCTTTAATGGTACCCCCTTAGTTTGTTTGGCTTAAAGGAGATATTTTCTCCTATGTTGGGAGATGATTTGTATCCTCTACAGACGCTTTGTTTATGCGTCTATTGTACCTGATATTAGGTTCATTTTTTCATGAGCACATAAGTGATACTTGTGCAATCTTGCTCATGGACATATTTAAAAAAAAAAATTTCATTTTTTTTTTTACAGGGGGGTGGTAGTAATATGTTGCTGTCATTTTTGACGGAGTCATCTGTCAAGTTATTTGCTTATGTTTTTATCATAAGAATAATTGTGTCTTTACCTGCGATGTCAGGTTGATTAGGGGTTGTCTTCCCTTGTTTATTCATTCATTGTGTTTGACCTTTAGAGTCAAAGGTAGACAGTTCGGGCGTATGCCCATGGGCAGGGTTTTTAAAGCGGGAGTTGAGTTAGACTTCCGGCGAGCCGGGGGAGTGTCCTGGTTTCTGAAGGGACGAGAGTCCATTGTGTTTTTCGGGGAGAATCTTCGAAGTGACTGCACTGGCAGTTTTCCCCAGTGAATCTCTGTGCGTTGGAATGACTGCAGAGTTTCTTATATTGTTCTGTGGACTCGGTTACAGGTAATACCGACTTTTTCCATTACTATGCTTTCGGTAGCAGAACATGTTAGAAGATTGCCTAGTCTGTGAACTGCAGCTCACCGGTCCTCCATTTCAGAACTTATATGTTGTGGTCAAGGTAGCCATTCAAGACTATTAGTCTTCATACCATCCAGAAATCCAGTGACGAAGATATATTGTGGGAACCGCAGATTGGCGGAATTTATGTCTACAATAAGCATTACTGCAGGGTTGATGGTAACCTGCTTATCAGAAGTACACAGCCGACGTCAGAACGAGGCCTGTGTTTTCGGCTATTATACTACAGCCTGATAATGTGCAATTGGCGGGGAATGCCAAGTTGCACCTATGTGTCAAAGTGATTAAGGTATCTGACGCGTTTAGTCAGTAATCCCAGGGCGACGCCACGAACTGTCCTTAATGAAGAACATTGTATTGACCATGCACGAATATTCAAATGTTTACCAGCTTGCTGAATGCCTAATGTATACCTATCGATTTCCGGTCAGCATGACCTTGTTTACAATGACTGTTCCTGTTGATACCATGTGTGTTCTCGTCAATAAATGTTTTGAAACGTGTCTGCAGTGTCCAAGCATCCTTGACTACTGCATGTGAGTGTATGGGTTGCAGGGTCTACATACATACGAGCCTAAACACATTCGCGCCTTCATTCGCACCCACACTCAGTTCATCATACGCTCGCACTACACACCTAACAACATGTATACTGTCTTGGGCCAGTGATCACCTCAACAAGAGAAAAGTACAGTTACACGGAGAAGGCGTTAAGACGCGTATTGAAAGGTGATGGCAGGCTTCTGAGTTAATGTGAAGTGTTAGGAGAGGGGGAGATACCGGCGCTGTTTCGAATTTCCAAATAACGTGGGATATTTTGTCCTGTTTCATATATACCTACCCAGTTGCTGTGACGTGACTGCATTCAGTCTTCCAAAATCTGCAGTAGACATAACACTCGTGCTAGAAGATATCTTGTATATTGCTAAGTTCTGAGTTTCTTGGCAACATTTTGCCGAGTCCTAGACTACCATTGTATTGAAGGATTCTAGTTCGTGGTATTAATCTGTAGTTCTGTGTAGAGGTAAATATATATATATATATATATATATATATATATATATATATATATATATATATATATATATATATATATATATATATATATATATATAGTAAAATTGAGTGATTCGGTGATAACCGCTTATTTCAGTTTACTAGTTAGATTTCTGTGCAGAAGAAATTAATTTATAAGTCTGTTATATTCTCTAGCCGACGTGTTTCAGTGGATAGCAAAATAAATTATAATTTCTAGATAAACTCATTCGGCTATTAATGAAATTTAATTATACTGCTAATCAACAGTCGAGAATATTTTAAACTAACTTATAACTGCACTGCTTCATCATTGAGTATTGACGTAATACGTATGTATTTCTAATTCATGATGATTGATTTTATGAATATAACTTATTTCACGGGAATTCTAAATGATAAGACAAGCTCTACGCTTGCAGTTTATAATGTAAGTTATAACCGAGGAATAGTATGTATAAGTATTTTATATGTTGTTTTCTCTTTATTCAGTGAAACTGGGGTAACCCAACTTTGCCAGCGTTGAGTACTGAGTAATATCTGTGAAGAACATAAACATTTTATTCTTAAGGACTTGGGTGTATAAAGTAAAACCTGTCTTGCATTGCATTGGCATCCAGAACGACAGAGTACCCATTAAATAAACATTTAAGTTTAAATGAATTAACTGGCCTATCGAGCCAGACTTAATTCTTCCTGAGAAAAACCTCAAGTACATTTCAGCCCTTGTGGCAAGTAAAATATTACAATCAATAAACATTCAGACGGAGTTTTAACCAGTGATGGTGTGACCAAATAAAGTCCTATACTGAGAGAAGGCAGTTACCTGACATTCCTAATTACTAGAAATCTAAGCTATTGACACTTGGCTCGCTGTTAACGTTCGTGCCTGGACAGTTTTAATGTGACAGAACCAGATGTCCTAAAATAAGAATAACCAGGGAGACGTTCCCTGAAGTAGTGAGTTCAACCTATCTTTGTAGAGCTGGGGTTTCTTTGGCCAAGTCTAAACAGTGGAGATTCTGTATGTGCATGTCCTAAAAATTGTTTGTCCAGAAGTTGCTACCAAAGCTGTAAGTACGAACGAAAGCTAGTGATCACTGCTGACTGAATAGAGTGAATGCAGGACTGAGCGATTCCTTTATTGTTGTATTTTGGCACCCATTTTGCTGTCTTAAATTTCTTTATGCAAGTTTTGTTTTGTTGCTAACTATATTTTTCCTTAGGATAGATCAGAGTATCCAAGTCTGTTCATACCTTTAAAGGGAAATCTTAGATCTATCATATGTATCCGTGAATTTTTGGGGCTATCACTTTTCTTCTAACAGGACTGTGGGCTATTCATCGGGGAAAAGGATCATACCAATGGGTCTATCATTCTTGTAGCAATTCCTTGACTTTTTGACTATTTGTATATGCTTTGATGTAATGTTATGTGTTGTGATGGAATTTTATTATGATAATTAAAATTCACATAAACTTAATCAGTGTGTCGGGTCAGCTCGTTCCAAATTATCTATATTTCCATTGTCATAGTTTCACGTCTGTGTGTCTATTGTAGTCACATATGTGTGTGTGTAGGTGATATATATATATATATATATATATATATATATATATATATATATATATATATATATATATATATATATATATACACACTGTCTGACTCCTCTAGATCTGTTGTAGAAGATAGGCGGAAAGAGAGAAGATTCTCTATTTCCGGGACAGCCTCTATAAATTTCTACCATCTCACTCGTGAAATCTATTTCTATTATTATCTCTCACTGTGGCTATCACTTATTCTAATCTTTTCAGAAGGGATCAACCCAAGTCTTAATTCCCCTATCGAAAATCTACGACAATTGAGGTCTCGTCGATCGGGATTTTGAACTTAGAAAACGTATACGATACGACAAATATCAGCTCGTCTGTAGGATTTCTTTCTTTATTCTGAAATAGAGTAAGACTGTGATTGTCTCGTGGTATTGTGTATCTTTAAAAATAACTATTCCCCTAGACTAACGATCTGTTTATGGGCGTGCTGACCACACAACTAATATTGGGTTTTTTTCCACAGCATTTTGAGTAATATGCATTTGAGTTACAGGTTGATTTTGTCGGAATGTATGTTAAATATTGATTTTGTAATACTAAACGCTGGTAAAGTTTGTGATTGTCTAACGATCATTGGGTTTGAAGCAGAAAGGTGTTTGAACTAAGTTAAGGAGCTCGTTTCGGACTATTTCGTCCAGATTAATTGTCTCCCTTACCCGATCTGACTTCAGGGGTGAACTTGTAGTGGACTTAAATTTAAGGGAATTTTTTTCTCCTTAAAATTTTTTGTAATAGTTATTTTGTTTCCACTGTAGCAACTTATTTTTCAGTGAGTAATCTTAACTACCATTTATTTGGCGTAGTCGTCTGCATTAGGTGCTTTATTGCCGATTAATAGCAGCGATAGTTAGATACTATATATTTTGGAGGAGGTATCCCAGGTTAAAGTATATCATCTTTTGTTTGGTATTTTCTCGTAAGTGGTAGGAACCAGTGTATCCTTTTTCTGATTTCCTTCTCGACTAGTCTCACTCAGCTATTTACTATGGCAGAGAGGGCGAAGCTTAGGCAGATCCTCAGGGACGAGGCAAGAGACGAAGGTTTGGACGGAGACGAAGCGAAAGCTTGTGTCAGGGACGAACTGGAAAGATATGACGCGGAGAGGAAAGCAGCAGAAGCTAGAGAGCAGAGGAAGATGGACGAGGAAATGGAAATTTGAAGGATACAGCATGAGAAGGAGAGGGAGGAGAGACAGCATGAGAAGGAGAGGGAAGAGAGACAGCATGAGTTGGCTCTTAAAACTCTAGAATTCCAAAGTCGTGGTGCTGCCTCTACCTCCAGCAATGGAGAGTCTTCTCCTCATTCTTCCTTAACTGATCCTTCTAACACCCAATCTCTTCAACTCAACGCTATGTCTTTTCCTCTAGAATCTTTCCCTTGTCCTAATGAGAAGATTGACACGTATCTAGAAAAATTTGAGAAAATTGCAACTCTGTACGGTTTAGAGAGGTCGCGTTGGAATATGAAGCTTTCTCAGGTGTTGAAAAGCAGTGCGTATGATGTTTACGCCAAACTGGAAAGCAGCCAACAAGACAACTATGACATGTTGAAGAAAGCTTTGCTTGAGCGCTTCGAAATAAATGATCGCAAATTTCTGCAACTGTTTCACAACAGCAGGAAGGAGAGCTCTGAAACTTTTCAGCAGTTCTCATCTCGTTTGAAGGGATACTTGACAAAGTGCCTTGAGTTTTTACAGCTCCCCTCTACCTATGAAGGTCTTGAGGAATTTGTTATAACAGAACAAATAAAGAACACTTTGTCTGCTGATACCCGGAGATTTCTAGCTAAGTAGGGTGCAGAAAAGCTTGAAGACATCTTAGAAAAATCTGAGCGATATCACAGTACGCTGGCTGAACTGCCGGCCACAATACGTAAACCGACAGAACAGCATTTTCTAAAGAATAATCTAAACCAATCTTCTCATGCTTCTAACCAGAATAACCACAGAGAAACTGGACCTCAAAACCCCCCTCCTGAAAAATCCAAGTTCTACAAAAACAAGTACACCAACCACAGTAAACAGTCTGATCAACCCAACCTTTCTACATGGCAGCGGGGCCAGAAAGGACAAGGTGACAAAGGGAAAACCCCTGCGCAAAGGACTAATGATCAGAGCAAGCACACAGAGCCGAAACGCATCAGATGCTTACAAACAGACTCGCAGGAAAGAATTATTGTCAGTGATTCTCAACCTGATGGAGAGAGGCCCTCTACGCGAGGTACTGTTGTTTTAAACGGGACTTCAACGTATTGTTTGTTTGACACGGGGCTTTCTTTTGATTGCATTGTTGCCAGGTACCTGGTCAAACCCGGTCAAGAGACAGAAGAAACCGTTCAACTTTGTGGAGTTCTTAAGAGTGATGCACCAACAACGCTTCCCATTGCATTGGTGGAGATGCACTCTGACTTTGTCAGAGGTGTGATCAAAGCAGCTGTTATGGATGACCCCATCTACCCAGTCATACTTGGCTGTAGATATGTGTTTATTGGGAAACCAAAAGAGCCAATAAGTGGCAACAGTAACCACAAGAGGGCAAACCAAGAAGGAACGGGAGCCTGCGCCAAATTTGTTACCCATGGAACTTAAAGAGGCGCAACAAAAGGACCCTACTTTGGAACCCTGCTTTAGGAAACTGCCCATGGCCAAGGACCCTAGACAACGCAGGGACATTTTTTCTAAGGATGGCGTGCTTTATCGGAGAACGGGCAAGCCTGAACAAGGTTTTAATCAGTTCCTAGTATCGAAACAGTACAGAAGCCAAATCCTAGAAATGGGACACTCTCTACCCTTTAGCGGTCATATGGGACAGAACGCCACAAACCAGCGAATACACACTCACTATTGGTGGCCAGGAATGAATACTGATATTATCAGATACGTCAAATCCTGCGCCCAGTGCCAACGGGTGGCACCCAAGCATTGGACCCCCCCCAGTTCCCATGGGGGAAATGCCAATAGTGGGAGCACCATTTGAACGGGTTGCTGTCGACATTGTTGGACCCCTGGAAAGGACCACACGAAGGAACAGGTTTATCCTGACCCTAGTCGACACATGCACTATGTGGGCCGAAGCTATACCGCTAACATGCACAGATTCGAAGCATGTCGCAGAAGCTCTAGTGCAGATTTTTACACGGTTGGGATTCCCTCAACAAGTTTTGACGGACAATGGATCCCAGTTCCGTAGCCTGTTAATTTAGGAGATCTTTAAGATCTTGAGGGCCAAACACATCCGCACCAGCCCGTACCATCCGGCCGGAAATGGGCTCGTGGAACGTTTCAATGGCAACCTCACCATGATGTTACGTAAAAACCGGAAGATTGGGATCTTTTCATTCCTGCAGCCATATTTGCTTACAGGGAGGTTCCCCAGGCCTCTACGGGTTTTCCTCTAGCTACACTGTTATTCGGCAGACCTATGAAGGGCCCGCTTGAAGCCTTACTCAGGTCGCTGACAGACCAGAAGGCGGATGAGACAGTTGTCTCAGCCAGTAGATGTGCATCGGAATTGAAGGAAAACCTACAGCTAGGATAGGATCTAGCAACGACCAACCTTAAGAAAGCTCGCGCAAAGCACGCTAAGCGATATAATCAAGCAGCCAAGGAGAGAGAATTACAACCAGGAGATAAAGTTTTGTTGTTACTGCCAACCGGAAGCAACAAGCTACGCATCGGGTGGCAAGGGCCGTTTACCGTCCTGAAAAAGATTGCGAGAACGAATTATCAGATCTCGATTAAAAGAAAGTAGAAGGTTTACCACGTAAATCTGTTGAAGAAATACTTGGAAAGACCGGTGCCGTCCCCCAAACATCTCCTGGCGATCGCCATAGCTATAGAGGATGTTGAAAATGACGATAGTTGTATGGAATATCCATTGCAACAAACTGAATCTTTCGAAGATGTAAAATTTGGTGACACCCTCTCTCTGAAGCACAACAGACAGAAAAGAGGGCTTTACTGAACCAGTATACAGCAGTGCTAACGGATGTGCCTGGGCGAAAAAATCTCGTAGAATTCGAGATGAAACTTACCAACGAGACACACGTTCGAACCAGAGTCTACCCTATTCCGTATGCGAAAGCTGATACGCTACGTGCAAAGATAGACAAGCTACGTAAAACAGGAATTATTAGTGAGTCTACATCCCCGTATAGTGCGAGCGTAGTGCTGTTGCAGAAGCCCAATAAGGAAGTTCGGCTGTGTATCGATTACCGTCTACTTAACACAGTAACGGAATTTCAGCCGGAACCCCTCCAAAGCGCTTCTGAGCTGTTTAGCGAGCTAAGCAGGGCACGGATTTTCTCAAAGATTGACCTGAGTAAGGGTTACTATCAGATACCAGTCAAAGAGGAAACTAAGCCTTTGCTAGCTTTCAGCACCAGTGAAGGACACTATACGTTTAACGTGATGCCATTCGGGTTACATAACGCACCAGGAGTGTTCACAAGGATGATGAGAAAGCTGTTAGAGCCATTGCATAGTCCACATATCCACAGTTTTATGGACGATATACTAGTTGCAACGGACACATACGAAGAACACATTGCTACGGTTGAGATGCTCCTCAGGAGACTACAGGAAACTTATCTCACAGCTAGACCTAGCAAATGTTTAATCGACTTCGAAAAACTAGACTTCCTGGGGCATACCATTGCTCACGGGGCCATGTGGCCAGTTGCTAAGAACGTAGAGAAGATACGTGCAGCAAATAGGCCAAGGACGAAGAAAGAAACGCGATCGTTCTTATCACTATGTGCTTACTACCAGAAATTCATCAAAACCTTCAATGGGTTGACAGCACCCCTTACGGACCTTACGAAAAAAGGGCGACCGGAGAGAATTATCTGGGATCCTAAGTGCGAAGATGCTTACGTCACGCTCAAGAAACAGTTGTCTGAATATCCAATTCTGCGACTGCCGGATATTACCAAACCTTTCATATTGCGAGTCGACGCATCGGGACAAGGCATCGGGTCTACTCTGCTTCAGGTAGGCGACGATGATCCGAACCAGCTATTCCCAGTGGCATACGGCAGTCGGAAGTTGAATAAGGCAGAATAAAACTACTCCACAGTGGAAAGAGAATATCTGGCATTAGTTCATGGCATAAGGAGGCACCATGAATATCTTTACGGAGTAACATTCACAGTGCAGACCGACCATGCTCCACTGGCATTTCTTGGGGCTAATAAGGAATTTAATGCGAAAATAATGCAATGGGCACTGCTCCTAAGTGTATATTCCTTTAAAGTCGAATACATTCCTGGTAGAGAAAACGTGGGAGCAGACTTCATGAGTAGGAATTGGACAGAGACGGAGGGGGGAGATGAGAGGGAAAAGGACAGACACCCTGAAGCTACGGATATAGGAAATTTATTTCCATAACGTAGACATGGAGTGCTTCCATATCTTAAATGGGGGACGTTTTGTCGCATAGAGATTTATGATCAATAAATGTTCTATATTCTTTTCTTTTCTACCCGTGTCCTCTACTGTATTATCGCTCTTTTATCCTTTTCCTGTTTTTCGCATTCGTTCGTTTGCGACATAAATATATTTTTCCATTCTGACTTTACCGTTTCTTTTCTCATACTGGGAACGCATTCTATTACGTAGATGTCAGTCCCTGCACTAGACGAATAACTGTGAATATACGTGCTGGTCAGACATAGAGAGCAGACATCTGTCTACAGTTTCCCCAGTCATAGTGTTTCTTCGGCCAGTTTTTCTGCCTGAGGTGTGGAAAGCGCCAGACATGCATAGCTCAGTTTAGCCGTATGTCGGAGAAGGCGTTAAGACGCGTATTGACAGGTGATGGCAGGCTTCTGAGTTAATGTGAAGTGTTAGGAGAGGGGGAGATACCGGCGCTGTTTCGGATTTCCAAATAACGTGGGATCTTTTGTCCTGTTTCATATATATATCTACCCAGTAGCTGTGACTTGACTACATTCAGTCCTCCAAAATCTGCAGTAGACATAACGCTCGTGCTGGAAGATATCTTGTATATTGCTATGTTCTGAGTTTCTTGGCAACATTTTGCCCAGTTCTAGACTACCATTGTATTGAAGGATTCTAGTTCGTGGTATTAATCTGTAGTTCTGTGTGGAAGTAAATATATGAATATATATCTAGTAAAATTGAGTGATTCAGTGATAACCGCTTATTTCAGTTTACTAGTTAGATTTCTGTGCAGAAGAAATTAATTTATAAGTCTGTTATATTCTCTAGTCGACGTGTTTCAGTGGATAGCAAAAAAAATTATAATTTCTAGCTAAACTCATTCGGCTATTAATGAAATTTAATTATACTGCTAATCAACAGTCGAGAATATTTTAAACTAACTTGTAACTGCACTGATTCATCATTGAGTATTGACAGAATACGTATGTATTTCTAATTCATGATGATTGATTTTATGAATATAACTTATTTCACGGGAATTCTAAATGATAAGACAAGCTCTACGCTTGCAGTTTATAATGTAAGTTATAACCGAGGAATAGTATGTATAAGTATTTTATGTTGTTTTCTCTTTATTCAGTGAAACTGGGGTAACCCAACTTTGCCAGCGTTGAGTACTGAGTAATATCTGTGAAGAACATAAACATTTTATTCTTAAGAACTTGGGTGTATAAAATAAAATCTGTCTGGCATTGCATTGGCATCCAGAACGACAGAGTACCCATTACATAAACATTTAAGTTTAAATGAATTAACTGGCCTATCGAGCCAGACTTAATTCTTCCTGAGAAAAACCTCAAGTACATTTCAGCCCTTGTGGCAAGTAAAATATTACAATTAATAAACATTCCGACGGAGTTTTAACCAGTGATGGTGTGACCAAATAAAGTCTTATACTGAGAGAAGGCAGTTACCTGACATTCCTAATTACTAGAAATCTAAGCTATTGACACTTGGCTCGCTGTTAACGTTCGTGCCTGGACAGTTTTAATGTGACAGAACCAGATATCCTAAAATAAGAATAACCAAGGAAACGTTCCCTGAAGTAGTGAATTCAACCTATCTTTGTGGAGCTGGGTTTTTTTTTGTCCAAGTCTAAACAGTGGAGATTCTGTATGTGCATGTCCTAAAAATTGTTTGTCCAGAAGTTGCTACCAAAGCTGTAAGTACGAACGAAAGCTAGTGATCACTGCTGACTGAATAGAGTGAATGCAGGACTGAGCGATTCCTTTATTGTTGTATTTTGGCACCCATTTTGCTGTCTTAAATTTCTTTATGCAAGTTTTGTTTTGTTGCTAACTATATTTTTCCTTAGGATAGATCAGAGTATCCAAGTCTGTTCATACCTTTAAAGGGAAATATTAGATCTATCATATGTATCCGTGACTCTTTGGGGCTATCACTTTTCTTCTAACAGGACTGTGGGCTATTCATCGGGGAAAAGGATCATACCAATGGGTCTATCATTCTTGTAGCAATTCCTTGACTTTATGACTATTTGTACGAGTATATGCTTTGATGTAATGTTATGTGTTGTGACGGAATTTTATTATGATAATTAAAATGCACATAAACTTAATCAGTGTGTCGGGTCCGCTCGTTCCCAATTATCTATATTTCCATTGTCATAGTTTCACGTCTGTGTGTCTATTATAGTCACATATGTGTGTGTAGGTGATATATATATATATATATATATATATATATATATATATATATATATATATATATATATATATATATATATATATATATATATATATAGTTTATAGACTGTCTGACTCCTCTAGATCTGTTGTAGAAGATAGGCGGAAAGAGGGAAAATTCTCGATTTCCGGGACAGCCTCTATAAATTTCTACCATCTCACTCGTGAAATCTATTTCTATTATTATCTCTCACTGTGGTTATCACTTATTCTAATCTATTCAGAAGGGACCAACCCAAGTCTTAATTCCCCTATCGAAAATCTACGACATATGTCCAAGTGTGTTCCTGTTACCTATGTTTCGAGGAACACATATTGATAAAGTAAATGGCTCAATACAAAGGCCCCCAACTAAACGGAGTAGTTCAGTGCCACAAATGTGAGAAACAGTGAGTATCGTGTAAAAGGTAATAACTGCAATTCTGAGTTTATATTTACAAATATGAAAACATGAATATGTAATCAATTCACATTTTGAGTTAATATGTGAAATACATTCTCTCATCTGGGGATTTATTAGTATTCTTGGGCATAGCGGGACGAAAAATATTTACAAGCATTTAAATAGGGCAGATTGTGCCATACATGATGCCTCTTCTTATCATAGAGCCAGTTCGTTGTCAGAAGTAGTAGCCTAATCCTTCCCAGGGCATTCACTTTGCAAGGTGAAATCCTTTTCATGGCGTAATATTTATCAACAATACGCCAATTGAAGATTTGTCGCGGCCCCACATGTTATAATTTATCCCTACTTTGAAAGGGATATTGCCGCGCCAACAGGTTAAGTTGTCATATTGAATGGTGAAAGCTCTTCAGGGTCAAAATAAGAGACACGTGCTCAGAAAAAACGGCTGATAATTTTGTTTACGACGAAACATGCCGACAGCTTCAGACAAACTGCTCCCCGCGATTATGATGACGGCAATTCATGAAGGGTACGGGAATTCCCAATATGTGAATCTGATATGGGACTTCTCAGTACCGGTATGTTTCAGCGGAGTGAGTACGTGTTTTGTGAGTGCTCCAGATTTCCAAGTGTATGTCCGCTGTATTCTACAATATGAGACATCAACAGTTGTGTGTGATTGCCAATTGATGTTTGATGAAAGGTAGTATATTTTCGAACTATATTTGATTCGTAAATAATTCGACATGTCCATATAGACGACTTTAGTGCGGACGCAATACGGACAGACCAGTTCTTATCTTGTACCATATTAATGACAGAGGCCCAGTGTCTGGCCAACATTCATGAGTATTAAATCAGTGAACTGTGAATAATTGAAGCAGTCTTCTGTAAATTAAAGATGTTACGGACTAATTTTGTACACCACAGTGTACAACTTTGAATTCCTTTAAATTGATATGTAAAAGATCATGTGGGAATAAATGAATTCATTATGAAAGATGAGACAAAGGAAGGGCAGAATGTCAGATGGGCCTGCGTGCCCAATTCTCAACCCTTTGAAAATAAAATTCGTTCGTTCTTTCATTCGTTCGTTCTCTCTCTTTCTCTTAGCCTGCTGTTTCCAGAACATGGACTACATTGCAATTTTGTCAACTGATTTTCTTAATGTGTGCCCTATCCAGTGGCTTCAACCCTTTTTTTGCTGATGGAGATAACTATGTAGTACCACAACTAGGTTTTAAGATGACAATAGCGTATACAACAAAAACATTTCGTCAAGATTACACTAATAAAATACAATATTTCATGAGTGCACGTTGACAAGGTGAGACTATTAAAATGTGTAAGAACTTTATAATTACTCGCGCTGAAAGGTCGGTTTTCGTTTGCTGCCAAGAACAAAGTGATGTACTCCTAAATGTTCTACATCCAATTTTTGTTTGAAAATCATTGAGCTGAATGTAGTTAACACTCCTGCATTGTTCATTGTAAAAATGAGGATTAAATCAAAGAGTCGTGTTGTTAACAATAATGACAACAGCGTACATAGAAACACAATGTAACAGGGCTCGTTAGTGCTTGTTAAATGTTGGAGTCACTAGGTGGCAGATGGCAGGCCTAGTGACGTAGTCTATATTTGGTAAATTACTTCGCTTTATCTTCCAAGTTATTTAGTTGATATCATTACTGGCCATCTCCGCCACAGGTGTAAATTCCTGGATGATATTCCTATCGTTTTCTATACAACTCAAATCTGTTCCGTTCCTTCTTTGATGTAATAGTGACTGCGTATAGTGGTAGTTTAAATGTACATGGCATGCGATCAGCAACTCATAAAGATGGAACCAATTTCATTATCTTCCTTCAAAACAACTTTTAATAACTTAATAAAACAACACGTACAATAAGTTATTCAAATGGTAGAGTTCGCCTAGAAGCCTTTACTGGGTCTTTATACTTCAGGTTAACTCATACATGAATTCTATGTCGTGTAACTTCCGTATTCCTCTTTAACTTATTCCTCTCTCCAGTAGACCTCCTTAGTCTTCCCAAACTGCTCCTATTTACTCATATACCAATGCTCTTTATCAGCATTCTTATAACTGCTCCTAGCGACAAAATTCATCTCATGCATAAATAATTATAATTGTATGTTCACCATTCTGATACTTACAAGTGAGAGAGCATATTTGAAGTTCTTCTATAAAAGTCTACATTCACCTTTTCTTGATAATCATATACAATTCTGGACACTTCAAACCTTGTACATTATGGTTCCTCTATAACATCTCTAGTTTCCTTCATATGTTTACAGCCTCTTGGTTACTTTACACATAGTCGTTATAACCATCCGTTTTCTTGGTACTAAGTCGTACAGTTCTCATAATGAATTGACAAATCGTACTTCTACAAGACTCTCCTGTAAACAAAATTCTACTCTGTGTAAATTATAATCTCAGTTCAATACTTACATAAAAAATACAGCATAAACGCTGATCTCCTTTCAGAAATACACATTAACTGTGAACTACAGAATCAAATACTATCTCCCGATAGAATAACACTGGCTAGTGATGGCTGGATATCTAAATATATTTACACAAAATCCCTATCTGTAAAACCACAGAAGGTACATCTTGTCCGCACAGCGATCACACCTTCTTCCTGAAGACCACCTCAGGACTCACTGCCATGACCTCTGGTCATTTCTCGTGGTGTGTTTCTCTCGCCACTCTTCTGATTCGCTGACCCAAATCTTTTTACTTAAATTTATTGGTCAAGCTTTTTTTTCTTTTTTTTTTCTCGAACATTCTGTTTACAACTCACTATAATCACTCACTATTAGTTAACACGAGCCGGTATTCTGAACCGTAGTCAGTTAGCAATACCATTATTTTCATTCATTATTTTCTCTTGTGAGCTGTCCCAACTGTTTGTCTCACTTTAACAATAGCATAAATAATGCTCGGGCAAACCCCACGGTGACAACAGCACAACTGAAGAAAGCGACGACGCTAGTTATCTAAGGGGGTAAAGGATCCCGTTACACGCCTTTTGAGACATATTGGGAATGCGGTGTTAGGCCCGTATTTTCTTGACCATCGGCTCACTAGGGGTGGTGTGGTCAGCATCAAGCCAGCCACCGTAACCTTCCCAGAGTTATTCTGGTACCCAATTCATGAGGCTGGGTCGACTCCAGAGCCGTTTGTGGTCTAAAAAATCCCACCTCAACTGGGGATCGAACAATGGACCACCGAGCTAGGAAGCCAGTGCACTAACCACTGCGCTACCACGGCTCCCTCTAGTTATCTTAGGGATAACATAAATTATCCCTTTTGACATGATCTGCGCATGTGAGCATATTTTCCAAGACGTTGTGACGTCAACGTTTGTGAAACGTAAACTTCTTCATTGGCGGGAAGAATAATTAATGTGTCTATCCCAAGTTTAGAATGGTTCGGACAACGAGGCACGCACACCAAGAAGTTGGAATGTGACGGTATAACAACGAGAGATTGATGGGAGAGAGAGCTTGAGTAAGATTCAATGTAGAATAATAGCTGTTTTAATATATCTACGGAGCATTGTTATATGCCAGTATTAAAACCATGAAAAGGAGTTTTTTTTTTTTTTTTTTTTTTTTTTTTTTTTTAAGATGAGGAAAGACCCCATAATCCCCTAAGAACGAGCCGCTACTGCATATTTTGTTAGTTCACACAAACTTTATGAACTTTTACCAAAAACTTATAAACGTTTTGAAAATCTTTGTTCCTGATTTTAATTTAATTTGTAATTAATATGCAATGCAGGCTGCTCTTTTTCTCTGTTGTTTTTCAGGTCTGATCGCATCACTCAAGTTTCTCGCTTGTCACAGCTTCCTTCGCAACGTTGTCATTCCATGATTCCCCTTCTGCAGATTAGATTGTAAATTTCATGAAGACATTTCTTTCATCCTTTAAAACGCGTTAACAAACAGAAGACTCCGGTGGCATGTTTTATGCCGAAGTTAATAACAAGATTTCCTTACAGTCTACAAAACTTCAGTGCAAAATGAACCGGGTACAACAGGAAGTTGGAGACAGATCTAATGATGTGGAGATTGAGGATCACGTCATCAATGTGAGAGATTGCAGGAACATAATGGCCATGATAAGTAAGTCTGTGTGAGTAGTTATTTACCCGTATATATGTTTATATACATCTTCATTTCTTTCTTACTAGCTATATACTGGTAAAGACGTCAGCCAACAGAAATGAAATTCAGTAGGCTAAACAGCTTAATCATCAAGATTTTGCCGATGATCTCTCATCTGTCCCATAACTGTAATCAGATGCAAGACAAAATGAAAATACTGGATGAGAGGTCACATCAATTGAGTCTGAAAATAAAATACACAGGGAAAATACAAAAGTAATAAGAATAATGGCAGGAAATGATAACAAGAAAAACACATGAAGAAATACCACTAAAAGATTTATAAGCAGACATTTATTTTGGCAGCAATAGAGGTGTGATGGGGTGGGCGAGATGATGATGATGATGACGTTGTGATATTTGATCACTCTCTTTTCACACTCGCAACCGACCCGATTCAACAATAAAACTCTTGATTCTAGAGGCAGGGGCTGTATTTATTTTTACAACCCATTCAGTGACTAAGAGCACACTGAAGCAAACATTAAACAAACCAAACACTAAACAAACAAAACACCAAGTAGTGCTCAGTTGCTAATCTGAAGAAGCAAACAAAGCAACGAACTAGTTAAAATCATAATAGTTAAATAATGATACTCTCACCTGCCAAACAGTCCTTCCACGCCACCTGACACCCTCAACTATCACACACGCACACACATGCGTGTCGTCCAATGCGACTAGTATGGTGTTGTGCATGAGGCTGGCAATCTCACCGTGTAACATAAATTGCTACCAAAACCACTACTGCAAGAGCACACACTCAACTATCAAACACACACACTCATGCATGTCGTCCAATGAGACTAGTATGGTGTTGTGCATGATGCTGGCAATCTCACCATATAACACAGATTGCTACCAAAACCACTACTGCAAGGGCACACTCTCAACTATTCCACACATGCGTGTCGTCCAGTGCGACTAGTATGGTTTTGTGCATGAGGCTGGCAATCTCACCGTGTAACATAGGTTGCTACCGAAACCACTACTGCACGAGCATCTGAATGCTTAATATGGTGGCAAACCACACTGTTGGCCCCATGCTCCCTCAGGAGCGGAGAAGAGAAATATATATCTCCAAGTGAGCCCACGTGCTCTCACAAACCATTCTTTACATTACAATAATTAAATAATAATCAACTGGACATAAAATAATATTCAACGATATGTACAACAAATACTCTCAATATTCGTCACTGCCCTCTGAAGCATGTCGTATATGACAACTGATGCGCCTGGCCACAAGCGTGTCGTATATGACCACTGGTGAGACTGGGAATCTCATCACATGAAACACATCGTTACCGAAACAACCACTGCAATATCATAAAAATGCTTCTTGTCGGCTTGTGATGGACACCAGCCACATTGGTGTTTCTATGCTCCGCAGGGAGCAAACAGAGAAACACCTGTCTCAACGTGCTTTACACCCCAAGGAGTGGCCTCGCGCTCCCCAGAAATCTAAATAATATCAAAGTAAACCACTAAAGATATACAGTAGAATAATCAACAAACGCGAAATACACTAAATTACTCTTACATTAAGGAATAAAATAGAATTATTCTTGACTTAACAACTAGAACTAGTCATCACATAAAGGAAATTTACCACGAAAACTCTCTCTTCTATTACTGGGGAAAATTACATTTAACCTACTTTCACCCACGTGTCGATTCACGCGATATAAAACTGCGTAACATTAAGTGATAACTAAGAGTGTTAAATGCAGACTCCTTGACGTCTTCTTTTACGCACGGTCATCAACACGTAGTCCTCCCGGTTGCCATCTTCCCAACTAGTTAATATTATCTAAATTCCAGTTTCTGATAACATTTCTGTCCAGTTTCATGTACAAAATACTTTCATACTATCTTCGCCTTTCTTGCCCGGTCCGATGACTGAAATAATCGCTCTTACAGCCGCAATCTGGACTTAGCATGCCTAATAAAACCTATCAAACATTATTTTCACTCATCTATCATTTCGAGACTAAATCATAATGTCCTAAAAAGACATTTCCTTTGGGAACACATCTATCTATTTATTTCACTAAACATTAAAACAGCCTCACGCTGAATATAACTTCAAAAGCTACAGGGAAATAATGGTAATTTCACTAGGAAATAATATAATCTGCTTTTAAATCAAACTCATGTGTCATGTCTTCGTTCCTCTTCTACCGACACAGGGCTAGCCTAACTTCGTTTCTTCTTGGCGACTCTTGCAAAATAGGCCTGTTTGCCGCTCGCTATTTCTTTATATAAACCGCTAAGCCTAAACACTCAACTTAGTCCGCGGGCGCAGTAATTGCGCCACTCAAACAACACTCGCGATTATTGCTCTATTAGGCATGAAAACACAAATATACACAACTATTTCTAGAGCAAAAACACCACTATCAAATATAACACACAACTATGCACCAAAACTAATTTTTAGGCGTTATTATGGCCTAAGTAATATATTTTCATGAAGACTTTTTACATCCCAGAATGCTGCGCGCACATCGAAAATATATGGGCGATAAATCTGCCCTGAACAATGAAAGGGGGGGGGGGCCTCCGGGGTGTCTTTACGGCCCCATCACAGAGGCAAAGTCGGACGGACAGACAGTGATATCAAAATTAGAAACCAAATACGAGTACAAGAGGAACGTTCATTGCACTGTAACGTAAATGGAGATCAAATCTTCAATTAAAATGTTAATTCAGTCCTATCGTATGGCTCTGAAACATCGGGAACACGACCAACAACATCCAAGACGTTGTTATTTGCTTTCACAAGTGAGCCCTTGCGTAGAATATAACAATTGAAATATGCGACAAGCTCACCAGTGTGGAACTGATGACAAGAACTAGGTAAGTACCAGTGGAACAATAGTTGAGAAAAGATGCTGGCGCCGGATAGGATACACATTGAGGAAACCTGTTCACCAGCATTACAAGACGCTCATTGTTATGAAATCTCCTGGGTAAGAAGGCAGGGGGAGACCAAAGAAAACACGGATGAGAGAAGAGTAGAGGCAGAAATGAAAATGATAAGAAAGACAAGGAAGAACCTTAAGTTGATGGCACGTGACAAAAGGACCTGCCATGTGTTTGTTGGGAGCATTTGCTCCATGGGAAGCCAAAAGTACTGATTGATTGATGTAGATGATTGTTTTTATTAATGTTTTGTGATGGGCATCTACATTTATAGCTGTAATTATTATTGTTATAAATTGTTTAATTGGGAGAAGATCGGCTACCACGGCAAATATGGGAAACCAAGAACCAGGGATTGAGACCTTCACGACGACCCAGAGTTCGCTGGGAGGACAACAATAGACAATCTCTGAAGGACAGAGGAACGAGACCAGGAAGAAGACAGCTGTATGGTGTTCTCTCTGGCAAACCTCTACATCCCAGGGTAGAAGAGAGACGACCAAATATACATAAATTGAATAATAAAAGATATGAGCATTTTGATGGTTCAATATTCATTCATTATTTTTTTTTAGCTTCATTCGACACAGACCTTCAACATCTACAGCCAAATCTTTATGCCCTGTGCTAATAGGTCAAGGTCTTTCCATGTCATCTTTATTTCCTGCATGTAGATGTATTATTTCCCTCTCCGTGTGCATTTTGTCACCCTTTATTTCTCTTGCCTTGCCAACATAAAATGAATGCCTTGTAAAATAATTCATTATAATTCACAGTAATTCAACGATTTTTTTTTTTTAAATTAGTTCTCTTCATTTTGAGTGTTTTTTTTTTTTTTCACAGTGATGTCATTCACATTTCCTTCTCACTTTGGGTTGGCCATTTAGGCCATCATTCGTCATTATATCTGCTGATTGATATGCTGCATAATGAACATGGCGACCAACACCTGCGTTGTCCTTACTGGAAGCCTGACTTGATATAATCTTACAGTGGTGAATTATGTAGCACAATTTGTTTTATATGATAAGGTTGCCCCACACACAACCTCACATTGCTCGCCTCTAACGATATGGCTATGCGTGCAGTGGTTTTATCTTTTACCAGAAACCAGATTGGGTAGTTCACTTCATGCTAGGCTGTTGAGTAATTGCTTAGCCTGGGTTTCTTTTAACTTGTGATTATGTGGATCTGTTTTAATTGCCAAAACTGTGAATTTCGTAATATGTAAATTGTGCTTTATCGACGTTTGAATGTTCGGTTTTTTGTTTCTTGTATATTGTATTTGCTTCTGATACTCCTGAATGCTCCGTTGTTTCTAGTGTATTGTAATTTTTTAGTGCTCTGAATGCTCAGTTGGTTTTATTCTACAGTATTGTATTTGAATGGTTTGTTTCGTTGTTTTTCTTCTAAATATTGTATTTGCACTGGAAAGCTTCTGTGTGCTCCGTTTTATGTTCAAATATATTATATTTGCATGTGAAATCTCTAGAATGCTTACATTTTATTATTTATATTGTATTTGCTTCGAATACTCCTGTAAGCTCCGGTTTATTTGGTGTTTTTTGTTTTTTTGTTCTAGTGTGGGGTATTTGCTTCTGAATGTTATTTTTTTTTAGTGTATTGTATAAGCTTTTAATTACTCTTGATTGATCCATAATTTTCTAGTATAATGTATTTTGTTATCGAATATTTTTAAATGCTCTTTTTTTTTCCCTAGTGTGTTATACTTGCATCTGACTGCTCATTTTTTTTTCTTCTTAAGACACAGCCGAAATGCATAATTGAGTGTGCTTTTTTTTTCTTTACAGTAAATAAGTAGTGGTATTTGTTACTTTGTTTTTCTTTTTTTTTTTTTTTTTAACCAGCGGCACTTGGGCTTTCGGCCCTTCGGCCCAATGACATGTCATTGCGAAGCTGGGGAACCTGAGGACTTTCCTTCCAACCCGGTCAGGAGCTTCGCTCCTTCCCATCCACAGAGGGTTTATCACAGGAGCCGTTCAGGTTATTCAGTCAAATTTCCGGTCGTAAACATTCCTTCAAACGCTGACACCCGGGTTTGAACCATGAACACCTGGTCGCCAGTACAAAGCCGAAGCCATTACACCAGCGCGGCTCCCGACTTCGTTTTTCTATATGTGTGGAGTTTTTTTTACAGATAACAAGAAGCAATACAGTGCACCCTTTCATAATGTAAAACATATCAATCAATCAATACCCTTTAGCTCCCCAAGGAGCATAGGCCTTCAACAAACACATGCCAAGTCTTCCTGTTCTGTGCCATCCGCTCAAGTTCTTTCCATGTTTTCCTCATCATTTTCACCTCGGTTTCCAGTTCTCTTCTCCATGTGTTTTTTGGTCTACCTCTGCCTCTCTTTCCCTGTGGATTCCAGAGCAAGGACTGCCTTGTAATGCTATCAACAGGTTTCCTCAATGTGTGTCCTATCCATCACCATCGTCTTCTTCTCAACTCTTGTTCCACTGGCACTTGTCTGGTTCTTGTCATCAATTCCACATTTGTGACTTTGTCATACCATTTCATCCTTCTATTCTACGCAAGCACCCGTTTATAAAAGTCTGTAGCTTTTTGGTTGTTGTTTTTGTTGTTCTCCATGTCTCAGAGCCATACAATAGGACTGACTTGACATTTGAGTTGAAGATTCTTATTTTCGTGTTGGACTTGATTTCTCCATGTTTCTCAATGCAATGAAAGCTCCTCTTGCTTTTTGTATTCTTATTTTGATATCACTGTCTGTCCCTCCAACTTTGTATATATTACTTCCAAGATATGTGTACGATTCTGCATTTTTTAATGGTGTTTCTTCAAGTTCAACCTTGTTATCATTTCTTGCATTTATTCTCATAATCTTTCTCTTTTTCCTGTGTATTTTCAGGCCCACTTATTGTGACCTTTCATCGAGAATTTTCATTTTCTCTTGCATCTGATTATGGTAATGGGACAGAAGAGCCAAGTCATCTGCAAAATCCAGATCATCAAGCTGTTTAGTCAGATTCCACTGCATTCCATTTCTGTTGTGTGGTGTCGATGTTTTCATAACCCAATCTATTGCTAGTAAGAAACGAAATCGAGACAAGAGGCATCCCTGTCTCACTCCCGTTCTAATCCTAAACGGTTCTGTAAGTTGTCCTTTATGAAGAACTCTGCATGTCATGTCTTCATAGGTCTTCTTTATTAAGTTAATGATCTTCATGGGAACTCCATAATGCCTCATCAATTTTGAAAGCGATTCTCTGTCTACACTGTCAAATGCCTTTTCATAGTCCACGAATCCGATGTATAGAGGCGAATTCCATTCCAGACTTTGTTCAACTATTATTCTCAATGTGGCTATCTGGTCTGTACAGGATCTATTTTGTCGAAAACCTGCTTGTTCATCTCTCAGTTGCTTGTCTGTGGACTATTTTAATCTCTCCAGGATGATTCTGTTTAATACTTTTGCTGGCACTGATAGTAACATTATTCCTCTATAATTTGTGCACTCTTGTAAATTTTCCTTCTTAGGCAACTTGACCAGATTACCTTCCTTTCATTCTACTGGTATTTCCTCTCTCTCCCAGACTTTGCCAAGTAGTTTGTATAATATCTCTGTAGAGGTATCAATATCTGTTTTGATGGCCTCTGTTGGAATGCAGTGTGGACCAGCTGCTTTTCCATCTTTCAGAAGCTTTATGGCTTTCTTTATTTCTTCTCTACTTGGTCGTTCACAGCTGATTAGTTGCTCCTCTTCTGCTGGCTGGATGTCTGGGGGATTAGTTGGAAATGGTCTATTGAGAAGTTCCTCAAAATGTTATGTCCATCTCTTCATTTGTTCTTGTATATTACTAAGCAATTTTCCATTCTTATCTTTTATGAGGCCATTTGCTTGCTTATATGTCCCTGTTAGCTTCTTTGTGTTGTTGTACAGGTTCCTCATATTTCCTTTGGCTGCAGCTTCCTCTGCTTCCCTTGCCAAATCATCAATATATTTCATCTTGTCTCTTTTGATGTTTCTTCTTACTTCTTTGTTTGCTTCTATGTACACTTCATGAGCCTTGGCTTTAGAGCTTCTGGTTTTGCTTCTGTTTAAATCTGCTTTCTTGTTTTTCATGTCTTCTATCTTACTAATGGTTTCTGTTGTTATCCATGCTTTGTGCAGATGTTCTCTTTTTCTCAGTACTTCTTCACATGTCTCGTTCCATATATTTTTTACTTGTTGCCAGTGGTCTTCCGTATCTGTTTCGTCTTCCAGCTGTTGGAGTACGTGGTATTTGTTGGATACTGTGATTGAAAATCTTTCTTTTATTTCCTAATTTCTTAGATATCCTACATTATACTGTTGTCTATAGCTATATGCTGTTGTAAATTTCTTGAGTTTTAATTTTGTCTTAGCCAACAGAAGATGGTGGTCTGATATAATATCTGCTCCTCTACATACTTTCACATCATGCAATGATGACCTAAACTTCTTGCTTATGCATATGTGATCAATCTGATTCTCAGTTCTGTGGTCTGGTGATATCCATGTTGCTTTATGTATTCTTTTATGTGGAAATATGCTTCCTCCTATAGCTAGTTGATTTGAAGCACAGAAGTTTGCTAATAGTTCCCCATTCTCGTTCATCATACCTAATCCATGCTTTCCCATGATTTCTTCAAAGCCAGTGTTGTCTGTTTCTATTTTTGCATTTAGGTCACCCATCAAAATTGTGATGTCCTTTCTTTTCTTATTGTCTGTGGTGGGTTTTGATGTTAAGAAGGTTGGTGTGTAGTAAAGTTGTACTTGAGTGAGGTCAAGCTGTGAAGGCCTCTGATGTAGACAATTGATAGCTGTGTTTCAGAGAACCTTGCTGCTACCACCATACGATCTCACTCAAAGTTATATTTTGGCCTAGTATGATTGAGAACTATGTCTAGTGTCTAGGGTAATGTAAGAGTGATGTTAAAGAACATCAATACAAAAACATACACATACATATATTAAGTACTATGATAAACTCAACTAACTCCAGTGGTTAAATTTTATAGTTTAGAATTTCTTTTGTTCACCTTTATTGGTCCTGAACCTAAATTTGTTTTGGTCAGGACTACAACTCAATGTGAATCATATTAGATAGATAGATAGATATATATATAGATATTTACATAAACAGGACAATATGTCCAAAGCACATTGTTAAAAGTCCCAAATAGTGTTACTTAATCTATGTTGAATAACTGGTACTTGGAGACAGGTTGAGGATTTTTCATCATCCCACTGTTCTTTTGTTCTTCCTATGATTGTCTAGTTTAGTCTTTGCGAGGAAAGATTATTTATATACAGGAGATTCTCTAAACGTTTCTGATAAGTTGTCCCAGGCCAGATATTAAGACTTATCTGGACCCTGGAATCACAGCAGTTGTAGTTGGTTTGGCCAAACACCACAGTCTCCTCTGGTCTTGAATTTCTTTACTATAGAACAGGTACCAGAGACTCTTCGAAATCGTGCAGAAATTCTCAATCAGCAATTACCAGCCCCAGACAAGTGCCAGCAGAACCGCTGTAAATGAAAGTTGTGTTTCTGTCTTAACATCATACTAATTCCTCCCAATTTACACGTAATAATACATTTAACACAAAAGAACCTGGTCAGCTCTCTCTAACCAACCTAGCTTCTCCACTCTAGTTTGATGGAACAAAGTGTACCAGTTTTCTTTTCTTTTCCCTAATGGCTGCTACGCCTCTGTCATTCCAGCAGTAATCTTTTCCCATACACTAAGATAGGTGTTATGCTCCTGTATGACCATCATATATAGTCATGTAGTTCTAAACTTCTTTAATAGTCCATTATATGATGGATCAACATCTAGGCCATGCCTAAGTCTGCCATGGAACCACCTAATTACAATCTTTTTACATAGCCTTTTCTTACACTCAACCCTTTTTTAATTAAAACTTTAATAAAATCAATCTTACCACATATTCAAGGAAATATAAACAAGTAAACGATGACTAGGCAATAGAATATGGCACACTTTCATTACTGCCTCTGTCCAGACTGCTTTCTTTTATTAGTATTCAAATAAAGCACAAGCCTGCTCTCATCGCTGCTTTTCCTCAGAATATTTTGAAAAAATGGCAGCGAGCAGCCTAATTTTTCCCTATAATAGACATGGAATGCTATTTGGCCAATCGGACCAAGCACCCCTTTAGTTTGAATGAACATGTTTTTTAAAAAAAATCTCAAATCCACTTATGCGTTACTACTACAAGATATATTTGTATTTTTAGGTCAGCCAATAATATTTCGCCTTGCTTTAAACTACGACCAATCAAATTCCCCGTACCTTCTTTCCCCCAAAGTTGTTTTTCAAAAATATGCCATGCCATAAAAAAAATAAGCAGGCATGACTTTTCCTGACAGTCCGTCCGATCCTCTATAGTATTATGGCTATAATTTGGTCATTTAGTGACTATTGTGTAACTGACAACATATTCTTGCTCAGAAAGTCCCAAGGCACCCGAATATATAAACTTTATGTCCTTTGTATCTTGGTTCAAATGTCCGTATTTTTTTCTATGTTAGTTGTTTATTTCTAGAGACTACTACCTGTTCACTTCTTTTCCATGTACTTTCAACCTATTTATGAGAATTGTCCGTAGTACGTTAGAATTACGTCATTCTCAATAAGAGCTAAGCCTGTTTTCGTGACCCAATAGTCTACATATTCTAACTTTTACATCGTATTTTGAAAATCGCTCAAGGCAAGTCTTTCCAATGCGTTGCTATTGGCTTTTATTTGAAATCAACGCGAGACGAGTTAGCATTGGGCCATCTATCCTTCTCTCTCCCCTTTTTTCTATATACTCTGTCTTCTAGGCAAATATTTGTTTGAACTTGGAAAAAGTGTTACATTTAATCTCAAGGTCACTTAGGAACATTGGGTACCTTTTATTCGGCCATAAGGCGTTATCAAAACTAATACGCTGCCGGCGTGGGTGAAGAAAACAATTCTCTACCAAATTTTTAGTTCTATCTTATTTTTGACTTTATGCACTATCCTGTTATATTCTAATTTAGATATTGTATTTAGAATTTCGTCACATTGTCCAAGACACTTTGTAGTCTGGTGTAAGTCTTCTTTCACAGATTCTTCTTTATCGTTTGTTGGTGCATAACACTGAATGATGTTTATATTTACTTTCTTTTTGGCTGATTTAAACCTTGCTGTTATAATTCGGGGTCCTATTGCTTCCCATTCTATAAGTGCCTTCTGTGCTTCTCTTGGACAGCATTAGAGCCACCCCTTCACTGTGGTGGGCTCTTTCCTCCTCATGTCTTGAGGACAACACCATTTTTCCTGTGATCAATCTACTCTTCTCTATGCCTTTCCACCATGTCTTGCAGAGACCCATGATATCAATCTTGTAATTAGTCATTTCTGCTGCTACCTGTGCAGTTTTCCCTTGTTACACAGAGTGCGAACATTCTAGGTGCCAATCCTGGAGATTTTCCTAGACGAAAAAAGGTTAGTCGGCAACCCAGACTCCTTTTGGCTTTCTCTAGGTTGCTTCATGCGCCTCCTTTCCAGAGGACCTTCTGTCTTGGTGCGGCTGAATTGATTTATATTCTTTATTTGACTTGTCCATGTTTGTTGAAGTTTTTGTGGTTAAAAAGTTTTTTACGGGATGGGGTAACCAGCTCCATGCCCAACCCTCCTTAGTCGCTTTTTACGACATTGCCAGGTAGGGTACAGTGTTACTATTCTTTGCTCCCCTTTCGGGCCCCGGTAACATACAGGTGGTAAAACATGTATTTTCGCTTTATTGATTATTTGATTATTTGGTAGGGCAGGGATTGGTTTATCAAATCTTAATCGATTAATCACATTTCTTTTATCGAAAATTAATCGATCCATTTGCAACAATGTGATCAATTATTTTTAAAAATCATAAATAATTTTTTTTTTAAATCTTGGTAATTTAAAAATAATGGGACTTAATTTATTTTACTTATTTTAAGACAACATAATCCTGAAAATATAATAAAAATATTGAAAAGTAGCAACCAAACAATTTATTATTATTGACCTTACATTTCAAATTCCATTTCACAAACCTCTAACATAGCAAATGCTCTTGCTATTAAGCAAAATACATAAATATTGCTAAAAATTGAACAGTTGATTAAAATGTGTTTAATTAGTTGATTTAAAATGTTGAACTGATTAATCTACTAATGTTAATGTTACAGAATCGACGTAATTGCACTCCGGGCAAACCCATAGGTGCTCAGTCTTTCTCAGCAAACGTCGAAGAGAATGAAGGCTAATTGTTCCTGTTGCGCACTGGTTGTATACACTAATCTACTAATTAATCATTAAAGATCCCAGCCCTAATTATTAGTAATTAAGACTCTCGTTATGTAATAAGGGTATGCTACAACCTAGGGACCATAAACAATTACAAAGACCTTTATTCTGTATCAAAGTGTACATGTACGACATATCTGCCTCTCTGCAGAGTTACCATACTGCATCAAATCTCGTGACTTCTTAAAATAGCTCGCGATCATCACCATGTAATTTGCAGTATAGCAGATTTTTTTTTTCTATCTTGTCAAGATGTCTAAATGTAGTAATTATTTTGTATAATATAGAGAGGTATCACAACTGCATTTACATCTCAGGTGATACAAGTTCTAAAATAACTCTGACACTATTAGGTTCAAGAAAATCTAAAAATTAGAATAGTTTTTATTCATGACACGACGTCTATTGACTAAATGTACGTATGGTTTGTTATAAAAAAAAAAAACTGCAATTTCATGTATTAAAAGTAAATTGCTTTTAATTCTTATCCAAGTTCGGTCAAATTTGAAATGTTTACGCTCAGAATTTTGTCATAATTTAAACAGGACAGTTTATAATATAATTGATCCAGGAGTGTTTTTCTGCGAATGACAGACGGACTGAAATTAATAGCGCTTTTTGCAAATTTTCAATTGAGAGCGTGCTAAAGTAGTACGTAGTTTAGTCTGTATTGTTATGTAAGCTTTCAAATTATGTCGTTCATTGTAGTATTCTACTAAAAGAAATTAGATTAACAATATTCTGATTCTGTTGCAGGAAGATGTCCTGCCTGCATGCAGAGACCACGATGTTTTGTCAACTGCCCGTGCGGCTGTCTGTGCTACTGCGCCAACTGTGCTGTCTACTCGCAACAGTGTGCCATATGTCAGACACCAATAGTATCTATGATATATGTCACTATAGGTAGGTTTAATTTTGTTAACAGACGTTAACACGTAGAACTTTAAAGAACAAATGGACACGAAAAAGTGCACAAGCCAAGCTGAAGTGTATCAAAATTTTCCGCTTCATTGACATTTTGATTCAGTGACGTCAGCTATTTCCTCTGTGATATCAGAACGCGTGTGCGGTGTTGTGAAACCCTGTTCAGAAGTGCCTAGAAATAGTCCAAAAGGTATGTTTGTTCAGAGCTATCCCACTTCTGACACCAGAAAAATCTTTATGTTGTGAAACCCTGACAGTTGACGTTTGACACTTTCCACGGGATGGACTAATGTACAGATTTACACAACATGGATTCAAGAAGTAAACCAGGCCAGAACGATCCAAGGTTTAATCTTCAAGATAAAATACGACAGAGCGAACTGTATGCATATCAATTCAGGTTTCACTCTCTGCCATTCCACGTCTGGCATCTTCAGTCACTGCAAGGAAAGCAACTTACAACATGCCATAAAAGACTTAGCTACAAAGCAGAAGAGAGAACATGTCATTGGCAAAAGCCTAACTATTGTTAATAGCACACTAATGCTATTGAATCGAATTAGAATAAACGACTTGAGACCAAGCATAAACATATAAGTCTTGTGTAATCTGGCCTATACTGTTTAATAGTGGAACTGCAGCAGTGATTGCGACTATAATTAGTCTGGGTCGTCCTATGGTACATATCCGGGTCGCTTGGGAGTTCGTGCTAGACCTCTGTCGGTGAAGCATTATTTTTGTAATGCTTAGCTGGTAGAGTTACAAATAAGGGAGGGAAACCTGAGGCCTGTAAACAGTAAATTAATATGAAATTCATATTAATTTCATATTAATTTAGCTGGTAGAGTGGATAGTGACGATTCGCTCCCGTGGCTAGGCGGTGGGATCCGTTCGGAAGGTCCTGGTTCGATCCCGGTAAGCCTATATATACAAGTCCACGGATTTGCTTACACATGCCATGAATATTTTGACTTCCCTTGAGTTAGGCATAGTTATATTAAAGATCCACAGATTACCATCCTCACTTCTCACACTTTCCATTTTACTTCCCCCTGCTCTTCGACCACCAGATATTCCTCCACAGCCCCTTTTCTCTTACTGCGAATCTCGCAGTAGATGCGATCCTGATGCATACTGATCTAGTTATCTTCGTTCATATTCCCCTCATCAGTGTTGATGACGTGTACGACTTACATCGCGTTCACTCTATCCCCACACCTTTTCCTTCACATCTATCTTTTACGACTGATGCTGAGAAGCCCCCATTAGCAACATACGATTCTCAAACCCATGCGCTCGCCTTCAACAAGACACGAACATATTTTTGCTATTGTATCGAAAGACAACTTTGAGAAATGTATTGCCATGCCATTTTCATTTTTGTGCACTAGGTCGCCCATTTTATGATACATGTACTCATCGCTCATGTATAATTGCATTGTTTGAAAATGATGTTGAGAACATAAATGCTATGCAAGGAACTGTTACTTTCACACATATCCCACATCATTTATCGAATGAGTCTCCACTCATGCCTTTTTATGCTCTTCAAACCTCTCCGAAATACTACCTTCCTTTACTCTTATATCCAGCTCAAACCTACCTTTCATTTATTCAGCCTTCCTCCCACTTGTTACGTTACCGATAATTATTTTAGACTTGATGCGCCCTTCCAGGCCTCTCCAGTCTTACGTAAGGACATACCTTTAGCGAATGCATCGATAACCTTCAATCACTCCTCCTCAATGATCTGAAAGCATCGTTTGCCTTCTTTCATCCAGAGAACACGTTTAATCTTCCTCCAGCACTACAACCATTAGACACCATTGATATGCCCTCCTTGATTCATGAACTAGATACCATTCACACCAGTCACGATGATAAGACAAACGAGATTGCCTGGTTTGGCAATATTTATTAGAATTGTTATTATCAATATACTGATTTGTTTTCTACATAAGTACGAAGTTTATAGACGAATACTTTGTAAGAAACAGAGTATTGTTAACACTACTGCTGATGGTGAAAACCAAATGAGTCCTCATATCACCCAGAGAAAGTGTTACTGAGAACATCCCCTTGACTACATTTACTCACCATCCCATCACCTACCCTCTTGTACCCCTCGCTAACGCCACCTTGACATGCCTGTAGTAGAACATACTCATCGCAGTAACACTGCATTGCACAGTAGTGATGCCCATATAGAGCCCATGATGTTGGGACAGACAAAATGATGATGAAGTCATAAGAATATTTCGCAGAGTGAGATACAAAATGTTGATGTCATACCCCCCTTGAATAACATTGTTATGTTAACGTTGACATGCATTTGTACTGACAGCACTTACATTATTAGAAATCCCTTCAAATGATTTATCGCTACAGTTTTGACTGTAATTGTGTATCCATTAACCATGCAACTGTTTTGTAAAGTTGAGAAGAAAACCTTGTACATATTTTTTTTTGCTTCACAATTGCAAATTTCCCAGAGAGGAAAAGGTTGTTCAGACATACACTTTTTGACAAAAGAAATGACAGTGCAGGTGTCGCCGTGGGGTTTGCTCAAGCATTATTCATGCTATTGGCAAGGTCAGATGAACACTTAAGACAGTTCACAGGAGAGAAAATAATGTATGGATAACACAGACCAGAGTTCAGTAACTCGGCCCGCGTTAATTAAACGTGAGTATTTCTTGTGAGTTGTAAATAAAAGCCTCGACCAATAAATTTAGGTGAAAACAGGTTAGGGCAACGAATCAGAAGCAGCGAGAGAAACATACGACAGAATAATGACCAGAGGTCATTAGAGCAGTCCTGAGTTTGAGATCGAAGAAGCAAGGTCTGTTTTAAGTAGTCTCTAGGTAGACTAATTCTGTGGTTTTACAGAAATAGCATAAATATAGAAGTGCTTAGAAGATTACGGATTCTGTGGTTATATAGAAATGTTCAGAAGATATACAGAAATAGCATAAGTCTAGAAAGGTTCAGAAGATGTGTTAGCTCTAGACAGTAACTATGCAAGATGAATAAGAAGTTTCGTATAGACAGTGTGGATAGAGAGTATATTTCAGGAGAGATTCAGTGATTTGACAGTAAGTATGATTTACACTTATCATGCATAAGAACAATAGATATTTACTGAAGGTATTGCAGAAGTTCCAAGTCGACATGTCAGATATATGTTGAGAACTTTGTTGACTAAGCAACCTAGAGAAAAAGACGGAGATGAATGATACACTGATGGTCAAGTTTGGTACAAGTATGTACGAATAAATGATGAGGAATTCCATGAAGCATACCATATTAATCATCGTGAGTTCACGATAAGTAAAGTAAGAGCTATTTCGGACATACTGTAGATACGACAAGTAGGCGACTGGGAGAGTCGACTACTGTAAGAACTGCCCACATGCTCATGCATGGAGTATAGAAGACTTGATACATGTATGTGAAATAAATTATGCTTTCAGGAACAGTAATAGAGGCAGATCTGACTAAGTTTGGTCAGGAAGAATAAAGGCACAAAAACAATGAGTTGGAAGTGCTGATACGGAGTATAGAAGACTTGATACATGTGTATGGATTAAATTATGCTTTCAGGAACAGTAATAGAGGCATATCTGACTGAGTTTGGTCAGGAAGAATAAAAGCACAAACACAATGAGTTGGAAGTGCTGATATGGAGTATTGAGGTACTCAGACAAACAGGAGTAAAGTTTGAATAGACTAAACAAGTTAACTGGAGATGATGTAAAGACAAAGGGAGAATATGTATATACATGGGTTATAGAGCTTGTGTGTGAAGCAACTATGATATAATTGTATGTGAGCTCTATGATAAATTACTTGCCTTGCTGAAGAAAAGTACCATATGTAAATAAACGTTTTGGTGGATAAAACAAATGTTTGAGTCCATCCTTTGAGAGTTGCTGCATGTAGGCCATGTCCCTTTTAAGAACAAATTCCACTATACGATCAGTCACTAATAACAACGGAGAAGGAATAGAACGGGTCTTGGGTTGAATAAGAAAGAGAAGAGTCTCATCCAGGAATCAACACCTCTGGCGGAGATGGCCAGTACACAAGTCCCCCATTGATAACTTGGAAGATAAACAAAAGAGATTTGTAAACTCGTGTTACATCACTAGGCCTGCCATCTGCCACCTAGTGACTCCACCAAAGTATAACCAGTTCTAAACAACCAGCCCGGTTATACAGGTGCATCCCAGACTATTATCAGTCGCGCACAATTCACTGACGACATTCTTATCCACCTACATCCCCACTCACTTGTTTTGATGGAACAGTATTACATTGTTGACTGATAGCTACATTTTTTGTGAAGGTCAAATTTAAATATAGAACAAGTTATTACAAAAGATGAGATTACTCTGTACGTCTTTAAGCCTGACAATGAGTTGTCATTGGTAATAGATGTTTTAAGACATCAAATGTCCTCTGAAAAACCACTGACCTCAGTGACAGAAGAGATGTCGCTTTGTACTTATGTATAAATTGTTATATGATTGAGGTTCATTGAGCCCTATTGAGTTTGAGTTCAGTTCACTGTATTGGCACTGAGATGCCAGAGATAGGTTCAGGTAAAACGAGTCATATTGTAATGACATGTAAAGATTTTAATTCTTATGGACACTGTCAAGACATATTTGGTAACATTGATGTTAACAACTCATATTTATGAATTGTTTTTGATGTTATAGACATAGTCATGAAACATTTTATAGGAGCCTCTACTAGCTGGTGATAACACATAAATTTCTGGATGATAGCTTATACTTAGACAAGTATATTTAAAAGCCCTTGATTTACGATTTTTTTTTGGATTATAGCATGTACACCTATGAGAGCCCCCGATTTAAGAATTTTTTTTTTTTAAATAGTGAATTTTAGGGATTTAGATTTATATTTTTGATAGAACGCAAATGTCTCCTTACAGGATACATTTGTGTAGCCCCAGGATCTATGTTGCCGGATGGCCCACTACTGATATCATGGCATCATTCGTGCTATTAATTATCACGTACATTAGGAAGAATAGTTACGAGGTTTTATTGAGATACGCGGTTATCAGATGGAAACTGGAATTAGGGTAAATAGCGACTAACCGCTGATCTTTGGCGGGAGTTGCTCGGCAATCGATGACGATCCATCAGTAGGTATTAATAGACTGTCCAACCAATAGGCTGGAAAAATCCCGGAGCATTTTTGCAAAGGCAAGCTTCGAGGTCACAAAGCAGTTGATCCCGAAAAGCCTGTCTGTATGGACGTACACTGCTGGTCTTGAAGTTTTCGAAATATCAACTCAGTAAAGCAGATAGCTTTATTTCATATTGTGGGAATTCACAATTTCCTAGCAAGTACAGCTTCGAGTGAGACCTTGTTTATATTTCAGAATTAATATATCGTTAGGCCAGAAATGCCTAAATGTACAGATGATGAACTGAATTTTTATAAGGTATGAAACGGGTCCCTGCAAAGGCATTCTAAGCAAAACTCATAAGGAAAATAGAGACTCTAGCAGAAATACTCACCCCAACATGGATAGGCTACAGGGAGAAAATAGCCTTTAAAATGAACCATGTGTTGATGGAGAATTATAAAGAAAATGCATTCATGAGACATTGTCTGGATTGTAAATATGAATAAACCTGTTTTATTGGATCTTGAAGACTTTCTTGCCTAACTCATGTTGCAAGTTATACAGTGTATGCTATAATTAACACACCACAGTAGACTGATTGCTTTCTTGACCTCTTCCAAGCTGGGTGGAAGGTCAAGCCTATCATTGACTGTAACTTGCGGTATGCTTGCAATGGCCTGGTCGTTCACGGTTGATGAATAATTTAAGATGGCATTAAATTGTTGTGCCCAGCGTTCCAAAATCTGCGTTTTATCAGTGAGCAATGCCATGCCATCAGCATTTAGGACCGGTGATGATTGATTCGATTGAGGGCCATAAATTGCTTTCAGGGCATCATAAAAGCGCTTTGAGTCATTTCTGTCTGCATATCTCTGTATCTCGTCTGCTTTATTGCTGAGCCATGCATCATGCATCTTCCTAAGCTTATTCTGGACAACTCTGCGTATGTTGGTAAAGGCTGCCTTTTTGGATGTTGGGGAAGGGTTGCTTTGATAGTCTCTGTGCAAGCGATATTTTCAGCCAGCAGTGTTTTAATATTTACATCATTCTCATCAAACCAGTCAGGGTTCTTGCGTGTTGTATATCCCAAGCTCTCAGAGGCTACAGAGTACACAGTGTTCTTTAGAGTGGCCCATTTTTCCTTGTAGCGAGATTTGGTACCACTTGCTTGGTTGTAGCGCGACACGCACGCCCACAACGCGCGCACACACACAGCGCAAGGACAACGCGGCGGTCTTTCTTTGAAGTTTGAAGACGGCGGAAAAATGTGAAATATGTTTAAGCCAGACGGTACGGAAGAATGAGGAAATAGCTAATAAAGGAATGTATGGCGGACTTTCAAAGTTTGCATTTACAGGAAATTAAAGTTGAAACTACAAGAAAACGCCTGGTTGGAATACAATTAAATAATAATAGTTCACTAAAGGAGATGGACTATGAATTATATCCAAAAGGATATTATTCAAATATAAATAGTTTTAAAAGTAATTAACATTTTTCACCTTCATCACATCTGCTAAAAGTTAGCTAATAATCTTTAAAAATTTATTATAACTACATGCCTAAACGGATTTAAATATAAATTGGATAGAATGAAAGCCTCATATGGGGAAAATGAAAGGATACCTAGGAAGGAAGGAAGGAAGGATATAAGTGTGTAGTGAACAGAAGAAAAAAACAAGTACAGGAAAAGCACAGATCGCCTCAAATCGCCTCAAACCGAGAGATTAAACGAAAATCTTTTGGGACTTTTAGAGGTGCTTTCTCGGACGGGCGAGATGGCCCAATATAAGGACAGAGCGGCGCGTTGAAAATCACACACACCAAATCCAGAAGCCAAAGTGAGAAACTGGAAGACAGCATCTGCAAGAAAAGTTCTATTTTCACGCTGCATGCAGGGCAGATTAAATTCAGCCAAAACAGTCTCACCGTGAGCTTATAAATCCTAAGAGGGTATGTAAATTTATTAAAGATATATGTATGCCTAATATCATTTTATTTCAGATGTTATTTACGATTTAATTATATCAGACATGATAAAAAGGGAATGACGCTAACCAGAGATAACCTTCACCGGCATTGTCAGGAAGCATAACCAATTATTGGTTAGCCAAATATATCATGGCTAGTTCTTGCCTGGAAGCTTACGACATACCAGCAAGCACATAAGTGACTTGACATCCATAAGTGGAAGGCAATGGTTATATCGTACCCATGTATCATAACATGTGATTTATTCATGTATTTTGTTATTTTCTGCACAGTAGACATTATCTTATCATGCTATCTCTGTAACATACTACCGTGATTCATTCATTTATATACAAACACTGAAGACATGGTCGCATCATGAACAGCAGTTGGTGGTGAGATTGTTGGAACACCATGGCCACCTATTACCTTTTGTTCCAGGTTTTTATGATCAGTTTTTATGATCATTGCTGATCAAGATTATGATCATTCCTGAACGAATTTACCCAAAAGACTTGAAGACCGTTGATCCTGCTAACTGAAGCCTAGAGGTCAACCAATCTTCGACACCTTAGTCCCCCGTAGTTATAGGGCGGGCTGAAGGAAAGTCTTCCGAATTCAAGTGTGTCTCAGGAACCTCGAACTAATTTCAGATGAGTTATATGTATACAATCCACCAAATCCTGTGAGCAGTTTCTAAAACGACTGTCTAATGATGACACTAGATGGCAAGAGATAATGTGACAATCCTTTGGTTGTAATTTCAGTTTAAGATAAATCCAAGACTTTTTCGCTAGTTTATTTTGATTTGTAACTGTAAATAATAATACATTTTACCATCTTCCAACACCCATTTCTCATTACAAGAATATAGATAGATGTACATAATAAATTGGGAAATTGTACTCATTTGACTTGTTAATTTTTTAACTGTTAAAATTTTGAGTTACCTTTTCAAATTTAATTATATTATCACATAGGGTTACTATAGCGGAAGTAGCAACTTATACTTCTGAAGCCTAAATCTATTGTCTAGCTCAGAGTATTCACAGCTGTAACTCACTTGTGATACCAGTGTACTTCTCGGGCACTGGAACTTCATACTTTCTGGAGAGAGATTCTACTTCTGCTCTACCACTAAAATCATACTAGGAAAACCTTTCGCTACATTCCTCTATAGTGGTTTGACCGAGCTCAACGTCCCTCAGACAGCTGTCCAAGTTCCTTGAGAAGCTCTCTACGGTTGCTTCGCTTTTAAGTTTTGTGACGTTGAGCCTCTTCAAGAGTTTCTGACTCTGGTGTCTTCGCTTGGGCTGTATGTTAAGGTTGAGTTTTGATACAATCAGCCTGTGGTCAGTCCAGCTTTCGGCACCACACATGGCCTTGGTCACTCTCACGTCACGTCTGTCGCTCCTTCTCGTGATGACATAATCAATGAGATGCAACTGTTTGGAGCGGGGGTGCATCCATGTTGTTTTATTTCGAGTGGGTAGGCGAAACATGGTGTTCGTGATGGACAAATCATGTGTGGCACACAGGCTGAGTAATAGAGGCCCATTACTTTTACATTTGCCTATGCCATGTTTTCCAAGTATTCCTTCCCAGGTGTTGTGGTCAGTGCCTACTCTGGCATTAAAGTCGCCGAGAATAATAAGTTTCTCAGATTTAGGAACTGATGAGATAATAGAGTTAAGTTCGTCATAAAATGTGTCTTCTGTTTCTTCGGGGTTTGTCATTGTTGGGGCATATGCACTGATCAGTGTGGCACTTCTGTTGCTTCCTAGTGGGACATGAAGGGTCATTAGGCAATCATTAATGCCCTTAGGAGATTTGACAAGTTTACGTACGATATGAGATTTAATGGCGAATCCAACGCCAGCCTCACGCCGTTCCTTGCTGTCCCGGCCACTCCAATAAAATGTGTAACCACCTCCAATTTCAGTAATCTGACCTTCTTCTGGTAGTCGTGTCTCACTTAGGGCTGCTATATCGACATTATAGCGCGCCAGTTCTTTGGCCACAAGTGCAGTCCGTCTTTCAGGTCTGTCGGCCAGGGTATTGTCGAGTAGTGTTCGCACGTTCCACGTGCCGAAGGTAAGCACCTTCATTTTTTTCTTATTTTTTGTTCGAACGCATGATTGGGATACCCTCCAGCCGCGTCAAGCTGGTCAGAGTAGGTTGAAGCAGGCTATGTTCAGGGTACCTTTTGTAGCCCCTTCCTCATGCCATGGAGGTGAGCAGAGTGATCACAAAAAGGGCTGCTCAGTCGCTCAGGGGCATTACAAGACGCTTATTGTTATGAAATCCCCAGGGTAAGAAGGCAGGAGGCGACCAAAGAAAACACGGATGAGAAAAGAGTGGAGGCAAAAATGAAAATGATAAGAAAGACAAGGAAGAACCTTAAGTTGATGGCACGTGACAAGAGGACCTGCCATGTGTTTGTTGGGCGCATTTTCTCCATGGGAAGCCAAAAGTACTGATTGATTGATGTATATGAATTTTTTTATTAATGTTTTGTGATGGGCATCTACGTTTATAGCTGTAATTATTATTGTTATAAATTGTTTAATTGGGAGAAGTACAAATATGGGAAACCAAGAACCAGGGATTCAGACCTCCAAGACTAGCAGCGTTCGCTGGGAGGACAACAATAAACAATCTCTGAAGGACAGAGGAACCAGACCAGGAAGAAGACAGCTGTATGATGTTCTCACTAGCAAACCTCTACATCCCAGGGTAGAAGAGAGACGACCAAATATACATAAATTGTATAATTAAAGATATGAGCATTTTGATGGTTCAATATTCATTCATTATTTTTTTTCAGCTTCATTCGACACAGACCTTCAACATCTACAGCCAAATGTTCCTGCCCTGTGCTAATAGGTCAAGGTCTTTCCATGTCATCTTTATTTCCTGCATGTAGATGTATTATTTCCCTCTCCGTGTGCATTTTGTCACCCTTTATTTCTCTTGCCTTGCCAACATAAAATGAATGCCTTGTAAAATAATTCATTATAATTCACAGTAATTCAACGATTTTTATAAAAAAAATTAGTTCTCTTCATTTTGAGTGTTTTTTTTTTTTTCCATAGTGATGTCATTCACATTTCCTTCCCACTTTGGGTTGGCCATTTAGGCCATCATTCGTCATTATATCTGCTGATTGATATGCTGCATAATGAACATGGCGACCAACACCTGCGTTGTCCTTACTGGAAGCCTGACTTGATATAATCTTACAGTGGTGAATTATGTAGCACAATTTGTTTTATATGATAAGGTTGCCCCACACACAACCTCACATTGCTCGCCTCTAACGATATGGCTAGGCGTGCAGTGGTTTTATCTTTTACCAGAAACCAGATTGGGTACTTCACTTCATGCTAGGCTGTTGAGTAATTGCTTAGCCTGGGTTTCTTTTAACTTGTGATTATGTGGATCTGTTTTAATTGTCAAAACTGTGAATTTCGCATTATGTAAATTGTGTTTTATCGACGTTTGAATGTTGTTGCGTACATATTTTTTATATGTCGCACAGATTACAGTTGATACGATTACAAATGAAAATGTAACTATCTGTTTGATAAAAGGATATTTATTTATGAACTTACAACTTTTAAGAAGGGGAATAACTCAGTATGGTAAATGTGTATTTTATTCTTTGAGTGATCGGTTCCTGTTTTGTTCCCGTGTATTGAACAAGCGGAGGAATCTAGATTTATATCATTTTATGTCTATTATAGCTGGAAACAGATTGTTCTCGCTTAAGGTTTTGCAGGAATATTGAAAGTCCGAATCTAGGTTTACTGTTTGTCTGTTTGAGACGATTCGGTCTTATATCATGTTATCTTTGTGTGTCTTGGCTGGATTATTTCTTCTTACACGCTCAGCGGATGAAGATAAGAGAGTGTGTTCTTCGGTTATGGAGTCTGGCGGGACGCCATGTCGAGCGGTCCAGAGTTTTGTGATCTCAAGTTATCATGGGGAAGAAGATTGTGTCTTCTAGGACTGTTTTAGTCTATGTGTTCCCCAGTATTGTTTCTATTACGCCAGAAAAGTGTTTTGTGCTTGCTATTTATTCTTGGCCAAGGTAAACGTACTTTTACTGACTTCGTTCCTAGGCTTACGATGGGTTATGTTTAGACCTACATGAATCTACTTATGTTCAGATGTCAGAACGACATATCGTTTAGCAGCACTAATAATGTTTCTACACAGCAATTATGAGGACAGATAATGCTGATATTGGTGGAAACTTTGATATCCTTATGAAGTGAATCTTTCTAGAAGTTTTGTCGTCTCACCGTTGTGTGAGCGATGTTAAGGACCAAGGAAGCCATCTTGGAATCCGAATTATTGTCAATCATTCATCAGAGAACAGGGATGTCCCTTACTACCCGATAATGATCCAGAGATCATATTTATGAAAGAAAGATCTATTATGGGAGATTTAGCATTTACTCCGAAGATATGTACTAAATGCTATTTGAAGAAATCTCCACGAGAGTACAAGCTACACTCATGCTAAGAGAGATTCTGTTTAGGAATCACTACGAACATTATGTATAAACTGACGTGATCTGTCAGTACAACCTGATATATATGTGTATTAACTATGGAACTCTGAATGCTTGTCTACAAATGTTCCAGTATGAGGTTATCCAGCATGTATGCTAACTTAAGATGATACACCATTGATCAACACTATGCTGTTTATGTCGTCATGTGTTCCTGTAACCATACACGTACTGTTCCAGTGTGCGTCTCATTAAACATTATAAAAAGAACACAGTAGTCCCAGTAATCCTTGACTGCTACATGTGAGAGTATGAATATATTGTTACCAAGTTGTCAACTCTTCAGAACCATACTACCATTCGCGTACAATGTACTCTCACTTCAATGTTTACACTACCCTGTGTAGGTCGAGTTGACCTGTGTCTGTCTTCACGGTGACAGCACCCCTTTGAACGCAACAGTACTACCAGCCATCGTTGACTTATCCATTACAAGAGGTTGTAGTAAGAACATCACACTTTACAGTGGTGTGCCAGCTTCCTGGGTCAACCTGCACAGTGGACATATTTGAGAAGTCAGCTACTGAGACCAGACCATTCCTTGGGGCCTGTTACGACACACGTAAACACCGGCAGTACAACTTTACAGTCGATGTCAGCGCGACCTGTCCTATCGAGGTATACAGTAACTAGGTCAGCGTTTGTTGACATTTTTTGTTGATGGACATTTGCCATAGAACAGACAGCGTTACACAGCAAGTTTGTTTGGAAAAGACAGCATTACACATCAGTGTTGGAACATATATTTGACAGTGTTTGCAAAATGTACAGTGCAACTGAAGCGAGAAGTCTTACTTGTGATTCTGAGGAACTGTAAACAGTGGATTCTCCTGCACTGCCATAGTTTGTGTTGAACTTTTATGATTTAGGCCAGATTTGATTATTTAATAAAGTACCATAGTACTGTAGCATTATTGCGTATAACTGAGCCTTCTTCGCAACACATTCTATCTGCAACACATTACATTACATTACGAATATTTATGCTATATGTACATTTATGTTTACATGTTTATATGTGATATTTGTTTGTATTCTGCGGGTTGTTGTTTTGGTTGGGCGGAGTCTCCCTTAGATCATACCACGTGATAGAGGTCGTCTATTGTGAGCGCTTTCTATAGGGTGTGCAAATTTCCGATACTGGAATTTGCAAAGCGACTGCTGTTGCTATTTTTTGTTAGTTGTGACGATATGGTCAGTGTTGTTTTCGGAATTTTCTTCACATTCTTTAGTTTTGTTTTGATTTGTTTGTAATTTGTTGGTCTACCCTTTTCTATCTTTCAGTTTCATACAACATTTATATTTATATACTGTGGCGTTATTTGTATTTGTTATCCTCTTGCGGTTTATTTTTTTATTGTTTTTTCCATTTGATTTATTTGATTTCCGCAAATGTTTTCATGTTGTCTTGTATAATTGTTTTGTTATGTTCTTGATCGACATACACTATTTAAAATATAGTTGATCATATGGATTTATGTGAAAGAATCAACTGATGATTAATGGCTGTTACTAAAGGTACACAGTTGATTGGATAAGACACTATTTCTTGTGCATTGCACTTATGTTATAGAGTGTTGCAGCAATTTATAATTGTTATTTTTCAAAAAAATATACAAGACCTTGATAAGGCTTGTCTCACACAGATATTGTGATAGTGTGCTGATTAATCCAGTGATTAAGAACTTTTTGCTATATTACCTTGAAATATATATTTTATTATTATTGTTTCAAGTGAGTAGTATCATTGTCAGACATCATGTCTACATTAGAATACTTTATTGCACAAGGGAGATCCCTTGATAAGACTGGTATAGACTTAGAACAATGGGCAGTTGCTCAATATGAAAAAGCATTAGCTGCTGAAGAGAGAAAAGCTGCTGCTGAAGAGAGAAAAGCTGCTGCTGCTGCTGAAGAGAGAAAAGCTGCTGCAGAAGAGAGAAAAGCTCTGGCTGAAGAGAAAATATTAGAAAGAGAAGCTGAACAAAAGAAATTGCAGATACAGACTGAAGAAAAAAGATTCCAGATGGAAATGGAAAAAGAAAAAAAGAAAAGATGAAGCTGCTGCTGAAGAGAGAAAAGCTGCTGCTGCTGCAGAAGAGAGAAAAGCTGCTGCTGCTGCTGAAGAGAAAAAAGCAATGAGAGAACATGAACACCAAAAAGAACTTTTAGCATTTGAGTTAGAAAAGTTAAAATTAACAAACATAAGTAATGTTAATCAAGCATCTGGTGGTAATGGTAAACCCTTTACTTACAAGGTCAAGGTACCAGCGTTCAATCCTTCCAGTGATGACATAACATTCTGGTTAAATAGATTTGAACGCTCTTGTCGAGCTCATAATGTGGACAAATCACAATATGCTAACCAGTTGTCAGAAAATTTGAAAGGTGATTCTCTGACTAGTTTAAGTTTGGTTGAAGAGGCTGACAAGGATAATTATGATGTTATTAGGGCAGCCTTATTAAAGAAGTACCAGTTATCTGAAGAAGGTTATCGGAATTTGTTTAAGACAATGGTTCCTGAGACAGGTGTAGAATTCTCAGAATTCATTGCAAGGACACGTCTTACATTTGATCGTTGGATTGAGTTGTCCAAAACAGAAAAGACATATGAAGCCCTTATGGACTTGATACTCAGAGATAAGATTATGTCAAGTATAAATAAACCATTCCTTGAATTCTTACATGAGCGTAAACCCAAGACACTAAAAGAAATGGAACAGTATTGTACCCAATACGTCACTGCACATCCAGACGTAGCTATTAGCAATACTAAGGTTAGGGAAGGTATGCCAGTTGCTTCAGCAACACCATACAACCCTAATCACTCACGCAGATTCCAAGAACCTCAAAATAGGTTTAATAAAAAAGGTAGCCATAACGGTTATCAGAACCAAGGTAACCAATCATTTCAGGGTTCTTCTTCGAATACCTGGAGACGAGCCGACAGCCCTCGATTCAGGGGCGGTCATAATTATAGGAACTTTCGCAAAGGAAGTCATTATAGAAATTATCCAAGTTTTCCCTCATGGAGACAACAAGATCATAATTACAGAGATACTCATTATAATGAATATGATAATAGTAACCAAAGGAACTATGACTCAAACCCAAGTAGGGGTTATAACAGTGGAAACAAGGATAATTACAGAGGCAATAATAACAGAGGTAGAGCACAATACAAAAAAAATAAATCTCATTACCAGGCGAACTCTGCACAGCAAGAGTCCCACGAAGCCTATAAACAAAATAAAGATAATGATGACTCTAATAATATGGCATGTGCCGCTTTTGATTTTGGGAGAGCATCTCAGTGCCCCCAATGCAAAACATTATTTGAGCCAACCACAGTGTCTACTTTAAGCTGTGGCCATCCTCTTCCTGCTCTTCCTGCGTCAATCGCGCATGATGGAAGAGGTTCTATGATCTTACACAAAGGTTTAGTAAATGACAATCCAGTCTCAGTACTTTTTTATTCTGGATGCACAACAATTGGTGTTAGGCAGTCACTCATAGATCCTTCTCATGCTACAGGCAAAGTAGTCAAATGCGTAACATTTGGCGGCACCATAGAGAAATACTCTACCGCTATCATTAGGATTGCTACTCCTTTCTTCACAGGAGATGTACACGCATGTCTTTTGCCGAATCCGATCGCTGATCTTATCATCGGTCGCATTCACGGAGTCAAAGAATGCACTCCGCAACAAATTTCCGTTTGGGAAAAGCAAAATATGCAAACTGCTAATGCTGTAGTCACAAGAGCTCAAGCTCTCAATATGCCTGAAACTTCATCTACTGAAGATATTGAAGTGCATAACCAAGATGATCCTTTGGTAATTTCTCGTGACTCGTTTATAAAACAACAAGAAGAGGATCAGACTCTTAAGAAATTCTTCACTCTTGTAACGAAAGGTGATCCGAATAGAGATACCAAGCGTAAATCTTGGATTACAATGAAGAATGGTGTACTTGTACGTATGGTGCAAGACTCCACTAATTCAAGTCATTCTCAGATTCTTGTACCCAAGAAAAGGAGATTTAAAATTTTACAACATGCACACGACTCTCAGTGTGCTGGACACATGGGTTTTTCCCGTACAAAGTCAAGAGTTCTTGCGGCTTTCTTTTGGCCTTTCGTGAATAAGGACATACGGATCTATTGTCGATCTTGTAAAGTATGTCAAGAAGTCAAATCCAAAGGTCCTCGTCATGCTGCGCCTATTCAGGCTGCAGACATTCCTATTCGACCATTTCAGAAAATGGCGATAGACATCATTGGTCCATTTAAGATCAAATCTGCTAGAGGACATCAATTTATCTTAACGTGTGTGGACATGTGCACACGTTGGCCAGAGGCTATCCCTCTGAAGAGCATTACTACTGCTGACATTGCAGATGCTCTTTGGCTTATATTTTCTCGCCTGGGATTCCCCGGAGAAATATTATCAGATCATGGCACCCAACTAATATCGGATACCATGTCTCAAGTAATGTCTACTCTACAGATAGAGAGATCTTTGAGTAGCATCTATCATCCTATGTCCAATGGGATGGTAGAACGGCTAAATAGAACACTTAAGAACTTATTAGGAAAGATAACTGAGGATCATCCTCAAGATTGGGACAGGGTTCTACCCGCGGCCCTCTTCGCTTACAGGGAGGTCCCCAATGAACATACAGGATTTTCTCCCTTTGAACTTGTCTTTGGCGCGCGACCGCGCGGCCCTATGTCTTTGCTTCATGATCTCATAACAGCGGACAATATTGACGATGACACAAAATCCTCTTACGAATATGTCATCACGCTGAGAGAAAAAAATTATCGAAGCATGCAAATTAGCAACGTCCTCTTCTGAATTTGCTAAACAGAAGGCAAGGCAATTTGCTAATAAGAAAAGAACTTTACGACAACTTTGTCCTGGTGACAAAGCATTTGTTTTGCTACCTTGTAGGGAAAATAGACTCCTTATTTCTTGGAAAGGTCCGTACGATATAATATCGAAAATTTCAGATGTTGACTATATTGTCGATATTAACGGGAAGCATAAAACCTTCCACATCAATATGCTTACGGAATTCCATGAACGTCCTGACTATTTACAGCCTATTTTCCAAGCAACGGACGATTCTCCAGTTCAACATGGTCATTACTCATCACTGTCCGTTATACAGGATGAGGAAACAAGTTTTTCGGATGTTAATCTTCCGCTTCCAATGATCCCACTTCATTCTAGTGAATCATGGAAAGACGTTACTGTTTCTCCTGATTTGTCTCTAGGAGAACAGCGACAGGTTTCGGCTATGTTACAAACATTTCAGGATGTCCTCACTGACATCCCTGGGCAAACTCATGTCATTGAGCATGACATTATTCTAACTGAACATACTCCTATTAGGATTAGACCTTACCCTATCCCTATACATTTTCAAGCACAGGTTGAAAAGGAGTTAGATGAAATGATAGATTTACAAATAATCGAAACATCCACTTCTGCTTATTCTTCGCCGATGGTTATTGTTCGAAAAAAAGACAATAACATACGTCTTTGCGTTGACTATCGCAAATTGAATCAAGTGACGAAGTTTGATGCTGAACCTATGCCTTTACTAGAAGAGCTACTTACTCGACTTTCTAAATCTCATTTTTTCACTAAACTTGATTTGTCTAAAGGATATTGGCAAGTTCCATTATCCGAACGCGCCAAACCGCTTACCGCTTTTTCTACTCCTAGAGGCCTTTTCCAATGGAATTTTATGCCTTTCGACCTTATGAACACACCAGCTACATTCGTACGCATGATGCGTCGAATCCTATCGTATCGGTCAGATGTCATTGCTTATCTAGACGACATCTGTCTTTTCAGCGATACTTGGGAAGATCACTATTCAGGGTTAGTTGAATTGTTATCAACTCTACGCGAGTATAACCTGACAGCAAAACCATCTAAAGCTTGCATTGGTTTTAGCGAAATTGCTTTCCTAGGCCATCGAGTAGGTCATGGTTTCCTGAAGACAGAGGACCATAATATCACTAAAATACTTAACATCTCTATCCCTAAGACTAAAAAGCAAGTGCGAAGTCTTTTAGGTCTCATACAATTTTATGGACGATTCATTCCGAATCTGTCCTCTATCATGGCACCTCTTTCGACACTACTAAAGAAAGGGTCGCCTAATATGGTTCACTGGTCTCAGGAATGCCAATTATCACTAGATAAGATCAAAACTATGTTTTCAACACCACCTATTTTAGTGTTACCTACTACAGATAAGACATTTGTTCTTCGTAGTGACGCTTCATCACTGGGATTGGAGCGGCACTAATGCAAGAGTACTCTGGAACTCTGCATCCTGTAATGTACATATCCAGAAAACTTAATGCTGCAGAAAGGAATTACTCGGTTTTAGACCGGGAATTATTGGCGATGGTTTGGTCAATTCTCAAACTTCAAAGATTCCTTCTTGGTGCACATTTCATAGTGGAAACTGACCAGAAAGCTCTTACTGCTATCCAAAATAAGAACTTGAAGAGCTCGAGATCAACCCGATACGCGATCGCTCTTCAACCTTTTCATTTCTCGGTACGAGCTATCCGTGGTTCAGAAAATGTGATGGCGGACATTCTGTCGAGATGCCCACATGATGCCACTTAACTGTTAAATATTGGACTTTCCTAACATGTATAACTTTACATCAGTTATTCTTTTTCTTCTATATCAAAATGTGTATACATTTGTAATATATGAGTTGGTGATTGTATAAATACTTAGCGGTTCACTTATTTTGATTCACTGCTAATTCTTTGATGATGTTTCTTTTGCCAATCGTGAACTTATGATACCTAATATGAAATGGTTATTGAAATTATTGTATGCATTGTGTCATTGCCAATATGGTAGTAAGCATTGGTGGCAACTCCCTGGAAATGTTTACACTTAGAGAAATACTTTCTCTGAGATGTTGAGATATATATTCTCACCAGTCGACCTATAATGCGACTTTGCCTTAATCTGGCTTTATAAATTCTTGATACTTCTCATCTGCGCATCATATGTGCGGTGGGGGGCCTATTTTATGTGGCTCTCAGAGAAAAAAAATTGCATTTTTTTTTCCCGGGGGTTGCGGTAGTCTGTTGCGTACATATTTTTTATATGTCGCACAGATTACAGTTGATACGATTACAAATGAAAATGTAACTATCTGTTTGATAAAAGGATATTTATTTATGAACTTACAACTTTTAAGAAGGGGAATAACTCAGTATGGTAAATGTGTATTTTATTCTTTGAGTGATCGGTTCCTGTTTTGTTCCCGTGTATTGAACAAGCGGAGGAATCTAGATTTATATCATTTTATGTCTATTATAGCTGGAAACAGATTGTTCTCGCTTAAGGTTTTGCAGGAATATTGAAAGTCCGAATCTAGGTTTACTGTTTGTCTGTTTGAGACGATTCGGTCTTATATCATGTTATCTTTGTGTGTCTTGGCTGGATTATTTCTTCTTACACGCTCAGCGGATGAAGATAAGAGAGTGTGTTCTTCGGTTATGGAGTCTGGCGGGACGCCATGTCGAGCGGTCCAGAGTTTTGTGATCTCAAGTTATCATGGGGAAGAAGATTGTGTCTTCTAGGACTGTTTTAGTCTATGTGTTCCCCAGTATTGTTTCTATTACGCCAGAAAAGTGTTTTGTGCTTGCTATTTATTCTTGGCCAAGGTAAACGTACTTTTACTGACTTCGTTCCTAGGCTTACGATGGGTTATGTTTAGGCCTACATGAATCTACTTATGTTCAGATGTCAGAACGACATATCGTTTAGCAGCACTAATAATGTTCTACACAGCAATTATGAGGACAGATAATGCTGATATTGGTGGAAACTTTGATATCCTTATGAAGTGAATCTTTCTAGAAGTTTTGTCGTCTCACCGTTGTGTGAGCGATGTTAAGGACCAAGGAAGCCATCTTGGAATCCGAATTATTGTCAATCATTCATCAGAGAACAGGGATGTCCCCTTACTACCCGATAATGATCCAGAGATCATATTTATGAAAGAAAGATCTATTATGGGAGATTTAGCATTTACTCCGAAGATATGTACTAAATGCTATTTGAAGAAATCTCCACGAGAGTACAAGCTACACTCATGCTAAGAGAGATTCTGTTTAGGAATCACTACGAACATTATGTATAAACTGACGTGATCTGTCAGTACAACCTGATATATATGTGTATTAACTATGGAACTCTGAATGCTTGTCTACAAATGTTCCAGTATGAGGTTATCCAGCATGTATGCTAACTTAAGATGATACACCATTGATCAACACTATGCTGTTTATGTCGTCATGTGTTCCTGTAACCATACACGTACTGTTCCAGTGTGCGTCTCATTAAACATTATAAAAAGAACACAGTAGTCCCAGTAATCCTTGACTGCTACATGTGAGAGTATGAATATATTGTTACCAAGTTGTCAACTCTTCAGAACCATACTACCATTCGCGTACAATGTACTCTCACTTCAATGTTTACACTACCCTGTGTAGGTCGAGTTGACCTGTGTCTGTCTTCACGGTGACAGCACCCCTTTGAACGCAACAGTACTACCAGCCATCATTGACTATATCCATTACAAGAGGTTGTAGTAAGAACATCACACTTTACAGATGTTCGGTTTTTTTGTTTCTAGTATATTGTATTTGCTTCTGAGTACTCCTGAATGCTCCGTTGTTTCTTGTGTATTGTAATTTTTTAGGGTTCTGAATGCTCAGTTGGTTTTATTCTACAGTATTGCATTTGAATGGTTTGTTTCGTTGTTTTTCTTCTAAATATTGTATTTGCACTGGAAAGCTTCTGTGTGCTCCGTTTTATTTCAAATATATTATATTTGCATGTGAAATCTCTAGAATGCTTACATTTTATTTTTTATATTGTATTTGCTTCGAATGCTCCTGTAAGCTCCGGTTTATTTGGTGTTTTTGGGGGGTTTTTTTTGGGTACTTGTGCGTTAATTCACCGTCAAATTAATATTTGGCAATTTATTACCCAATTCGAGCACCGTACCATTTCTTACATTTTTATCTTACAATAGTATTTTATTTTTCGCCTGCGGGCGGGGTTTGTACATTTGGCAGTTAGGGGTATCGGGTTAGTCTATTATGCATTTTCGCAGGCCGGGGTTGTAGCATGGGTCATTGTTTATTTATTATTTTTAATGTAAAATGTTTGCCTCGTCTTGGCGAGGCGCGTCCCGAAGGACTGCCTGGTAAAGCTATAAGCAAGTTTGCTCAGTGTGTATCCTATCCATCTTCAGCGCCTTCTCATGTCTCGTAGACCGCATAGCTTGAATATACCCCCGCAGGGATTCATAGAGTGCACAAGCTGTATTCAAATCTTGGTCAGAAGATTGCAGAGAAGCACTGGTCATTTGAAAACGTTTTTGTCGCATCTGCCCAAGCAGACCACCTGGTATCTGACAGTCTTTTCACAAAGGGCAAATGGGACTTATTATGATTTATTACACATAAGGGAGGGAAACCCGAGGCCTGTAAACAGTAAATTAATATGAAACAAATATAAAGGTATGTTATCAGGCACTCGCAAGAAATAAAGAAGTAGAACACCAGACAACAGAAAAACAACAGACATGAGTGGCTTACCCAGGATTTGAACACTGGACCTTCCGTGCGACAACCCCGCCTAGCCATGCAAGCGAATCACACTATCCGCCCTGCCATCTACGCATCATCAAAAATGATGTTTCAATGGCAGGTCAACAGTGCGAACCACAATACATGACACCAGAAGTCCATCATGGGCAGTTCAGCCTATTAATGACGCAATCACTCTGTTGTATTTCTATTTTTGTGGGCCCTGAAAAGGACCGTGGTAGGTGCAGTTTTATGGGCCCTGAAAAGGACCGTGAGGGGAACAGATCACCAAAGATCGCTGAAGCTTGGCACATATCAGGACATACACATGTTCGTTCGTAGCTGCATAATTTACAGAGGAGGCCAAAATTCTGCAATGTCAAGCAGGATATTGTCGAACGGTCTTACGCGACGTCACAAATCTCTTACCCACCCCGTCCGTCCTTTTTTTTTTTTTTTTTTTTTTTTTAATCCGGAAAAAAATACAACTTACTCGAACTTTTTTTTTTTTTACAGTTTTGTCTCGTTTTGGTGAGGCGCGTCCCGTTCAACCTAGTCGGTTATATTAGGGCGCATGTCCTAATATAAAAGACCCTTAAGTATAGGGAATTGCTAGTCATCATAATCATCATCATCATCAGCAGCTTTCAAGTCCCTATCAGAGTCAGGTACTGTTGCGTGATAAATTCTCGCAACATCGTTTTATTTCAATATCTATTTTATAACGCAAGGGCAACAACTGCTTGAAATTTATAGTTACTTTTCTCGGTAAGCATTTGTCTTCTCGCGTTGGTATTGAATGCAGTTGAGTTTTTTGAGCTGTGGTCATTTTTCGCGCCGGACTGCGCATGACTGGTCTTGCTTTTTGGTCGATCGGTTTCCGCCCACCACTAGTGGAGTGAGCGATTTGGAATGGCGAAAGAGATGCCTCGTTGAAGAGGGGATCTCCGCTATTTTTTGTTCTGTCAGGGATGTGTAGTCCTCTTAATGGATATTTCGTTTATTCGAGATAATACCTCTAGTGTTTCCCACATGCCGGGAGGCATAATATTTCTGTGTATTTCCGGAAGGCAAGGTAAATTAACATTTTCATTAACTCTATCGATTTTTGGTCGTGAACGATTTCTGGTTCATAGCCTGTCTTCGAAAGTCGTCGTCACGAGATGTTTTTTCCTAGCTCACATGTCGCTGTATTGTGCTGCATCGGTTGATGCAGGTCCCAAGGACTATTACTTGCTACTTGGTTACCTGAACTAGGTTTGAAAAACCTTTGTTATCTAGAGGATATTTTTGAGGACATTATTTATACTTCGGCAGACGTGTCTGTCTTGCTGAAGTCAGACTAAGGAGAGTGAACTGATCTCATATATCTGGTTATCTCCTGGCTGTTATAGAAAAGGATGGAGTTTTTCACCTGACTACATTTACAGCACTATGAAATATAACATGCATCTGACTCATCATTGTAATGCTGTCTACCGTCTATTGCTGTATTGAATGTTGCTGTGATAATGACTGTTTGATGTGTCTACATATTCGCGTAACCATTTTGTCACTGTGGCGTCCACAATAAATAATGAAGAAAAACGTCAACGGCTGTTTCAAGAATCATTGACTTTATACGTCGTGAGTTTACTGACGTCCTATGTGGATTGCCCTGTTATTTTTTGTATGAACATTGTTTGACTGAACACATCTGCACACTACACAAAACCAGACATGCGGATACCATCCATCATCATATGGCATCACGCATCATTTGGTGGCCATAAGCTGGTTTGATTCTGGTACCAGCAAACACGGGGTCCCTTACCCACTTCATTTTCAACAAGAATTCATCAGCATCCTTCAAGAAATTAACATTCTTCAATACAGTCAACATCTTCACCATTTTCAAAGTACTCGGCGTTGCCCGGTAAAAGTCAAAATTTCAATTTTTTGACGGAAACAAGAATTTGACAGTACCCGGCGTTGTTACATGTTGCCGGATAACTCGGACTGCTGTTATCTTTTACGCAAGTCAAGCAAGTTGCTGCTGTCAAGGTTCCAGTGCTGTCGTTTTTTGTGAAGGTCAAGTGCCGGTTGAAACGGGTTGTTTTCTGAAGAAGGCCAAGTACCGATTTCCATCAACTTACTTTTGGATTAGAAGGTCAAGTGCCGAAACAACTCAACACACAGTATTTCAGAAGCTCTTGTACCATCGTGTTAGCAGTGGAAGCAGTTCAGATGTGCCATCATCGTTGGAGCTTCGCTCTTTAGGACGTTGATTGACATCCGTTTTTCTGCTGTTCTACGATTGGAAGCCTATAAGTTAAGTGGCCTGTTTGTATGTAAACTGTGCCCTTATACTTCTGCTGAGTCTTCTGTGTATCATCTCATTCTATATGTTATATGTCTATATGTTATTTGTATATTTATATGTTTATATTTCAGCGGGTTCTCGGTTGGGTGGTGTCTCCGTTAGATTATGCCACGTCATAGAGGTCGTCTATTGTGAGCGTTTTCTGTAGGGTTGCAAATTTCCGATACTGGAATTTGCTAAGCGACTTCTGTTGCTATTTATGTTAGCTGTGATGACATGTTTTAATATTGTTTTCGTTATTATTTCGCATTCTTTAGTTTTGTTTTGATTTGTTTGTATTTGTTAGCCTACTCTTGTCTATAATTTAGTTTCATACAACATTTTTGTTTATACACTGTGGTGTCATGTATTTTGTTTAATTCTATCGTAGATATCGTCACATTTTTTGTGATATTTCATTAATTTCTGCTTTATTTTTAGTTGATTTCTGCGAACGTTTTTGTATTGTTGCTGATCTTTGTTATTGTTTACATTGTTATTGTTTACATTGTTTGCATTGTTTACATTTTCAATGTTTACATTCTGCATGTGTTTACATAGTCATTGTTTACAGTTATAGTAATTAGTTAATGGGCTATGCTAATGCACTGTTACTACTACACTGATGATAAATGAATGATGAATAGTGTCGTGCACTATTGAATGAGAAGTGCACTTATGATCAAGAATTGATTGTTGATATTTCATATACAAGTTCTTTGATTGGAGACTTGTTTCCCACAGAGACTGGGATAATATAAGGTGATGTGAATATACAAGTGCTTAATTAAAACTTGTTACACTTAGGTTTGAAATAAATTAGTTAATTATTTCAGGTTTTGGACTCATATGTTAGACAACATGTCTACATTTGAGCACTTTATTGAGCAGGGTAAATTGCTTGGGAAGACTGGTGATAAGTTAGAAGAATTTGCAACTGCTCGATATGATAAAGCAATGGAAGCTGAACAAAAGAAACTGCATATGGAAGCTGAACAAAAGAAACTGCAGATGCAGGTGGATGAAAAAAGATTCCAAATGGAAATGGAAAAACAAAAAAGGGAATCAGAAGCTGAGGAAAGAAAACTCCAGCTAGAGGCTGAAAATAAAAGACTTGAAAAAGAGGCTGAAAATAAAAGACTTGAAAAAGAGGCTGAAAATAAAAGACTTGAAAAAGAGGCTGAAAATAAAAGACTTGAAAAAGAAGAATGAAAGACTTCAAATAGAGGCTCAGGCTGAGGAGAGAAGATTACAGAGAGAGTCTGATGAGAGGAAAGAGAAAGCAAAAATGGAACATGAAGAAAAGGTCTTAGCTTTAGAGTTGGAAAAATTGAAATTGATGAACATGAGTAATGGTAATGATTCAAACAAGGGTTCATCTTCTGGTAAGGCTAATAATGATACTTTTAAGATTAAGTTACCAACATTTAGTCCTTCCAGTGATGACATAATGTTCTATCTGGACAGATTTGAACAAGCATGTACAGCTCATAACATAGACAAAGCAAAATATGTTTATCAGTTATCAGGGATACTGACAGGTAAAGCTCTAAGTATATTAAATATGGTGGATGAACCTGACAAGAACAATTATGAGGTTGTCAGGGCCGCTCTGTTAAAGAAATATCAGCTTAACGAAGACGGCTATCGTCTACAATTTAAAAACATGTTACCTGAAAATGGAGTTGAATTCTCCGAGTTTATTGCAAGAATACGCATTACTTTCTCACGATGGGTTGAACTATCTAAGACGGAAAAAACTTATGAAGGACTTATGGACTTAATACTTAGAGACAAAGTCATGTCGTCTGTCAATGAGTCTTTCCTTGCTTTCCTTCATGAACGTAAACCTAAAACAATAAAAGAAATGGAAGATTTCTGTTGCCAATACGTAACTGCACAACAAACCCCACACATAACCATGGGTAACTCTAAGGTGAAAGAAGGTTTACCAGTTGCTTCGGCAGCTCCGTATGGTCAAAACTTTGCTCGTAGATTCCAACAAAATTTTGATAGAAAGAGTAGCGGTAATTTCTGTCAAAATCATGGAAATCAATTTCATGGTGATTCTTCTTCGAAGAATTGGAGACAACCTGATAGTGGTCGTTACTATCACCCTAATAATTATAGGCATTTCAAAAGAGGATATGGTAATAGAGGTTATTCCTGCCGAAGACCTCAGAACCAAACAAATAGATGTTCGCATCAATGTGAACATGATAGTAATCGTGGAAACTGGAATTCGAACCAGGATAACAATTACAATAGAGACAATAATAACTGCAGAGATAATAATAACTCTGATAACTTCAGAGGTAATAATAGTCGGGGTAGATCTCAACACAAAAAAAAGAGATATCAGCAGGCTAATGCTGTACAACAGGAAACTGAGGGAGCCTGTAATCATGTTGTTGATAATAAAAACTTTGACGCTGTCACTGGTTCTGCTTTTGACTTTGAGAGAGCAAACAAATGCCCCCAATGCAGTACTTTATTCGAACCGGGTACCATAACTACTTTGAGTTGTGGTCACCCACTTCCCGCTCTTCCTGCTGCTGTTGCGCATGACGGGAGGGGTTCTTAAATTCTACATAAGGGTCTTGTTAATGATACTCCGGTCTCACTACTTTTCGATTCCGGATGCACCACTATTGGTGTTAGACAATCGCTTGTAGATCCATCTTGTGCTACAGGAAGGGTTATTAAATGTGTCACATTTGGCGGCACTCTAGAAAAATATCCTACTGCTGTAATTCGCATTGCCACTCCTTTCTTTACTGGAGATGTGCATGCTTGTCTCTTACCTAATCCTATTGCGGACCTTATTATTGGTCGTATTCACGGAGTTAGGGAGTGTACCCCACAGCAGATTGCTGCTTGGGAAGATAATAACATGCAAGCTACAAATGCAGTAGTTACAAGAGCACAAGCTCTACAAACACCCGAAACTTCACTGAATAGTGATAATGAAGTTGATAGCCAAGATAGTCACTTAGTAATTACTCGTGACTCTTTCATAAAATTGCAAGAAGAAGATCCTTCTTTAAAAAAAATTCTTCGTTCTTGCGAAGAAAGGTGATCCGAATCAGGATACAAATAGAAAATCTTGGATTGCAATGAGAAACGGCGTACTTGTACGTATGGTACAAGATTCGACTACGTCGGCACATTCGCAAATTCTTGTTCCCAAGAGCATGAGAGTGCAAATATTGCAACATGCTCATGACTCGCAATGTGCTGGAACATATGGGTTTTTGCCCGTACGAAGTCGAGAGTCCTTGCGGCTTTCTTTTGGCCTTTTGTCAATAAGGACATTCGTATTTACTGCCGATCATGCAAGGTATGTCAGGAGGTCAAATCTAGAGGACCACGACATGCTGCGCCTATCCAGGCTGCTGACATTCCTATTCGGCCGTTTCAGAAAATGGCCATAGATATTATTGGCCCTTTTAAGGTCAAGTCGGCCAGAGGACATCAGTTTATCCTTACATGTGTCGATATGTGCACACGTTGGCCAGAGGCTATTCCTCTTAAGAGCATATCTACTACAGATATCGCAGATGCTCTTTGGTTGATATTTTCTCGCTTGGGGTTCCCCAGAGAAATATTGTCAGACCATGGCACTCAACTCATATCTGACACTATGTCACAGGTAATGTCTACCTTACATATTGAACGATCTCTCAGTAGTATCTACCATCCTATGTCTAATGGGTTTTAGTTGAGCGTCTGAATAGAACGCTCAAGACTTTGCTTGGTAAGATAACTGAAGATCATCCTCAAGATTGGGACAGGGTTTTACCCGCGGCTCTCTTTGCCTATAGAGAAGTCCCTAATGAACACACAGGGATTTTCTCCCTTCGAACTTGTCTTTGGCGCGCGTCCACGCGGCCCTATGTCTTTATTACACGATCTCATCACTGCCGATGATATTAGCGATGAAACTCAATCCTCATATGAGTATGTCATTGCTCTTAGACAAAAGATCATTGAGGCATGTAAGCTAGCAACTGCTTCATCAGAAATTGCTAAAGAGAAGGCAAGACAGTTTGCTAACAAGAATAGATGTCTACGACAACTTTGTCCAGGTGACAAAGCATTCGTCCTACTCCCCAGTAGGGAAAATAGACTTCTTATTGCATGGAAAGGTCCGTATGCAATAGTCTCTCGGATTTCCGATGTTGACTATGTGGTCGATATTGATGGAAAGCATATAAAACTTTCCACATAAACATGCTTTCGGAATTTCACGAACGTCCGGACTATTTGCTGCCTATTTTCCAGGCAACGGATGATGCTCCTGCACCTCACGGTCATTATTCATCCCTGTCTGTCATACAGGATGAGGAAGCTACCTTCTCTGATGTCAACCTTCCCCTTCCAGTGGTTCCATTACATTCCACGGAATCTTGGAAAAACGTTTCTGTTTCTCCTAATCTTTCTGGTGACGAACATCGACAAGTCTCGTCGATGTTACAAACATTTCAGGATGTTCTCACTGACATCCTGGACACACAGATGTCATAGAACATGACATAATTCTTACCGACAATAATCCAATTAGGGTTAGGCCGTATCCTATTCCTATACACTTTCAGTCGCAAGTGGAAAAGGAATTGGATGAAATGATTCAATTAAATATAATTGAACCATCGACTTCACCATATTCTTCTTCCATGGTTATTGTCCGGAAGAAGGATAAGAACATACGAATTTGTGTTGATTATCGCAAATTGAATCAGGTCACAAAGTTCGACGCTGAACCGATGCCTTTGTTAGAAGATCTACTGATTAGACTTTCTAATTCTAGATTCTTCACTAAACTTGACTTGTCTAAAGGTTATTGGCAAGTGCCTTTAGCAGAGCATGCCAAACCTCTTACTGCTTTTTCTACACCTAGGGGTCTATTTCAATGGAATGTTATGCCTTTTGGTCTCATGAACGCCCCTGCCACTTTCGTTCGCATGATGCGTCGAATTCTGTCACATCGTTCGGATGTCATCGCATACTTAGATGACATCTGTCTCTTCAGTGATACCTGGGAAGATCACTATTTAGGGTTATATGACTTACTGTCCACTCTACGTGAGAATAATTTGACAGCAAAACCTTCTAAAGCTTTTGTTGGTTTTGGTGAAATCTCTTTTCCTGGGTCATCGTGTTGGTCATGGTCTCTTGAAGACAGAAGACCACAATACTTCCAAAATACTGAACATCTCTGTTCCTAAAACGAAGAAACAAGTTAGGAGTCTCTTAGGTTTAATTCAATTTTATGGGAGATTTATTCCAAATTTATCTTCGATCATGGCACCTCTATCAACATTGTTGAAGAAAGGTTCGCCTAATCTGGTCCGTTGGTCTGAAGAATGCCAATCTTCACTAGACCAAATCAAGAATATATTTTCTTCTCCTCCCATCTTAAGATTACCTACTCTTGATAGGACTTTTGTTCTTCGAAGTGATGCTTCATCCACTGGGATTGGAGCAGCACTGATGCAAGAATATGCAAATACTCTGCATCCTGTTATGTACATTTCTAGAAAACTAAATGCGGCAGAGAGGAACTACTCGGTTTTAGACCGTGAGTTGTTAGCGATGGTTTGGTCAATTCTAAAGCTACAAAGATTCCTCCTGGGCGCACATTTCATTCTAGAGACTGATCAAAAAGCTCTTACAGCTATTCAGACTAAGAATTTGAAGAGTTCGAGATCCACTCGATATGCTATAGCTCTTCAACCTTTTCACTTCACGGTACGAGCTATCCGTGGTGCGGATAATGTGATGGCTGACATTTTGTCTAGATGCCCACATGACTCCAACTAATACTTCTGTCCTATATATTTCCATATATTACAGAGTCATAACACACCTATATTTCTACAATAGATTAGCACATCTGTACTCACTTTATATGTACACACTATCGTGCTTTGTTGTCATCTTCTTCTGTTCGTATTTTTAAGATGATAGAGGAGGACTGAGTAGTTAATATAAGGGCCGTTAGTTTACTAAACAGCCACAATTATTAATAATGTATTGTAACTTATGAAGCATATTAGTTATTAATTAGCATTATATTGCTTGTACTTTCTCAGAATGTCATTGTTGAGCTGAGGACTTACCTTACTAGTATCAAGCATGACGAGTTCTAGATTGTGTACTTACCCTCGGAATACCAGAGCATATGTCCTGGATCGTCATGTAGTTTAACTTTACTATGTACTTATGTTATTACATGTCAAAGAATGTACTATTTAAATTTTCCTATCAGATTTGTACATCCATTTTTAAAGACAATATTAGAGTATGCTGTTTAATGATGATTATAGTAACTTGCATACGTATATTGTGTTTACATGCTAACGTGATGTGTGTTGGTGACACCTCCCCGATGTGAATATTTTTTGAGACATATTTATTTTTCTGTTGAGGTATATCCTCACCAGACACTCTATAATTAGCCTATTGTTTGGCAATTTAGTTAATTATCAGCGCATAATTCGTGCGTTTTGAGCCGCTTATCGCATGCTCTTTGATATTGAAAAAAAAAAAAAATATGTTCCACATTTTTTTTTTTATCGGGAGGAGGTGGTGATATGTTGCGTGATAAATTCTCGCAACATCGTTTTATTTCAATATCTATTTTATAACGCAAGGGCAACAACTGCTTGAAATTTATAGTCACTTTTCTCGGTAAGCATTTGTCTTCTCGCGTTGGTATCGAATGCAGTTAACTTTTGAGCTGTGGTCATTTTTGCGCTGGACTGCGCATGACTTGTCTTGCTTCTTGGTCGATCGGTTTCCGCCCACCACTAGTGGAGTGAGCGATTTGGAATGGCGAAAGAGATGCCTCGTTGAAGAGGGGATCTCCGCTATTTTTTGTTCTGTCAGGGATGTGTAGTCCTCTTATGGATATTTCGTTTATTCGAGATAATACCTCTAGTGTATTTGCACATGCCGGGAGGCATAATATTTCTGTGTATTTCCGGAAGGCAAGGTAAATTAACTCTTTCATTAACTCTATCGATTTTGGGTCGTGAACGATTTCTGGTTCATAGCCTGTCTTCGAAAGTCGTCGTCACGAGATGTTTTCCTAGCTCACATGTCGCTGTATTGTGCTGCATCGGTTGATGCAAGTCCCAAGGACCATTACTTGCTACTTTGTTAAATGAACTAGGTTTGAAAAACCTTTATTATCTAGAGGATATTTTTGAGGACATTATTTATACTTCGGCAGACGTGTCTGTCTTGCTGAAGTCAGACTAAGGAGAGTGAACTGATCTCATATATCTGGTTATCTCCTGGCTGTTATAGAAAAGGATGGAGTTTTTCACCTGACTACATTTACAGCACTATGAAATATAACATGCATCTGACTCATCATTGTAATGCTGTCTACCGTCTATTGCTGTATTGAATGTTGCTGTGATAATGACTGTTTGATGTGTCTACATATTCGCGTAACCATTTTGTCACTGTGGCGTCCACAATAAATAAAGAAGAAAAACGTCAACGATCATTCTAACCAGCTGTATCTGGGTACCATGAACCTGATCTTGTTTAGAGAATCAACGGCAGCGACGTTCCCTCCCCTTGGGAGGGGGGCGGGGCGTGGCGGGGTGGGGGGGGGGGTGGGGGGGGGGGGGGGGGGGGGGGGGGTTGAGGGGGGGTGGGGGGGGGGGGGGGGGGGGGGCGGGGGTGGGGGGGGGGGGGGTGGGGGGGGGGGGGGGGGGGGGTGGGGGGGGGGGGGGAGGGGGGGGGGGGGCAGGGGGGGGGGGGGGGGGGGGTGGGGTGGGTGGGGGAGGGGGGGGGGAGGGGGGGGGGGGGGGGGGGGGGGTTGAGGGGCCGGGTCTGGTCGATAGGCGTGATCAACTAATGACTGCATGAGGAACGTTTTTTTTTTTTAACTTGCCCGTCAATACGCGCCACAGACGCGCCTCCGCCACAATCACAATGTGAAATCACCCTTTTTTAACTATTTTCAGAGTCAAGAAAAGAAAGTACGGTTCTCCAGGTTTAGGTAATACATTCCACAGAATTAAATTTTAGAGGGTAGCGGTGAAATAACGCAACAAGACCCTTTTTTTGTTCTAATGTGGGTAATCTATTCGCTTCTCGAAAATGTTATTTTTATATTTTAGTGTGTATTTTGGATGTTATAAAAGCTTTTAAATTAACTTTTGATTGATCCATAATTGTCTATTAAAAGTATTTTGTTCTCGAATATTCTTAAATGCCTTGCTGGTTTTTTTTTTTTTTTTTCTCGTAGATGAGTTGTACTTGAATCGACTTGCTCAGTATATTGTTCTTCTTAAGACACAACCTCTGAATTTACCTACAGCCGGAAATGCATACTTGAGTGTGTGCTTTTTAATTTTTTTTTCTTTCAGTAAATAAGTAGTGGCTAATTTGTTAAAGATTACTTATTTCACTGACTTCGTTTTCCTATTTGGTCCCCTGGAGTTGTTTTTTTTTATACAGAAAGACAAATGCAATACAGGCATGCAAAAAGCACCGCTTACATAATGTAAAACATAAATCAATCAATCAATAACCCTTTAGCACCCCAAGGAGCAAAGGGTAGGCCTTCAAACACAAAACAAAAATAGCAACAAACAACATGCCGAAATCGTCCTTGTGTCTTGTGGCCAACGCTCAAGTCTATCTCTTTTTTTTTTTTCCGCCTTCCTCATCAAATTTTCACCTCTGTAATACCCAGTAGTCTCTACTCCAGTGTTTATTTTTTATTGGGTCTATAACCTCTTGCCCTCTCTTTCCCTGTGGTCTATATCCAGACAAGGACTCTGTTAAGACTTTTATATTGCCGCTTGTAATGCTATCATCCAGTTTTCCTCAAAAATGTGTGTCCTATTCCATCCCAGCGTCCTTCTGTTCATCTTCTCCAAACTCTTGTTGTTCCACCACTGGCACTCATGTCTGGTTCTTGGTCATCAATCCCAATTCCCATATTGTGGGGACTTTGTCATTAAACCATTTCCAGGGTCCTTCTATTCTAATTCTACGCAAAGCACGCCGTTTAATACAGCAGGCTGTAGCTTTTTGGAGTTGTTGTTTTTTGTTGTTCTCCCTGTCCCTCAGTCTCAAGCGCCATGACAATAGGACTGACTGGTGACATTTGAGTTGAAGATTCTTATATACTTATTTTCGTGTTGGAGCTTATTGATTTTTATTCTCTTGTCTCGGGGGGGTGGGGGGTGGGGGGGGGGCAGTGGGTTAATGGGCGGGGAG
>JAMPIV010007776.1:0-92378 GCA_024509875.1 Oreohelix idahoensis
CATTCCATCATGCAGCTGCTGCACTATTGTGATAAATTTCTTTGGGCAGCCGTATTTTGCCATGATCTTCCATAGACCCTCTCTACTGACCGTGTCGAACGCCTTTGTCAAGTCGATGAAAGCTGTGTACAGGTCACAGTGCTGTTCTTGGCATTTTTCTTGAAGCTGTCTTGCAGCGAACACCATATCGGTGGTTCCACGTTCTTTCCGGAATCCACACTGACTTTCAGGCAGAAGACCTTTGTCAAGATGAGCCGTAAGGCGATTAAGAAGGATTCTGGCAAATATCTTCCCAGCGATTGATAGTAGTGAGATGCCTCGATGATTGTTACAGTCTTGGCGATTACCTTTACGTTTATAAAGATGTATAATTGACGCATCCTTGAGATTGTGTGGGATGGTTTCACTCTGCCACATTTGCTGGAAGATCATGTGAAGTTTCTCTATCAGAACTGTACCGCCATCTTTATAGACCTCAATAGGAATTGAATCGGAGCCGGGAGCCTTTCCACTAGAAAGTTGACGAATCGCTTTTTGAGTCTCCTCCAAAGTCGGTATATCATCTAGTGCTTCATTTATAGGAATTTGGGGCAGTCGGTTGATGGCTTCATCGTTAATAGATGATGGCTGGTTCAGAATATTATTAAAGTGTTCGACCCAGCGTTGGAGAATTTTTTCCTTGTCTGTAATTAGTGTTTTTCCATCTGAATTAAGGAGGGGAAATGATCCTGATGATGTTGGACCATAGACCGCTTTGAGTGCATGGTAAAAATTTTTCAAGTCATGGCTGTCAGCAAAGCCTTGGAGCTCATCTGCTTTATTACTCAGCCATGAATCCCGCCGCATCTGGCGTAGTTTATGTTGGACGATTCTACGCATGTTGTTGAAAGCGTCTTTCTTGGATGTAGATTTTGGATCATTTAAATATGCTTTATGGAGATGGTGTTTCTCAGCCAACATCTTCTTTATATCATCTGAGTTCTCATCAAACCAGTCATTTTGTTTCTTGATGGCGGGACCCAGGACCTCTGTAGCAGTGTTGTAGATCTGCTCGCTTAGGGCTGTCCAATTTGTTTCCGCACTTTGGCCGTCTAACGAGATAGATTTGAGACGGTCTTCTAGGGTGTCAGTGAATGACTGTTTAATTTTTGTCTTCTTTAGTTTGGTAGGATGAAAGAGTGACTTGCGCAGTGATTTGGTTTAAAGTGAGGAAGAGTTGCGCAATTCGTCGACCTCACTCTCTCGCCTGGGTCCATCTTAATCCAGTGGCAAGACAAGTCAAGACGACTGGAGATGAAGTCAGGTGCAGTGGATGACCATGGCTTTCTACGTGCCTCGCCATGCTCCTTACGCTCCACAGCGCGTTGCTGGTAATCGCCGTCATGCCCGTTAAACCAACAGGTGGTTTCTTCCGCGCAGTCTACCGAATCCAGTCTTCGCATGCATGGGTAGGCAGACCCTAACTCACCGAAGGTTTATAACCAGTCGGCTACCCTCACCTAGTTTAGCCGGCCTGTCAAAGCCGTTTCCCGGGGGGTGGCCGCTGTCGCATGCTGACAGCTACGAGGAGCCACAGGTGAGAGCTGAATGCCAGGTTTGGACCAAAGGTGGCCGAGCTGCCCTGAAAAGGGCATGACAGCTCCTTAACCAGAGGTACTACCAATACCTGACATCCCAAACCCCCTGACAAAAGAAGTAATTACACAAGAAAACCCCGATAAACAAATGAAATAATTACACAAGAAAACCATAATAGACAAAAGAAGTAATTACACAAGAAAATACTGATAGACAAAAGAAGTAATTACACAAGAAAACCATGATAGACAAAAGAAGTAATTACACAAGAAAACCATAATAGACAAAAGAAGTAATTACACAAGAAAACCATGATAGACAAAAGAAGTAATTACACAAGAAAACCATAATAGACAAAAGAAGTAATTACACAAGAAAACCATGATAGACAAAAGAAGTAATTACACAAAAAAACCATGATAGACAAAAGAAGTAATTACACAAGAAAACCATAATAGACAAAAGAAGTAATTACACAAGAAAACCATGATAGACAAAAGAAGTAATTACACAAGAAAATCATGATAGACAAAAGAAGTAATTACACAAGAAAACCATGATAGACAAAAGAAGTAATTACACAAGAAAATCATGATAGACAAAAGAAGTATTGTTATTGTTATTGTTAATCAGAATCAACGTATTTGCACTCCGGGCAAACCCATAGGTGCTCAGTCTCCCGCAGCAAATGTCAAAGGGTATGAATGCTAATTGTTCCTGTTGTGCACTGGTTGTATACACGGCGGATGTGTTCTCTCATATGTCCATCCCTGCTGGTCTTACATTTGATGCCGAATTCCAGCAATCTTAGCCTTGATGATTCATCGATTGCAGTGTCATTCTCTAATAGACGAACATATTTCTTCCTTATCCATGGCCAATGCACCATTTATGGGTGCTTTTGAAGCTAGTCTGTCAGCTCTTTCATGACCAGGACAGTATATCCATATCAGTTCTTGAAGATTTGATGCTTCTATGGAGGTTTTCCAATCATGTCGAAGCCAACCATTTTGGACCTTTCGAAGCATGAATTGTGAGTCTGTCTGATACAATAACTGCCTTTGTTAATATAGTCTCAGACAGCCATCTTAACTCTTTGACTCTATAATTATTTTCCACCCTGTGCCATAATTATTTTTTGAAGAATTTTAAATGGTGAAGTGTACTGTCTTTTAGTGTAAATTTTATGTTAATCTTTTTTTGTGAACATGTACTTATTATACACCAAACTGTAGGGAAATGGATAGAGAATTGTAATATATAATGTCTTTGGTAGTATTAACACAAGTGTGTTAGGTATACTTAAAACACTTTGCATGTAAAATTGAAAAACACTAAAAAGTTAACTGTAGAATACGATCTTACCAAAGACAAATTACTGTTGTAGACAATAAAACTTTCTTTTTAGTCTTCAGACATCAAGTTAATCCATACACAAAGTAAAAAAAAACATTGCTTATGGCCACAATTAGTACATTTAGTGTTATTCACACCAGTTTTTACTGTGGTCCCTTGTAAGATAAAAATAAATTATGCAATCGTGCATTACGTAATTTTCAAATAAATAAAGAAGAATAACGTCATATAAAAACTTTTTAACACTTGTTTAAAGTTTTAATAGTATCCCTAGCTTCATCTTCTACCAAGAACTAGTGATTAGATGTTACGATAGGTCTAGTTTTGTTACTTTTTGATCGGCTAGAATATGACTACGCCCACTCATCAACTAAATCTAATGTGTCTAGCTTTTCTGCCGCGATTCCATATTTTGACAACAAACTGTGACTACCAAACAATCATCATCAATGTCAGCAATGTTTCAAAGTAGTTTGACACAATTATTTGCTTAGGAGACTTAGAAAATGTAAATATAAAGCGTGACATTTCTCTAGCAATAACAACAAAAAATGCAAACACGCGAATCGTCACACAAATTGTGATAACATCATCAAAACACGCACATGTGCTGCTTAACTTCAGTCAAATTAGTTGTTTAAATAGTAGCGGAAGTCATTCTACAAGTTTTTTTTTTTTTTTTTTTTTTCCTTAACCAGCGGCACTTGGGCTTTCAGCCCTTCGGCCCAATGACATGTCATTGCGAGGCTGGGGAACCTGAGGACTTTCCTTCCAACCCGGTCAGGAGCTTTGCTCCTTCCCATCCACAGAGGGTTTATCACAGGAGCCGTTCAGGCTATTCAGTCAAATTTCCGGCCGTAAACATTTCTTCAAATGCTGACGCCCGGGTTTGAACCATGAACACCTGGTCGCCAGTACAACGCCGAAGCCATTACACCAGCGTGGCTCCCTTCTACAAGTTTTAAAATATGAACTGCATTAAACGGATGATTTTTGGGGTTTATTCGTGATAAACTAAAAACAATGCTCTGAGCGTTGCGCTGGCACGGCCCGTTGAATTTTGCAACGCTCAAAGCGTTGGTCTGGAGTCAAAGAGTTAAGGCAGCAGTAACTGCCTCTACCTCTATTCTCATGCTAGATGTTGTTATCATGTAAGCCCCGCTATGTTCAGCAACGTTTCTGCCCTTTACTCTAGCAGAGAAGCCCCATCCTGATTTATTACCACAGATTACTGACCCATCAGTATAAAGGGCATCATCATCCCCAGCATTATCATTTATAAGCTGATCAACAAAAGAAGTAACTATGAAGGTAACACAAATAACAAAAACATTCTAAAAGATAAAAGAAATAGCTACACACAAATACTCTAACAGGTAACAAAAATATAACTACAGGCAAAAAGAACATGACAGATGAAAGCAATATTTAGACATACAAACAGTTCAAGAAATAACATAAATAATTACACAAACATTATAATAGGTGAAAGAAATAATTTTACATACAAACATCTTAAAAAGTGAAAGAAATAATTTCACACAAACACTGAAAAAGATGAAAGAAATAATTTCACCCAGACACTGAAAAGAGATGAAAGAAATAATTTCAAGCACATACATCCTTACTGATGTGGAAAAATAAAATAATTACACACATCCCAAATGATAAAAAATTAACTACATACATAAACACTCTAACAGGTAAAGAATAGTAATAAGTTTACAATTTGTTCCAACTAATAAAATCATCAGTTATGTTCTGTGAGACTGTAAAATAAAAATAATTTTCTTTCAACTGCATGCTGACAATGACTTTGAAATGTCAACATTAGTCTTCTGCATCCAGGACAGCAATTACATTAAAGGGATTCACTTTCCTGGGGTTACAATTATCTATCTCTGTTCAAGCCTTTTCCCCTCCCAACTTCTTAAACTGCCATTCCCCTTCTGCTTTAACTATTTATTTAAAAAATATGACATTAGCAACAAACTTCAGGAACATAAACAGTGAAGATTAATAAACATAAAACAGATGAAAACTTACTTATTCATATAGGGTTTGTCTGCAAGTTCTGGGAATTTTGACTGGATATACTGCATGTTCTGTATCTCTTTTTCTAAAATGACTAGTCCCTGACCTCCCCCCTAAGATAAAGAGTAACAATGCAACATAGATGAATGTAAAACAAAAATTACGTCATAGTTATTAAAGTTATGTATGAGTTAAGAACACATGAAGATGTCTCATGTGCAATATATGTCCCGTCACAGTTTACATGAAAAAAATGCTGCATACATCATCTTTTGATACTTACTTGCTTAGTCGTTCCTCCTCTACCCTGGGTTGTAGAGGCCTGGAAGAGAGAGCGCCAAACTATCCTATCAGCTCTCTTCCTCCTGGCCTGGTTCCATTCTAGTCCTCTGTCCTTCAGAGAATGTCTAATGCTGTCCTGCCAGTGGACTCCAGGTTGTCCTGGAGGACTGGATCCTTGGCTTTTAGTTTCCCATACTTGTCATGGTAGCCGATCTCCTATTCTGCAGACATGGCCAAACTATTGTAGTTAGTACTGTTCTACTTGGGTCTGCATCCAAGGGAGCATAACTCTTTTGAATCATCAACATAGTTTGTGGAACACCATTCTTAGGTCATCCAGGTCTGCATTATTTTGGCTTTTCAACATTGCAATTACTGACAGGTAAAGAAAGCAACTTTTCTCTCTGTGCTTTCCTCTTTTATTATAACCTCTGCTGCAGTTTTCAAGGCCTCTGCCTCTGCTCTGAAGTTACTTGAGAAATGTCCTGTTGTTACTGACAGCTTTTTTCATGCTCCAGTGCTTAAGCTCAGAAAGACACCTCCACCTCCATTTTCTGTTGCATTAGTGCTAAACGGGAAAAATCTACATCTAGATGAAAATCCAAACTACCTAGGCATTACTTTTGATCGCCGTCTGACTTGAAAAAATCAAGTGGAAACAAACCAAATGAGAGCAAGGCAAAGAATAGCGATTCTGAAAAAAACTTGCTGGAACAGCTTCGGGTGCAGATGAGTGCTAAAAATGTTATACACAGGGCGAATGAGACCAGTCCTAGAGTATGGCATTGCAGCAAGAGCAACAGTAGCTAAGTCAACCTTCGATAAAGCCAGAAGACTTGAAAATCAAGCAATGAGAACTGTAATGGGAGGCATGAAGACCACACCCATAAAAGAACTCAAAAAGATTACACTAGTCAACAACCAAAATGTACCAGAAATGAAAATAGCTGATCTTAACTAATTTTGGTGTGCTGAAAACGAAAATGACATTAAAAAATGTTGACTGGCTCTAGTTTTCAAGATATATGCTACTAGTTTATTTAATTACGGTCAATTTATATATATGACGCAACTGTTGTGGGCGATTGCATAATTTTTTCTAATGACCAATAAAAATGTAACTAGAAGTTGATGATGCAATCCTACCTATGATTACATCACCTTTGTGTATAAATATCTTATCTCTGATAAAATTTTGCCATTAGTTAGTGCATTTGTCCTTATCAAAAGTATCATAGTTAGAAATGCCTAGGACATGTGTGAACAGTGCTAATAATTTCTGTTATATATGTGGTGAGGTGACATTAGTATCACAAAAACGAAATATAACTAAAGTGATTAAGAAGGCGTACAGTTTGTATTTTGGCTGCAGAGTAGGAGATCAAGATAAGAGCTGGGCGCCACACATATGCTGCAATACATGTGCAGCACATCTTAAACTGTGGTTGACTGGCAAAAGGCAAGCTATGCCTTTTGCAGTCCCAATGATTTGGAGAGAGCCCACTGATCATCTCAACAACTGTTACTTTTGCATGGTCCCTCCAATTGGGAAAGGCATATCAAAGAAGAAAAAATGGACTCTGGAATATCCAAACATCCCCTCTGCAATACGTCCGGTACCACATGGCGATGACCTACCAGTTCCCAAAGTGCCAGAATCATTTTCAGCGGCTTCCACTGATGAAGAAGAGGACATTGGTGGTCCTGAACCATCAACCTCAAGCGACCCAGATTTTGAGCAAACTACATCCACTAGACCACACTTAATAACCCAAGGTAAACTGAATGATCTTGTAAGAGATCTGAATTTACCAAAGAACAAGGCGGAGCTTTTGGGTTTCAGATTGCAACAGTGGAATCTCCTGGCAGAAGATGTTACAATTTCTGTGTATAGGAACCGCCAGAAGCCGCTCATTACATTCTTTTTCAAAGAGGGTGACCTTTCATAATGACGAGTGTTCCTTAAATTCTGTTGAAAGGGAACATTCTGAGAAAGACCACCTAAAAACTAGTAGGAGAAGCCTAAAAATAGGAACATGGAATGTTAGAACTCTAAACCGAGAAGGAAAGCTTGACAATCTTATATTAGAGGCAACAGACATGAAACTCGACATACTGGGAGTTGCAGAGGCAAGACTTTTGGATACAGGCTACATAACAAGAGACCAGTACACGCTTATACACTCAGGAGGAGAAAAACATGAAAGAGGGGTAGGAATGTTGATAAAGAAGGAGTTAGAAAAATACGTATGTGGATACTGGACACACAATGACAGAATGATGTTACTAAAGATGAGAGCAAAGCCATTCGACATATCAATCTTACAAACTTATGCACCAACTAAAGATCACAGCGAGGAAGAAATAGAAGAATACTATGAAGAGCTACAACAAACACTTAAACCAGTCAAATCTACAGATGTGTTGATAGTAATGGGTGATATGAATGCAAAAGTAGGAAAAGGAAAATACAAGAAAATAGTAGGACAGTATGGATTAGGGACAAGAAATGATAGAGGAGACAGACTTATCCAGTTCTGTGAAGAAAACCAGCTGGTCATATGTAACACCTTTTTTGAACACCACCCAAGGAAATTATACACATGGAAAAGCCCAGGAGATGTAACACGAAATCAAATCGACTATATCATGATAAAACATAGATTTAAGAACAGTGTCACAAGTGCAAAGACACATCCTGGCGCTGACATAAATTCAGATCACAATCCAGTCGTCATCAAAGTAAATATAAAGCTGAAAAGAGCAGGAAACAGAAGACAGGAGGAACCCCAGATAGAAATATCAGCACTGAAACAACCAGATATAAAACAGAAATATTTAATCGATGTCAAAAATAAATATCAACAGTTATTGACAGAAAGCATGGAGCAGTATAGAAGAGAAAACCCAGAAGAAAAAGCAACCGCAAAATGGGAATGCTTAAAAACAAGCATACAATCAGCAAATGCAAATTTACCTAAAAAGGAGTCTAAGAAAAAATCAAATTTGGATGACAGATGACATCTTGAATAAAATGGCAGAAAGAAAGAAAGCAAAAAACACTCCAGAATATAAAACAATAGACAATGACATACGTACTATGTGTAGAGAAGCAAAAGAACGGTGGATAGAAACAAAATGCAAGGAAATAGAAGACTTGGAAGCAAAGCACATGACAAGAGATATGCATGAAGAAATAAAGAAATTATCAAATCGGTCGCAGTTTGCACAAGGAGGAAGCTGTATCAAGAACAAAAATGGTGTAATATTACTTGATGAGAAAGACATATCAAACAGATGGGCAGAATACGTAAAAGAACTATTCGAGGACAACAGAGGTAAAAAACCATCACCAGATTCTAATGAAGGCCCAAACATTCTCAGATCAGAAGTAGAGAATGCCATTCATATGATACAAAAAGGAAAATCAGCAGGCATGGATAACATAAAAATTGAAATGATAGAAGCTCTGGAGAGCTTTGGTATAGATACAATCACAGAAATATGCAACGATATATACAATACAGGATATATACCACACGACATGAAGACATCAGTTTTCATAACATTGCCCAAAAAACCAAATGCAACAGAATGTTCAGACTTCAGAACAATCAGCCTGATGAGTCATGCAATTAAGATACTGATCAAAATCATACAGGAAAGAATAAAAAGTAAAGTAGACAGCGAAATCCAAGAAGAACAGTTTGGTTTTAGACGGAACAGTGGAACAAGAGAGGCAATATTTTGCCTAAGAATATTAGCAGAAAAATATACAGAGGTCCAAAAAAGTATGTATAAGTGCTTCATTGACTATAAGAAGGCTTTTGACAGAGTCCATCATGAGAAAATAATTGAATGCCTCGAAGACATAGGTATTGATGGAAAGGATATAAGAATACTCAGTAACCTTTATTGGGAGCAAACTGCCACAGTAAGATCGGGAAGGAATTATTCACCATACATAGACATAAAAAGAGGTGTCAGACAAGGTTGTGTGCTGTCCCCCTGCCTATTTAATTTATACACCGAAAAAATTTTTCAAACAGATACAGGAAATACCAGGACTGAACATCAGTGGAAGGTCAATAAACAACCTAAGATATGCAGATGATACCGTGTTGTTAGCTGAAAGCGAACAGGAGTTACAAGAACTAGTGAAGCAAGTGAACAGTATAAGTCATGAATATGGACTCGACATTAATATTGAGAAAACAAAAACTATGATAATTAGCAAAACAGACGATAAACCCACATTAAAGATAAGCGTAAATGGGAAAATCCTGGAACAAGTCAAGAGCTACGTATATCTTAGTCATATAATAACAGAAGATGGCAGATGTGAAACAGAAATCAAGAAAAGAATAGGAATGGCCAAACCTACTTTCAACAACATGAAAAATATACTGACATCCAAACAGTTATCTCACAAATTAAAACTGAGAATCATAAAGTGTTATATATATTCTGCATTTCTGTATGGTGCAGAAACATGGACGATGAATAAGCATTTGGAAGAAAGAATTGAGGCTCTTGAAATGTGGATATATAGAAGAATGGGGCGTATCTCATGGAAAGAGATGAAAACAAATAAGGAGGTCCTAGAAAATCTAGGTATGAAAAGAGAACTAATGAGGGAGGTCAAAGTTCGGCAGCTAAAATACTTTGGCCACATAAAAAGGCATAACACCTTTCAGAAGATCATAACAGAAGGGAGAGTTGAAGGCAAACGTGCAAGGGGAAGACAGCGCTATAAGTGGGAAGATAACATCAAAAGATGGACAGGAAAGAGTCTATCAGAGTGCACCACCAAGACAAGAGACAGAAGACGTTGGAGATCCATTACAGCCAACCTTCGTTGTGGAGATGGCAACTGATGATGATGATGATGACCTTTCTGCGTGCCACAACATTTCTGGTTTAATGGCAGCCCTCAAAATCAATTACATACCGGAAGAGTGGAGGCTTTTCATTGATGATTCATCCAAGACGAGTATTAAAGCTGTTTTGTTGAATAATGGTAATGTGTTACCATCAATTCCAGTTGGTCACGCAGTTCATATGAAAGAAACTTATGAAAACATTAAGCAGCTTTTGAAGTGTATAAACTATGATCATCATCATTGGTCACTTTGCGGTGACTTAAAAGTGGTCGCTCTTTTGCTTGGACTACAGGGTTGAGACACCAAGTACTGTTGCTTTCTCTGTGAGTGGGATAGCCGTGCATCATTACATCAGAAGACATTGGCCAATCAGGCAGTTATTGCAGCCTGGCAGTAAGAATGTTGAGAACCCAGCACTTGTCGACACCAGCAAGATTTTGTTGCCACCCTTGCACATTAAGATGGGTCTCATGAAAAACTTTGTCAAGGCAATGGAGAAAACAGATGAGGCTTTCAAATACCTCATCAGAAAATTTCCAAGACTGAGTGAAGCTAAAATAAGAGAGGGAGTATTTGTTGGTCCGCAAATTCGAAAACTTCTTCATGATGACGATTTTCTTTGAGTGTTGCATGGCAAGGAAAAAGCAGCATGGCTAGCATTTAAGTCAGTGGTTGACAATTTTCTTGGAAACAACAGATCTGATAATTACAATGAAATTGTAGAAAATCTTCTGAAGTATAAGAGTCTTGGCTGCAACATGTCTTTGAAAATTCATTTTCTGGATTCTCATCTGGATTTCTTTATGTCAAACTGTTGAGCGGTCAGTGATGAGCATGGTGAATGATTTCACCAGGATATTGCTGCTATGGAGACAAGGTATCAAGGCAATTGAAGCCCTTCAATGCTTGCTGATTACTGTTGGACTGTGACAAGAGACACCTCATCGATTGACTACAAGAAGCAAGCAAAGAGAGCTTGAACAGCGACTGAATAATGACGGAATGGGTACAAATGTGCCTTTTTAAAACATGATATGTGAACTTTAAATAATGTTTTTATTTTTTCTATCATTTTATGTTGAAATATCAATTAATTGAGTATGTAACCACAATTTTTATAATGCTAAAGTAGAAAGACTAGCTGTTCACCCCAGAGAATTAAATAAGCATACTTTCTCTACCCCGTCTACATCGATCTAACCTGACTACTTCTGAGTGGCGGTCCTTGTCATCCCTTAAAAAGCGGGATGACATTATCATCAAACCTGCCGATAAAGATGGTGCAGTGGTAGTTTGGCGAAAGGACTTGTACATTCAAGAAGGAGTCTCACAGCTCGGCAACTCCACCTTTTACTCACCCAGTTCTGGGGATGCCACAGTCCGCCATAATCTTACTGTTCATGCTACTATCCGTGATCTCATCCAAGACAACCTCCTTCTTTCTAGTGCCATGTCTCTCCATATTCTTGATAGTAGTCTAGGAAAACCTTCCTTCTACATGCTTCCTAAGGTTCATAAAATTGACAATCCGGGTCGACCTACTGTTTCAGCCTGCTCTTGTCCCTTACTTACTTAGTCGTTCCCCTTCTACCGTGAGGTGTAGAGGTTTGGAAGAGAGAGCGCCAGACCATTCTATCAGCTGTCTTCTTCCTGGCCTGGTTCTATTCTAGTCCTCGGTCCTTCAAAGATTGTCTAATGTTGTCCTCCCAGCGGACTCTGGGTCGTCCTGGAGGTCTGGATCCCTGGCTCTTTGTTTCCCATGCTTGTCGTGGTAGCCGATCTTCTCCCATTCTGCAGACATGGCCAAACCATCTTAGTTGGGACTGTTCTATTTGGGTCTGCAGCGGATGGGATTTTAGGCCTTGACGGATCGTCTGGTTGTGGACCATGTCTCTTCTTGTTACTTCAACCACTTTCCTCAGATACCTCATTTCTGAGGTTTGGATCTGGCTTTTGTGGGTTGTAGTCATTGCCCACGACTCGCATCCATATGTCAAGACTGGGACATAGGTGGAGCGGTATACAGCCATCTTTGTTTTCTTACCAACCTCTTTCTTGCTGAGGAATCCACGATTTATGGCCTGAAAAAGTCTCCCAGCCGCTGCTTTTCGAGTGGCCAACTCTTCTTTGATGCCTCCCTTTCGGTCTATAATAGCTCCGAGATATTTAAAGTGGTCGACCTGCTCCAGGACCTGTTCTCCCAACTTAATCTGATGTTTTCTTTCTTCTCGTGATATCACCATGGATTTTGTTTTAGAGCTGCTTATGACCATCCCTCTCTTCTCCAGCTCTTCCTTCCAGACTTGCAGGTTGGATTGGAGATGTGCCTCTGATTTAGCAATCAGGGCAACATCATCAGCAAATGCCAGCTCCGAAATATAGACCTGTCTCATCTTCCAGTACCCCACTGAATACTTTCTTGTTCTCTCCTTACATGCCTTGATGACATCGTCCATAAGGAGTATGAAGAGGTAAGGTGATAGGATATCACCTTGTCTTACACCAGTGGTGGTCCTGAACTCTTCTGACTTATGGTTTGCTGTCCTCACATAATTTCTGCAAGACTTGTAGAAGCTCTGTATAGCATGAATCAGAGGTGCTGGAATATTCTTCCTTGCCAAACAGTCCCAAAGTTTGCTCCAGGGGACCCTGTCAAACGCCTTTTCCAGATCTATGAAACAAAGATGGATCTCTCTCTTATACTCAAGGGCCTTTTCACTCAGCTGTCTGAGTGTGAAGATTAGGTCTTGAGTACTTCGGTTTGCTCGGAATCCGCACTGGACCTCATCCAATTGTGGCTCAGCTAGGCGTCGGAGTCTCTGCTCTAGGATTCTAGAGTAGATTTTACCAGGGACACTGAGAAGGGACATGCCTCCACGGTTTCCACATTGTCGATTGTCACCCTTTTTGAAAACTGGTGTTATGATGGCAATCTCCCAATCCTTTGGTATGGTCTTGTTGAACCATGCTGCCTGTAGGACCTTTAAGAGTAATAGGTCGCCTGATGCTCCCATGTACTTAACCATTTCTGGTGTTATACCATCATGCCCTGCTGCTTTGCCCATCTTGATTTTCTCTAGTGCTGCCCTCAGTTCTTCCATCTTTATGTCATCTTCACCATCATTGGTTTCCTCTTCTGTGTCAGTGGTTATCATTTCTGATGCTTCATCATGCTCACCATCCAGGAGTTCTGAGAAATATTCTTTCCATCTTTCCATTACTTCCTTCGGGGCAGTAAGCAATTTGCCTTGCTTGTCCTTTATAAATTTGAGAGGGCATTGTTTTTCTTTCCTCGTGTTCTTTAGGGTCTTATAGAACAATTTCTGGTTTTCTTGTGCATCTTTTTCTAGCTTTTCTCCAAATTCTTCCCAGGACTTCTGTTTTGCTGCTAGCACTTTGTTCTTTACTTCTGTTCTGAGTGTCACATATTCTCTATATTTTTCCATTTGTCCTGTTGTGTTTTTAGCTCCTAAGTATTGTTTCCATGCCATTTTCTTCTCTCTTATTTTCTCTTTGACTTCCTCTGTCCACCAAGGTGTCCTCTTTCTCTGGTTCCCAAGTCGGACTTCACCGCATGCTTCTGCAGCAGCTGTCTTTATGATATCCTTGAATTTATTCCAGAGGGTTTCCAAGTCATCAGGTCGTTCTTCTGTGTTGCTCACTGCTGTAGCAATAAGCCCCTGATATCTGGTCTTAATTTCTGGCTCTCTCAGCTTGTAGGTCCTAATGCTCATTTGGTTCACATCTAGTGCATGCATGTATGCGCTTATGGGGGAACTTTGTGTTTGTAATGATCAGATTCTGCTCACTGCAGAATCTAAGGAGTCGCTTTCCATTGTCATTGAGAGTATCTTCTCCATATCTTCCGATAACTCCACCCCATCTAGCATGGTCATTTCCAACTCTGGCACTAAAATCTCCGAGCATAATAACCTCATCTAGGCAGTCATCCATCGTCCTTTGAAGCAGCTCGAAGAATTCCTCCTTGACCTCTGCTCTCTCATCCCCACTTGGCCCACACACTATGACCAGGCCGACCATGGCCTCTCCCTCTTCTAGTTCCACAACCACAATGCGCTCCGAGACAAAGTTCCACCCCCCGACACTATCCCTTTGATTTTGGGCCACACTGCAACCCACGCCCCCTTTAGCTCTTTCAGATATGGGTACACCACTGTAGAGCAACGTGTTGCCATCGAGATCCATGACTCCTTGTCCTTTTTTCTTCGTTTCCGTTATAGCCAGGATTTCTAGTTTTGCTTTCCTCATCTCTTCCACCAGCTCCTCTTCCTTCCCATTTATACTTCTTGTGTTCCAAGTTCCATAAGTCGTAGTCTGTAGTCCGTTCCAGTTCGTCGCCTTTAGAATCAGTCCGGTTTTCTCTCTTGTAGTTCGCGTAATCATGATTTAAAGCAAACAGGTGATTGGCCTGTTGTGCCTTTGCATGGTGGAGGGGCTGCCTCCTTACGGCCTCCATGCAGGCCGCCCTCCTCCTTTTTCATCTGGGCTTGGGACCGGCATTGGCGGAGTTCTGCTCTTGTCCCACTGAACATATCTCTGATTTCCTGGATAGTATTTTGCAACCATTAGTGGCCAATCTACCTTCCTATCTTAAGGACACCACCCATGCTATCACTACTTTTGATTCCATCCAATTCACACCTGACCACACTTACCGTCTTTTCCTTCTGGATGTTTGTTTGCTTTATACTTCCATTCCACACTCTGATGGCCTTAAAGCACTACAATTTTTTCCTCGACAGACGCACTGACCTTACTTTTAGCACCGGCTCTCTTCTTTGCCTTGCGGAATTGGTCCTCACTCTCAACTCTTTTGAATTCAATGGCCAGTTCTTTAATCAAATTAGTGGCGTTGCTATGGGCACCAAAATGGGACCGAGTTATGCCTGCCTCTTCATGGGTCACTTTGAATATTTGGTGCTTCAAAGTTATGATAGACCATTACCTGAGTTTTACCGTCGCTATATCGACGATGGTATTGGTGTCACAGACATGTCTGAAGTCAACCTCCGTAGATTCATTGACTATGTTGGCAATTTCCATCCTGCAATTAAATTCACTTCTCAGATTTCTACCATTGCAGTTAACTTCCTTGACCTCACTGTCAATATTACTCCTACTGGCCTTACTACCTCTGTCTTTTATAAACCTACTGATGCTCATGGTTTCTTTCTTTACACCTCTTCTCACCCTCCCAGCTGTAAAAATTCCATTTCCTACTCTCAACTTCTATGCTTACGTCAGATATGTCACGATGAAGATGATTTCCGTGAACGAGCTCAAGAAATGATCGAGTTTTTTCGCCAACGTCACTATCCTGAAAGAGTCTTATCTGATGCCCTTAATCGCATTAGTCCCGTCACTTGTCAGGTTGCACTTACTGCTAAACCTACTACTACATCTGACAGACTCAAACTTGTCTTAACTTTCCACCCTCACTGTTTGGCGGTGAAAAAAATTCTGTTCCGTCCTCTGCCTATTCTCCACTCCGATCCTGATACCAGAGAGTTGTTTCGTGATACCCCTTTGTTGGCATATCGTAAGGATAAGAATTTTAGGGATATTCTTGTGCATAGTCGCTTGAGACAAACTAGTCCTTCTCACTTTGGTACTAAACCGTGCCAACGCCGCATATGTAAGACCTGTCCTTTTGTACTCCTAACGCAGTCAGTCTCCTTTCCGAATGGTAAATTTGCCATTGGGGAGTCTTTCACGTGCGAATCCAGAAACCTGATTTATGCTATCATCTGCACGAGGTGTGGCATGACCTATATTGGTGAAACTGGCAGACGTTTGGCAGACAGGTTTCGGGAACACTTGAATGACATCCATCATGGCAAACATTTACCGATGGCCCTTCACTTCAACAGCCCTGACCATTCAGGTAACTCTGACATTCATGTCACTGCCCTCCGTTCATGTATCGGTGATGACCGAATTCGCTTTTCGTTGGAGAATCGTCTCATTTTTTAAATGGGCGTTTTAGCTCCTGGTGGGATGAATGTCCAGCATCATTTTGCATAATTCTGGTGGCTTCTGTCGTTATTTTCCTATCTATCCTTGTTTTTGCTTTGGTTCGTTTCGTTTCCTCAATTCTTAGCCGTCAGTAGCTCCTACGTCACTTCCGCATGACGCCTTATTTTTTCAGCCATTTTGAATGTTCCTTTCTTCGATCCAGCTAAGTGATTTTTTACGCATTTTAATATTGTTGTTCATTTCTGTCTTCGTTTCGTTGATTATTTACTTTCTTGTTTCAACATGTCTTTCTGGTTTCATAATTTTCTTGCATTATTACTGTTATCGTTTCGCTCATCATCGTGGTTTCATTTTTTTTAATTTATATATACATTTTGTATTACTGTAATGTAAATTCATCATTTTTTTAAAAACCAGAGCCAATTGGTGAATTTCATATGATGTTTGAAATCAGCATGTCAAAATCAATAAGAAATGGTATATTTAATTTCTGGTACAAATAACTTTTGAAAATTTGTTGACTAGTGTTATATGCCTCCAGCCAATGAAGAACAGAAGAGAAAGCAGGGCCCAAGTAACAAGCTGAAAAATTCAAGAGACTAAAAGACCATTCAATGTGCCATAGAAGGCAAGGACTCAAGTGAAGCAACTTTGTAGAATCAACGACAACACAGATGAGAGCAGTTCCTATAAATGCAGTTTTTTTTTCTTTTTGATCCCATTACACGCCCATTGAGGCATATTGGAAATATGGTGTTAGGCCAATGTTTTCTCAACCATCGGCACACGAAGGGTGATGTGGTCAGCATCATGCCGGCCATGTTAACCTACCCAGAGTTGCTCTGGTACCCAATTCATGAGGCTGGGTCAACCCTGGAGCCATTTGCAGTCTAAAAATCCCACCTCAACTGGGGATCGAACCATGGACCACCGAGCTAGGAAGCCAGTGCACTAACCACTGTGCTACTGTGGCTCCTAAATGCAGTTTCAACAAATAAACCCATCTACACTACACATAGACTGGAAGGGAGGCATCAAAGTAGATTTGGCTACCTCAAGAGCATCAGCTGAAAAACTTCTTCAGGCCATAAATCAAGGATTCCTCAGCAAAAGAAAAGTTGGTAAGAAGACGAAGATGGCTGTATACCACTCCACCTATGTCCCAGTCTTGACGTATGGATATGAGTCATGGGCAATGACTACAACCCACAAAAGCCAGATCCTAACCTCAGAAATGAGGTATCTGAGGAAGGTGGTTGAAGTAATAAGAAGAGACATAGTCCGCAACCAGACGATACGTCATGGCTTAAAAACCCAACCCCTGCAAACCCAAGTAGAACAGACCCAACTAAGATGGTTTGGCCATGTCTTCAGAATGGGAGAAGATCGGCTATCATGACAAGTATGGGAAACTTAGAGCCAGGGATCCAGACCTCTAGGGCAACTCGGAGTCCACTGGGAGGACAACATTAGACAACCTCTGAAGGACCGAGGGCTAGAATGGAACCAGGTCAGGAGAAAAAACAGCCGATAGGATAGTATGGCGCTCTCTCTTCCAAATCTCTACACCTCACGGTAGAAGAGGAACGACTAAGTAAGTAAGTAAGTACACAAGCTTCCTATTTGGAAACAACAACGTTTCCATAAAATGTTAGAAAACATTCCTGGAATTGAAAGAAAGAAGAGCCAGACTGCAACAGAGAGAAATGCATAGCAACAAAATACATAGAGAAACATTTCCCACACAACACCTGGACCCATGCATACATGGATCAGCAACAAATGATCTGATCTGAATGCAATCATACTACCTGTCTACAAAATCTACCTGTGTCTGATAGCATCCAATGCTTTGTCTGACAAGATGTAACTCTCAGACTCCTATGACAACTCACTGTCAAATAAAATCTGCTTGGTAATGTTTTCAACAGGTTTCCTCCATGTGTGTCCTATATATAGGCCTTTGAAAAAACATGGGATAATGCTGGAATGTTTGCGTACGATGTGTACGAGGGATTCCAAGGTAAAAGAAAAACGGTGGCTGTCGCAATTGACCTGGAGGATGCTTATAACAGTATGGACTTTGCAACCCTAATAGACAGTATAATGGCATGTGGTGTAAACTCTAGGAAAACAAGGTGGATAGCAGCTGCCTTAATGGAAAGATCAGTTGCATTTCACTTGGGAACATGGACATCGGAACCAATGCCCATTTGCCTGGGACTACACCAGGGTTCTCCACTATCACCAGTGCTGTTTAACATCTATACAGCAAAAGTAGCAACCTTTCAACCAACAGGACTAGGACGAACATTAACTTTTGCAGATGATATACTCATGTACAGAACTGGCTCAGACAGATAGAAAATGGTCCAAGGCATAAAAGAGACACTACAGGCGGTTTCTAAATGGTGTGAGGAAAGCAGATCAAAGATCAATCCCAACAAATCCTGTGTGATGTGGTGCTCTTTGAACAAATCCATAGTGAAAGCAGACCTTTCAATGGGCAGAATATACTGAAAGGCAAGACAAGCTGAAGTATCTAGGAGTAACATTTGATAGTGGGCTATCGTTCAAGTATCATGTCGAACTGATCAAACAGAAGTGCAAGCGAGGTCTGGCAGCTGTAAAAATAATGGCTGCTGTGCACTTGGAACAGAGACTACTGTTTTTCTTGTATCATCAGCTCGTGAATTCAGTAATTGAGTATGGGCTAGGAATACTCACACTGTCAGTGTCACAATATGAATGACTGGAAGGCATTCAAAATGAAGGGATGCGACTAGTTTTGGGCTGTACGTGTGATACCCCCATAGCAACAATGAGATACATGCTTGGATTGCTGCCGATTAGATCCAGAAATGCGATGGCCCAGGCAAAATGCTGGGGATGATGATGCCTTTGTGTACACTGATGGGTCTGTAATCTGTGGTGAGAAATCAGGATGGGCTTCTCTGCAAGAATAAAGGGTAGGGTCGTTGCTGAACAGAGTGGAGCCTGCATGACAACAACCTCCAGCATGAGAATGGAGGTAGAGGCAGTTACTGCAGCACTGAGGTGGCTGTCTGAAACTCCATCAACCAGGGCAGCTATATTGTCAGACTCCCTCAGAAAGTTCAGAATGGATGGCTGCGGCAGGAATAGAAAACATCAATAGAATCCTCTAGTCTTCAAGAACTGGTGTGGATCTACTGTCCTGGTCATGCAGGGGTCTGAGAGCACCCATAGTAGGGACACTGGATATGGATAAGGGAGAGATACTAAGGGCAATTAATGATAGCCTGCTAGATAATGACACTGCAATGGATGAATCAACAAGGCTGAGACTGTTGGAGTTTGGCATCACACGTGGGACTAGCAGAGATGGACGTGAGAGTGCTACAGGTACAATTAGCATTCATACTCTTCGACATTTGCTGAGGGAGACTGAGCACCCATGGGTTTGCCCGGAGCACAGTGAGGTCGATTCTGATTAACAATAACAATAAGTGTCCTATATATCAAGTGTCTTCTTCTCACCTCTTGTTTCAATGGCACTCTCACTCCAAGTGAAATACAGTTTAACTTCCTTCCTAATGCAGCCACATTCCCTTCCAAATGCAGTCATGCTCCATGTCCAAAACAATCTCACTCCCTGTCTAATACAGACTAATTCTATAGCTATTACGATATTAGTAATACTAGTTCTGCCTAATGCAGTCATAATCCAATACAATCTATCTCCACAGGTAATACAGTCATACTCACTAACACTATCTTTAAGACAATAAAATGTTCTATCTAATATGATCTACTTCCAAATTGAAAGACAATCTGTTTTCTGCCTTAAGTAACAGGGATTTTTCATGCAGTTCTCAGTCATTTGTAGCTTCAATGACATTTAACAAGTTTGTAAATATTATTTCAGGAACATATGTGTTCCTCACTAAGTGATAGACTTAAGAAACTTGAATTACAGTAATTACACTAACTTCATACACTCAGTTGATGAAACAATAAAAAAATACACCATATTTTAAGAAAACATGTGCTTCAATACACACTCACCTTTTCATGAAAAGATAAAAAGTCAATTCTGACACCTTTCTCTCCAGTGAAGTAGTTGATGCCATGCACTGTGTGATTTAACAAGGCATCTGCATACCTTGAACTCACTGTACCCTATACATATATATTTTGGTTTTTAGATATACATATATAAATAAAACACACACACCCATTCATGCTTTCCGTGATTCAGATATTGTCAACAAATTTACCTGAGCCAGCACTAAAGTTCTCCATTGATATACTTTTTGAAAGACTGGAAGAAAACTGTAATGTGAACAAACATGGCTTGGGCAAAACATTTTAAATAATCATACAGTATTTTTACTTGAAAGTTGGTTTACCATACAAATTAATTAAGGTGCAGAATACACTAAATAAGGCAGCAGAAACAATTTCAAAATATCTAACTGAAACACTTGTATAAAATATGACTCTGTCCTCAGAGAAATGTGTTGTATTTACTTGGGATAATTATAACAAAATGTTACGTGGAATTGGGCGTAATGTAGAGAGTAATGTTGTGTTTCTATGTGTATTTAAAAAGTAATGTACAACTACAACTGGGTCCTTGTAGCAAGCCTATAAAAAGCAGTGGTTTCTATGGTTACATCTTATACATAATGAGGGTTGCCAGCCCCCTGCCCAACTTGGTATCAGTGACCTTGTAGCACACATCTGAGGTCAAAGTAGTCCTATTCTGTCTTTATCTCTTCAAAGATGCCCAGAAACTACAGGGGCATGCAAGCACACATATACATAAGACATGATAGGAAACAGGGGCACGCAAGCACACATATACATAAGACATGATAGGAAACAGGGGCACGCAAGCACACATATACATAAGACATGATAGGAAACAGGGGCATGCAAGCACACATATACATAAGACATGATAGGAAACAGGGGCATGCAAGCACACCTATACATAAGACATGATAGGAAACAGGGGCATGCAAGCACACATATACATAAGACATGATAGGAAACAGGGGCATGCAAGCACACATATACATAAGACATGATAGGAAACAGGGGCATGCAAGCACACGTATACATAAGACATGATAGGAAACAGGGGCATGCAAGCACACATATACATAAGACATGATAGGAAACAGGGGCATGCAAGCACACATATACATAAGACATGATAGGAAACAGGGGCATGCAAGAACACATATACATAAGACATGATAGGAAACAGGGGCATGCAAGCACACATATACATAAGACATGATAGGAAACTCTATACAGAGCGTTACAAGAGAAGGCAATCTAATCACCAGAAGTCCTCTTATACATCCATCCCTACTGGTCTTACATTTGATGCCAAATTCCAGCAATCATAGCCTTGATGATTCATCGATGGCAGTATCATTCTCTAAAAGGCGATCATTATTTGCCCTCAGTATCTCTCCCTTATCCATATTCAATGCACCTTCTATGGGTGCTCTTGAAGCTAGTCTGTCAGCTCTTTCATTGTCACATACCCTAGTACAGTAGATCCACACCAGTTCCTGAAGATTTGAGGCTTCTATGGAGGTTTTCCATTCATGCCGGAGCTGTCCACTTTGGACCTTCCGAAGCATGGACTAAGAGTCTGATACAATAACCACCCTTGTTAATGAAGTCACAGACAGCCACCTTAAATTAAGGATGCAGTAGCAGCCTCTACCTACATTCTCATGCTGGAGGTTGCTATCATGTAAGCCCTGATATGTTCAGTGACGATTTTGCCCTTTAATCTAGTAGAGAAGCCCCACCCTGATTTCTCACTATGGATTACAGACCCATCATTGTACACAATGGCATCAACATCTCCAGCATGATTATTTATCAGTTGATCAATTTCCAGCTCTGCCCTCCCATTGGCCCAACTTCTGCATTCTCTACCAAGGCTGATGATGACTTGTTGGTAATTAGTCCAGTTCTCATCTGACTTACTCCACTCTTCCCCTATGAATATATTTTCAACTGTGGTCACCTGCTTAATCCTTGCCTCTGCCTGTCCAATCCATGACATCCCCTGCTTTATTCTCACTCCCTTAATGTCAGCTATGTTTCCATGCAGGTGGTGCCTTTTGTATGTGGTTACTCGTATATAGGTTTTTGACTGGGCCATTGCATATCTGGATCTAATCAACAGTAATCCATGCATGTACCGCATTGTCACATTGGGGGTATCTTGCGTATAGTCCAAGACTACACATATTCTTTCATTTTGCATGCGTTCCAATCATTCCCATTGTGATATTGACAGTGTAGGTATTCCCAGACCATACTTGATGACTGACATGACTAGCTGATGATACAGGAGAAACAGTAGTCTCTGTTCCAGGTGCACTGCAGCCATTGTTTTTATGGCTGCCAGACCTCTGTTGCACTTATGTATGATTAGATCAACATGGTACTTGTACGATAACCTGCGATCAAATGTTATTCCGAAGTATTTCAGCTTGTCTAGCCTTTCAATTTTCTGTCCACTGAAAGTAATATCTGGAAGATCTGATTTCAATATGGAAAAATTAAAGGAGCACCACAGCACACAGGCTTTGTTAGGATTGACCTTGGAGCCGGTGTCGTCCTGGCAACATTTAACCAGCTCATGTAGTGTCCCATGTATGCTACTGACCATTTCTTGTTGGTCAGAACCAGTCCTAGTTTGGCCCACCGAGCAAAAGACCTGTCACTTGCAAGTATAGAAATAAAGAGCTCAAACTGCATAGTGGTCAGAGACTTCAACAGCCACCCGGAAAGATGGGGATATCCGGATACAGACAGTAGAGGAGAGGAAGTGGAGGACTGGGAGATAGACACAAATCTTCACCTTATCAACAGGCCAGATGATAAACCCAGTTTCTACTCTAGAAGATGGCACACCACTTCCACTCCAGACCTAGCTTTTGCCACAGGGGACATCCTTCACAAAATTGGCCGACAGGTACTTAGCCAGCTAGCAGGCAGCGACCACAGACCAATAAAGCTAGTGGTTAATATGGAGTATGGGGAGCCGCGCTAGCGTAGTGGTTACAACACCGCTCTGGCGACCGGGTGATTCAGGATCAAACCCGGGCGACGGCATTTGAGGATTTTTCGTCGACCGGGAATTGGACTGGATTAACTCGAGACCTGGCGAGGACATTTGAAGGAGTGTCGTCGACCAGGGATTGGCGGCTCCTGAGCCGACCCAGCTCTAATGGGTACCTCCGAAATCGGCGAGTATCTGCCTGAATGGCGAGGGACACCTGTCTCTGTACAAGAAAAGGGATACTCACGTAAAATCAATGTCAGGTTAGACATTAATAATAACCTGAGATTTCGCCTCGAGTATTAGCGGGCGTACGAAAAAAAAAAAAAAAAAAAAAATATGGAGTATGTTCCCCATGAAGTGAAACCATTGCCCCGATGGAATTACAAAAGAGGTGACTGGGACAGTTTTGCAGTGCTGACTGACAGCCTTTGCGAGACCGTCACACGAAACAACAGCATGAAAAATATGGTTGAAAGCTTTAATAGAGCAATACTTCAAGCAGCTATTGAGACTATTCCGAGAGGGGCAAGAAAGAACTATGAACCATACTGGAATGAAGAACTGCAAAAACTTGAAGATGAGGTAACAGAAGCCAGAGACATGGCAGAAACAGAACAAACAACTGAGGCAAACATCTTGCTCAAAGCAACCACTGCAAAGTGCAGAAGAACATTAAACCAAACAACAAGAGACTGCTGGAAGCAAAGAACAGAAAATCTCAATCTAGATAAAGAAGGGAACAAACTGTGGAAACTAGTTAGAGCTTTGAACAATGAAGAACCTTACAAAAATCACACCACAATCAAACAAGGTGAAAATATGCTCTCGGGAAAAAAAGCTGCAAATGCACCCATGGAACACTATGCTGGTGCAAACCACATTGATGTCCCTATAGACAGAAGAAAGACCATCACTGATGAACAAAGGAGTCATGATAACAAAAAGCTTCCACCACAAGAACACATGTTGGCATACCAGGCAATGTTAAAGCAGACAGACTAGCAAAGCTAGAAGCAAGCATGGTTCAAACAAACACTCCGGCTAACATGCAGACAGCTAAACGAATACTCCAAAACAACTTCAAAGAGGAATGGCTGAACCGATGGGCAAAAAGGTCTACTGGACATGCCTTGTTTAAAGAAATGGCCCATGCCAACAAAAATGACAACATTAATAACCTATGACGTAAGGAGCAGAGCACAATCTTCCAACTAAGAACAGAACACACCAGACTCAACAAGCACTTGAACAAATTAAACCCCACACATGAGCCTAATTGCCGCAACTGTACCCATCTGTATGAGACAGTTCAGCATGTGCTGCTCACTTGCCCAGGACTCTCCACACAGAGACGACAGCTATTGCCGGGCTCCCCAACAACCACAAACACTCTATACAGCACCACTCAACAGCTACAGAACACATGTAAATTCTTCAGCTTGGCATTGACTGCTAAAGAGCAATGAGCTCAGCAAGTCTAGTTAATCAACAACAACAACAACCCTCACCTATGCCAGGTATACATTATATTATAATATAATATTTTATGTACATATATAATTTGTAACCTGCATAAGATTAGCTACAAGATGCATCATTAGTAATCACTACTAAATTTTGACTTTATGGTATAAAATTGTGTCACAAAAAATGTTACAGTTCATAAAATCACTGTTAACACATTAACTACCAAATTAAAAAACACACTGTGGCCGAATTAAATTTTTTTCCCATTTTCATCCTGTAGGTGTTTGCACAAAGTAAGCTGTAGTTTTCGTAATTGTTTACAGATTTTTATGAATTACACGTCATTTTAAAGATAAATGAATGTACTATTACAATAAGTACCATTTGTAACTCTAATAGAAGTTGTTGCTATTTAATGGCCCTCCGATGGCTGAGGACTTGCAATATTTTCACAATTATAACTGCTTGCGCCCCATCTCTATCAAAATCACTATTTCAATGTGCACACCATTTTCACTCTTGTCCTCGCCGCTAGATCTATCAGTCAATTGTTGAAACAAGTTTCTAGCCTAAGAGCCGTTAGACGAGATGTACAAGCATTTTTTGTGGTCCTATCACTAGTTGCCACGTTAAACAGTTTTACACAATTTGGTAACTAACCCATAACGCTGAAAAATATGAATGTAATATCAATTTTCCAGTGTTCTACAACAACCATGCTTTGGGAATTTGTTTTCTGGTGGCAACTTAAAATCTCGAACGAGATCAGAAAGTGTTTCAGCACATTTTTCATTCGTTTTATTACTAAAATTAGATCGACGCTCAGAGCGGCTCGCGGTCCAAATGATAGGATTTCAAAAGCCGGTCCCACCGGCTCGCAGTAGTTAATGTGTTAAAGGACTTCTTCAACAAATTATGTTGGCACTGACTAAGTTACCATGGCAGACATGCAAGCATCACCAGGGCCTCCAAATACTAATGACTGATCCACAGACTTTAAGCCTTCTGAACAGGCATCATAGTAGTTAAGAAAACCTGCAGATGGACATAAGAACAACATAATCAGCTTCAGTAATGACAGCTGAAAATCCACTTTCAGACTGTTCAAATTTTAAGGGCTTGTCAATTCAGATTTCTTAGTTCCCAGTGCAGCTCAATTTTTCCAAAAACTATAACTTCTAAAATATTTTCAGCCATTTCTAGTTATGTTATAACTACAAAAGTAAATCTCACACTTGTCACTCGTATCAAAGGGGTCATACAGCAAACTTTATTTTGTCCACAAACACATGCTACTGCTTCTAAACAAGAAGTTTGATTGTCCTGAACACTTGTGTCTAATTTGTGTTAACTTCAGTAGATAACAAAAGCATAATAAGAATGCAGCAAGCTCTGTCATACCTTGAACAGTCATTGTAAGGTTATCAAAATCATGGCAGTCAGGCTCATTCCATGTTTCAAAGTTCCACTGTCTAACATAGTCAATGCCAAACTGCACTGTCAAGAAACAAGTACATTTTCACTTCAGATAATGTAAGGGTATATAAGATGATCATCTCAAGAGTAATGGGCTCTCTCTTTTGGTAGAGTAATTAATGTTGCTACATGCCAACACACGTAGTAAACAGCTGTGGTAATTTATGCTTTGAACTGTGATAATTTATGCTTTAAAACAAATTCGGTAAGGTTTTGTGGTAATCTATCTTATTACCTATTAGCACAAATGAGAAACAGGATTCAACCATTTGTTAACTGAAATGTATGAGAATGGCAATTTTTTTTTAAAAATGTCTTAACTTGACTTTTTCCTTAACACTTGGTCACTGAGGTACCACAGATGATGAGCACTTGACTAGAACAGTGCTTCGTAAAATGTTTTGCTTCAAGGCACTCTTAAGTGCCCTTCACAATTAAGCAGCACAATATAATATTTAAATAGGTGGGTATGGTAAATACTTAAAATTTTGCTGCAGTCGTAAGACTACGCTCCCTAAGTTTTTGTGATGGACTGGTGGATGATGATAACTCAACTTATCTGTAAAACTGTACGAGTGAAACTCTAATATTTTACCATAACATATAATTTTGTTTACCATTTTATAGTGCATTCTGCCTGGTGTCACAGCACACCAGGCAGACACCCGATGCACAGTAGTGTGCCGCGTCACAATGGTTGCAAAGTACTAGACTAGAAGTCACTTGACTTTTGTCTATTGTTTACATTGTCCCATAGAAGAGACACAAAAACCATGATCCAGATGGAAAAGTACAACAGTATGCCAATGCACCCAATGAAGGCAAGACTAGATGATCTGGCATTGGGACGTCTAAAGCGTAGCAGCTTTGTGCATCGGGGGAAAAGACTTATAAGACAGCATCAAGAGGACCTATCCATGAAGACAACACCACTGAAGCCCACCCTATACCCTGTACCATGGGAGCAGGCCAGCAGTGCCCTCCAAATTAATACATCAGTCAGTGGTCTCACAAGTGGATGTGAGTATAATGATCTGCAAAAACGAACTGCTACATTGAGTATGATCCAAGAAAGCTATCCTGATCAATCATGGATACATGCCTATACAGATGGATCAGCAACTAATGCTGTTAGGAATGGAGGTGCCGGTATCTTTATCTCATATCCTGACAACCACTATGAGACTAGGCACATTCCCACTGGTAAATTCTGTTCCAACTATACAGCTGAGGTTCAAGCTCTAGAGCAAGCTGCAAATATGATTTATAACACCAACTCTGACTGCCACCAGGTAGTCATCCTCACAGATGCACTGTCTGTCCTGCAAGCTCTCAAGGGTGGTAAACTCCCGCATCTGAGAAATGAACTAAACAAGGTAGCTGCCAAAAAGAGAACCATACTTCAGTGGGTACCATCTCATTGTGGTGTACCCGGAAATGAAAAGGCAGATAAACTTGCAAAAAAGGGAGGAGAATGTGAACAAGAAGATAATGAAGTCACATACTTTGAGAAAAAGAGAGCTATCCAGACTATCAGAAGAGAACAGAACCAACCCAAAGACGACTATCACACTCTCGACCGGCAGGGACAGATAACTATTTTTCGACTCAGGACAGGGCATAACAAACTGAATAAACACATGCACAAGCTACGATTGTCTGCTTCACCACTGTGCACATGTGGATTAAACGAACAAACTGCTGAGCATGTTCTACAGGACTGTCCTCTGTATGACCAGTTAAGAAAGATATACTGGCCGAATGACTCAACACTAAACTCAAAGCTATATGGAGTTAAAGAGGAACTTCAAACAACAGTCGAATTCATCATGAGAACTCGTCTGACGGTGTAATCATCAAAGATGCGATCGCAAGAAGAAGAAGAAGAAGTCTATTGTTTGTTAGTCTGCTTAGTTCCACCACATGTAGATTTGTCTATTAATTTATGTTGTCAATCCATTTCTTTTTCTGTCTGACCTGACTGTTATTGCCCAGTGCTATATCTTTAAGGAAACTCTTTTGCAGCCCATATGATCTTGATATGTGGCCATGCCACATCATTTTCCATCTCTGTATTTCTTGTGAGTAGATTTTCATATGGCCCTTTAGTACTTATGTGTGCCTTATCTGCTCATTTGTTATATGATACATGGTGACCCCAGTGTGATATGAACATGCAATTTTCTAATATTCTGAGGATCTTCTGTAACCCTAAATTTCTAATGCCTGTATTCTTCTCTCTGATTACACTAGTCAACAACCAAAATGTACCAGAAATGAAAATAGCTGATCTTAACTAATTTCGCCACATGGCGATGACCTACCAGTTCCCAAAGTGCCAGAATCATTTTCAGCTGCTTCCACTGATGAAGAAGAGGACATTGGTGGTCCTGAACCATCAACCTCAAGCAACCCAGATTTTGAGCAAACTACATTTAATAACCCAAGGTGAACTGAATGATCTTGTAAGAGATCTGAATTTACCGAAGAACAAGGCAGAGCTTTTGGGTTCCAGATTGCAACAGTGGAATCTCCTGGCAGATGTTACAATTTCTGTGTATAGGAACCGCCAGAAGCCGCTTATTACATTCTTTTTCAAAGAGGGTGACCTTTCTGCGTGCCACACCATTTCTGGTTTAATGGCAGCCCTCAAAATCAATTACATACCGGAAGAGTGGAGGCTTTTCATTGATTCATCCAAGACGAGTCTTAAAGCTGTTTTGTTGAATAATGGTAATGTGTTACCATCAATTCCAGTTGGTCACGCAGTTCATATGAAAGAAACTTATGAAAACATTAAGCAGCTTTTGAAGTGTATAAACTACGATCATCATCATTGGTCACTTTGCGATGACTTAAAAGTGGTTGCTCTTTTGCTTGGACTACAGGGTGGATACACCAAGTACTGTTGCTTTCTCTGTGAGTGGGATAGCCGTGCACGAAGTGACCATTACATCAGAAGACATTGGCCAATCAGGCAGTCATTGCAGCCTGGCAGTAAGAACGTTGAGAACCCAGCACTTGTCAACACCAGCAAGATTTTGTTGCCACCCTTGCACATTAAGATGGGTCTCATGAAAAACTTTGTCAAGGCAATGGAGAAAACAGATGAGGCTTTCAAATACCTCATCAGAAAATTTCCAAGACTGAGTGAAGCTAAAATAAGAGAGGGAGTATTTGTCGGTCCGCAAATTCGAAAACTTCTTCATGATGATGAGTTTCTTTGCATGTTGCATGGCAAGGAAAAAGCAGCATCATCATCATCTCAACCCATAACCCGTCATGGGTCGTAGGGGTGCCATGGTGGAAGCATCAGCAGACAGGGTCCTCCACTGCTCTCTATTCTCAGCAATGCGTACAAGTGTGGAAAAACCGTGTCCTGCCCATTCTTTGATGTTATCAGCCCAGGATTTTTTTTGTCTTCCTCTTCTCCGTTTACCTTCGACTGTTCCCTGGAGGATCGTTTTCGAAAGGGAGTCATGACGAGTTACATGCAGCATGGCTAGCATTTAAGTCAGTGGTGGACAATTTTCTTGGAAACAACAGATCTGATAATTACAATGAAATTGTAGAAAATCTCCTTCTGAAGTATGAGTCTTGGCTGCAACATGTCTTTGAAAATTCATTTTCTGGATTCTCATCTGGATTTCTTTACGTCAAACTGTGGAGCGGTCAGTGATGAGCATGGTGAACGATTTCACCAGGACATTGCTGCTATGGAGACAAGGTATCAAGGCAATTGGAGCCCTTCAATGCTTGCTGATTACTGTTGGACTGTGACAAGAGACACCTCATCGATTGACTACAAGAAGCAAGCAAAGAGAGTTCGAACAGAGACTGAATAGTGACGGAATGGGTTCAAATGTGCCTTTTTAAAACATGATATGTGAACTTTAAATAATGTTTTTATTTTTCTTATCATTTTATGTTGAAATATCAATTAATTGAGTATGTAACCACAATTTTTATAATGCTAAAGTAGAAAGACTAGCTGTTCACCCCAGAGAATTAAACAAGCATACATTATTTGTATTACTGTAATGTAAATTCATCATTAAAAAAAAAAAACCAGAGCCAATTGGTGAATTTCATTATGATATTTGAAATCAGCATGTCAAAATCAATAAGAAATGGTATATTTAATTTCTGGTACAAATAACTTTTGAAAATGTGTTGACTAGTATTATCTGCTCTCATGGTCCAAGTTCTGCGTGTTCATGTCAACATGGAAAGTATGAGACAGTGCAGAAGTTTTTTCTTCAAAAAGAGATAATTTTTTATTCATACAAAAATCTGAAGTTTTCCTGCGGGTTCATCGTGAGCTGTTGTTACTGGTATTTACTGTTCTGACTCTTCATTATTTATGACTGACCTTGAGTATTTAAACTGGACCACACTTTCTAGTTGATGTCTATTTTTCACACTTGATTAGTATTCTGAGATTTATCTATCAATTTGAGGAATGTCAGCATACTATCCATGATATCTGCAGCATTGTTGATCTATCAGACAGTGAATCAGCCCTTCTACATCAAGATCCAAAGGCATTTAAGGTAAAATATATTATATTTTAACTTACTGACCTAAACTTGCAAAAAAGGGAGGAGAATGTGAACAAGAAGATAATGAAGTCACATACTTTGAGAAAAAGAGAGCTATCCAGACTATCAGAAGAGAACAGAACCAACCCAAAGACGACTATCACACTCTCGACCGGCAGGGACAGATAACTATTTTTCGCCTCAGGACAGGGCATAACAAACTGAATAAACACATGCACAAGCTACGATTGTCTGCTTCACCACTGTGCACATGTGGATTAAACGAACAAACTGCTGAGCATGTTCTACAGGATTGTCCTCTGTATGACCAGTTAAGAAAGATGTACTGGCCCAATGACTCAACACTAAACTCAAAGCTATATGGAGCTAAAGAGGAACTTCAAACAACAGTCGAATTCATCATGAGAACTCGTCTGACGGTGTAAACATCAAAGATGCGATCGCAAGAAGAAGAAGAAGAAAACTTACTGACCTCCATTATTATTTATTCAGCAAGCAGGACTTCATCTTGTGGTTTCGGTTTTCCAATAACAACTTCTGCCATTTTGTCATGACCATGATGAATCTGTTTGCTAATATTTCTATGTCATCTTCATTGTTATTAGTGGGGACAGCTTACTTGTTAAAGTTGTCTCAAAAAGCTGTGAGTCTATGAATTTTTCTAGGTTAACTGAACTTGATGTAAAAGGTAAAGGATCCCGTTACACACCCATTGAGAATATGGTGTTAGGCCCATATTTTCTTGACCGTCGGCACACTAGGGGTGATGTGGTCAGCATCACCTCGGCCGCCTTAACCTTCCCAGAGTTGCTCTGGTACCCAATTCATGAGGCTCGGTTGACCTGGGAGCCGTTTGCGGACTAAAAAATCCCACCTCACATGGGGATCAAACCATGGACCATCAAGCTAGGAAGCCAGTGCACTAACCACTGCGCTACCATGGCTCCCTGATGTCCTGAGGTTTCAGTTCATTACTAAAGGCATTGGTTGCTGCTGATACCTGGACCCATGGAATTTTGGAGTTTTAGCTCTGTTGATACCTGAGTGGAAGCACTGTTGTACAAAAGTAGTATATAACTGATCTGATTACAGTGTTGTCCATCTGATGATTTGTCTTCCAAGGTACAGGATTAATTTGTTTTAGCTTGCAAATTCCAACAGCCTTAATCTTCTAGGGTAGGGTTCGGCAACCAATGAACTTTTGAGGTCTACTTTTGTAACACTTAGCCCTCTAAAGATCTACCATATATATATATATATATATATATATATATATATATATGTATATATATATATATATATATATATATATATATATATATATATATATATATATATATATATATATATATATATATATATATATATATATGTATACTAGACACACACACTCATATGTATGTATATATATACACATACACACATTGTGTGTGTAATTTTAAGCAGGGAGTGGGGGGGGGGGGGGGGGGGGTTATGAACCTTACAACAACAAAAATCACGTTCCTATCTCATGCAGTTCACAAATATATTTTAGTAGCCAGCTCGAGGGTTTTCATTGGGAATGCAGAAGAAGTACATTTGATCCCGAGTACACTGTGATTTTAAATGCCGGCGGAAGAGGTCTAGTATGAAATTTCCCTAGTTTAAACAGTTTTTCTTTTTTCTCCCAGTCATCTAAAGATCTACCAAATCATCCATTGGGATCTACTGGCAGATCAGGATCGAATGGGTTCCGACCCCTGTATAAAGTTTGATTTGTTGTTACTGTATTTGCCACATGAGTCTGAATAATCCACTTATGCCTCAGCATTAACTTTAGTTTTCCAATCTCCCAGTATAATTGACATTAATATTTCCTTTTCTGTGTAATTTCTTGATTGACTTTTGAAACTGGTCATAGAATATTTCAGTTTGTTCATCATTCTAACCTACAGTTGGTGAGAGACATCTGTATAATTGTTATGTTGGTTGGTGCAGCTTTCAGATGTAATGAGATGTGATATCCCATAACAGAGTTTTTGATTTTCTTATGCATAAAGAATTCTGCACAATAAACATGTTGATTGTTTGTACCACTGCAGTATAATATATCACCTCTATTCTCCATTAAGTGTCAATGTGGTTTCACGTAAGCCTAAGATACGTCAGTCATAATATTCAATTTCATGTAAAAATTATTTTAATTGATATAAGATTTATACATTCCATATCGTTATTGTGAAGTTTTCTTATAATTTGGATCTTATCAGTGTTGGCATCAGTAGCACACTTGTTGCTTCCATCTTGATGCTGAGCAGATAATATAGTCCTTGAATGCCCAGGTAACTGATCTTGTAAGTCATTGTATTAATTGTTCATTTTGTTATGTGTCTTAGGTGTTTTCATCCCTGGCAGAGCCTCCAAGTGGCCAGAGCCCCCTTACCCTGTGATCTCACTATAACATGAAAATAAATTAACGAAAACTGAACAGACTTAATGAGAAAAAAAAGCATAAGGGATATTGATGGAAAAACATCTTTGAACTGATAATTGACTCTACTTTGCCAGAGAAGTAAGAAGGAATATCAACATATGTAAGAATGAAAGAAAGTCGTGATAATCTACTTTACTATAATTAATATTATATTAATTTAATTAGAAAACAGTAATTAGTAAATTAGTAAAATACATGAAAACGAAAATGGTGGTATTACAACATATTAACAGTAGCAGTGGCAGTAAAATAATAATAAGTACAAGCACTGCACAAAACAATCGGTTGCCATTTTGGTTTTAACTGAATAGATTTCAAAGTGATATTTACCTCCTTGTTGTCAACAAAAAGTTTGCATTATTCATATTCTACAATTTTGGTTCAATCATACTCATTAAAAATGCTTCAACTGATAATTCTTATTTACTTCAGCTTAATTTGACCATGTCCTGGAGATATCTGAGGAGACAAACTTGAAAACACTGCTGCTTCTACAAGAAATTTGGTAAAAGGTGACTTAGAAATACCTTTCTAGTGTCTATAAACACTCATTTTAAACGCATCACTCACATCTACAGCCTGGTCAGTTATTCCAGTAGTACAAAGCAGGCTAGTTTTCTCTACTCACAAGCGACTGTGCCATTAACATATCCCCAACATTTGTTTTGGTCAAGCATTCCAGAAGAAGCATTTGTCAATGGACAGTCTTCTTCTTCTATGATCCTTAGCCGCCGACCGTCAAAGCAGTCAGTGGCCATTACACCTGGTGGCGTCTTGTAGGGCAACAACAAATTGATTCCACTTTGCTCGGTCGGTGGCCATCCTTCGTACAGTGCCCCAACTCTGGTTCATTCTTTGCATCTCAGCCTCCACAGTCCTCCGCCAAGTTGTTTTTGGTCGGCCTCTCTTTCGTTTTCCTTCAGGGGTCCATAGCATAGCTGTTCTTGTGATGGCATCAGGGTCTCTTCTGAGGACATGGCCAACCCAGCTCCAGCGTCTGCCAGCTATGATGGTGTGCATGTCCTCTTGCTTGCTCCGAGTAAGCAGATCTTGGTTGGTGATGATATTCGGCCAAAAGATTCGGAGAATTTATCTTAGGCATGTTGTATGAAAAGAGGACAATTTCGACATTTCCTTCTCTGTAACTCTCCAGCTCTCCACGCCATAGAGAAGCACAGAAAGCACATAGCTCTGATATAATCTAAATTTTGTGCTTGTGCTGTACTGAGAGGACTTCCAGATGTTGTTTAGACTAAAAAAGGCTGTTCTTGCTTTGTTCATTCTGTTGTTGATGTCTTTGCTTGCTCCGCCGTCTGGTGTTACTATGCATCCTAGGTATGTGAAGGCATCTGTCTGTTCCAGTTGCTGATTCCTTACTGATATGGGCTCAGGACAGTAGCAAACTTTAACTCTTTGACTCCAGACCAACGCTTTGAGCATTGCAAAATTCAATGCGCCGTGCCAAAGCAACACTCAGAACGTTGTTTTTAGTTTATCACGAATAAACCCCAAAAATCGTCCGTTTAATGCAGTTCATATTTTACAACTCGTAGAATGACTTCCGCTACTATTTAAAAAACTAATTTGACTGTAGTTAAGCAGCACATGTGCGTGTTTTGATGTTATTATCACAATTTGTGTGACGAATTACGTGTTTGCATTTTTCGTTGTTATTGCTAGAGAAATACGTCACACTTTATATTTACATTTTCTAAGTCTCCTAAGCAAATAATTGTGTCAAACTACTTTGAAACATTGCTGACATTGATGATGATTGTTTGGTAGTCACAGTTTGTTGTCAAAATACGGAATGGGTGCAGAAAAGCTAGACACATTAGATTTAGTTGATGAGTGGGCATAGTCATATTCTGGCCGATCAAAAAGCAACAAAACTAGATCTACCGTAACATCTAATCACTAGTTCTAGGTAGAAGATGAAGCTAGGGATACTATTAAAACATTAAACAAGTGTAAAAAAGTTTTTTTATAACGTTATTCTTCTTTTTAAAAATTACGTAATGCACGATTGCATAATTTATTTTTTTCTTACAAGGGACCACAGTTAAAACTGGAGTGAATAACACTAAATGTACTAATTGTGGCCATAAGTAATGTTTTTTTTTTACTTTGTATATAGATTAACTTGATGTCTGAAGACTAAAAAGAAAGTTTTATTGTCTACAACAGTAATTTGTCTTTGGTAAGATCGTATTCTACAGTTAACTTTTTAGTGTTTTTCAATTCTACATGCAAAATGTTTTAAGTATACCGAATACACTTGTGTTAATACTACCAAAGACGTTATTATATTACAATTCTCTATCCATTTCCCTACAGTTTGGTTATAATAAGTACATGTTCTCAAAAAAAGATTAACATAAAATTTACACTAAAAGACAGTACACTTCACCGTTTAGAATTCTTCAAAAAATAATTATGGCACAGGGTGGATAATAATTATGGAGTCAAAGAGTTAATGACCAGTACAGCGTCATTTAATTTTATTAAATTGATCTTCCTTTCAACAGGCATTACATCAGCAGTAGTAGTTATATATATAGTTAATTTTTGTTTTTTGTATCATCTACGTGTATGTATTGATTTATGCTACATTATGCTAACATGTATTTTTTTTTATTTGAGTATTCCTTCATACAGAATTAATAATTTATCTGTTGTCATTCATTCTATGGACAGTTGTTTTTGTTATATGATTAGACAGAAGTGTGCAAGTAATAAGGTGATAATTATACACTTATGCACAAACATACACAGTAACGTGTAGGGGGCTCAGAGCTATTTATTTATAATCTTACATGGTTCAGGGAGTGAAATTAGTGGGGTGGAGACTTACAGTCTTTTATGCTCATCACAGGGACAACCCTTTAGAAGATGTTAACGTCCATTGTTCCTGTACCCTTTTCTCTATGAGACTCAATTCCTTATTGCTGAGTATGGTCCAGCAAGCACTTAGCACTCTACAAGCTCCATCTTACAGTCTTCAGGACAAGTCAGACATTGTAAGACTTTAATTATTGGTCATCGACCATCTTATCTTTTCTTATCAATATAACCCCCACTACAATCATCATCATCATTATCAAAATTATCATTCCTTGTCACTCCCATAAAGAAAGTAGGGTTGTAGCAGTTGCTCTCCACTGGATTATATATTGGGATATTTTGTTCAGCTCTGCCAATGAAATCTCTGCTACCTTGGCTTCCTCTTTCATTCTTCTCCAGGTTCTCCTTGGTCTCCTCACTCTTTTCTTCTCCTGATTCATTCCTCTTGTTTTTTTGCCGATGTTACTTCCCAAATAACCTCTTTCACTACAACATGCTGAATATTAAGGTTACATTTACAAATGTCTTCTGATGAAAACTTAACTGAATTTTTAATTAATTTGAAAATGCAGTCTCACAATTTAAGTTAACTCATTTGTATTAATGCTTATCTGTTGATAGCATTAAAAGGCAGTCCTTGTTCTGGAACCCCCAGGGCAAGAGAGGCAGAGGTAGACCAAGAAGCACTTGGAGAAGAGAGCTGGAAACAGAGGTGAAAATGATGAGGAGAATGTGGAAAGAACTTGAGATGATGGCACGTGACAGGAGGACTTGGCATGTGTTTGTTGAAGGGCTATGCTCCTTTGGGAGAGGAGGGTTATGATGATGATGATTTGTACGTACAAATATATCTGTGTGCCGTTTGAGAAACCAGGCTCTTCCACCAGGTCACCTGGGTTTGGTTCTCAAAGTCAGTATACAAGTTTGAGGGGTTTCCCATAATTTCAAACCCCAAGTGAAGCTCATTCTGATGCATTAATTCCACAAATTCATCCAGTTGGGTAAAGTCATATTGTGGCTCACCATCTGTGACACTGCTCAGAGACATAATAGGCTCAAAATTAACCTCACGAATTCACAAGTAAATGAGTAAGAGAATGATCAATATTTTACAGTTCTGTACATTTACATAATTTATTCAAGTACAGATGAGACAATCATAAAATAAATCCCTAGATATATCTAGGTAAACTAATAACATTTGTTGAAAGTACAAATCAAAAATAGAAAACAGAATTCTACAAAACTAAAATATTCTAGGTAATAAATCTTTAACCAAGTAATAAAGAAAGATAGCTCTCTGTTGTCACAAAGGACTAAAACTATTATCAAGTAATGGACCATGATTAATGAATAAACAAATAATGAGACCATTGGTGGCACAGAAATGAAGTTTTACAGAAGAACTCACACTGAACAGTTAAAAAGTCTAACTATTTTACAAAACAACCCAAAGTGCAACAAAAAATCACTAAAAGAAAAAGGTACAATGAGTCTTGAATACTTGTCCGTCATTATAACTTCTACTGCAGTTTTCAAGGCCTCTGCCTCTGCTCTGAACAAGAACTGCCTTGTAATGCTATCAACAGGTTTCCTCAATGTGTGTCCTATCCATTGCCAGCATCTTTTTCTCATCTCTTGTTTCACTGGCACTTGTCTGGGTCTATAACATGCAATTGATGATGTCTAGTCGATATTAAGACATAAAATGTAAAGGCAAAGATATGATTTCAACAGCATCAGAAGCTTTTTTACCAACATAAAGTGGCATTGGCAGTTATATACATTCTGTATTACTTATTGCATATGAAGTTTGGTCAACAGATGGAAAGAAAACTAGATGTGGATTCTAAGAAAGATGCAAAGGATATTTTGGGAGCAGATTAATTACATGAGGAAGTCCTGAGAAAAAGCAGAAGAAAATCATCAATTAATCAACATGATAAGGTACATAACTTTGCACACAGTAAAATTCCATGGACACTTCCTGAGCAAGTAAAATTGGAAAATCTGATAACAACTGGTAATTTTAACTCAAAGAGAAGAACAGTAAGACTGAGAGAGAACTATCTAGATAAATATAGCACAAAGCATGGGATAAGACTGATGACACAGCTGATGCAAGAGACCAGAGACCACAGAAAATGTAGAGACATGGTCGCTGGCTCCAGTCTGCACCACACTCAACAGTGATGATGACTGATAGTCCATAAGCATTGAACACACTGGGCACATAATTGACAGTTCTTGTAAGCTCCAGGGGATATGTCAGGAGACAAACAAAGAATGAAACTTCTGCTCTCACCAGGCAGTGTTGTAAGATGTGACTACAGTCAGGTTGTGTTTAGAGCTAGCAACCTCATCATGTAAAACAATCTACTACAAAAACAAGAACAAAAGCCCACAAAGGGCTTTGTGCAGATGTTCTGCATGGAAGCAACCCATAGTGGTCGAGTTTATTATGGAGGCAAAAATGAAAATTTTTCATTATTCAAGATAACTGGAAAGATGATTTTAAAAAAGAGACAGGATGAAAAGAGAAGATACTGACTTGTTCAACAACATGACACGGGAAAACATCAGTAACAAAACAGAGACAGTAACATCAGGAACTGAGAGTGCATTTACTGACTACCTCAGTCAGCCCTAAGTGTCAATGATGACCATGCAACCATCAAGGGTATGAGAACAAGCATAACATGATACAGTAGAGCACTACCCAAAGTGAGATAATACATACAGGATGTTACATGTGGATTACCTATGAATCAAGATCAAAATATTCTTTATGGTCAAGCTACAACAGATATTTTGTGTTCTGGCTAGACCATAAAAATAACTTTATGAACTATTTTGTGGAAAAATTGACATTTTGAGGCTCAAGGTTATGTTTGAACATTGAAAACGTAACTAAAAACTAGAGACTGAATACAAATAAGTAACACAACAGCATGCAACTCTCATGAACATTTTTCTAGAACAGCGGTTCTCAAAGAGTGGTCTGCAGACCCCTGGGCTCCCTAAGACCCTTTCAGATCAAAAGTATTTTCATAATAATCTAAAGATGTTCTTAGCTTTTGTCACCCTCATTCTCTCATGAGTGTACAGAAGTAGATTAACAATTCTCCAGACCTAGAGGTCTTTTATATTTGGACATGTGCCCTAATATAACCGGCTAGGTTGGACGGGATGCACCTCGCCAAAAAGAGGCAAAGTGTTATTTTTTTTTTTTTAAATTTGAGAATCCAGCTGTCTTCAATTAAGCAAAAATGTAAAATACCAGACTTTGCACTCATTTGTGTGTGTGTGGAAAATATTGTTATTTTTATTTTAAAAATACGTTACTTATGTTAACATGTAATGGGTTTGTTTCTGTTATTTCTGAAATAAAGGGTGGACTTACTTTATGACTTTAACAAGATCAAGTAGCCAATGAACACGGACCTGGGAAATACCATCAAATGGTATGGCACTAATGTAAGCCAAGTTCTGCTTCATGTCAGGACTCAGGTCAAATTTTCCAGCCTCTAAGTGAGGCAGGGGAGGACTGCAAGTGTAATTAAGAATGCAGTTCAATAATAAGATAATCAAAGGTACCATTTTTCTTTCCTTCTTTCCCAATTACACTGACAAACAACATTTTTCTTTCTTATATAAGAATAAGTGTTCTTAGGTCAGTTTCTTGCACTGATTTCAAATAGATTTATCTCTATCACATCGGGTTCTTAAGATATTTGTGAATAAATATATTTTTGGGAAACCGTTATTTGCTCCATTTCATTTTTACTATATAACTTATTAAAAATTAATAAAATGCAAAATAATTCTACTTTTTATACTGCTAAAAGATGCATGACATATGTTATGCTATTTTTCAAATAGTTACTGTATTTTGAAAAAATTCTGAGCGAAATATGGCTTCTAGAAGTTGTAGAAATTCGGCTGATCTGTTCTGTTACGTGTGCGGATATTTTACCGATCGTGTTCACCAGATAAACTTTACACCATTACTAAAGAAAGCATATGAACTTTATTTCGATTCGAAAGTTGATTATGCAAATAAATCTTGGAAGCCACATGCAGTTTGTTCGACTTGTGCAAATACATTGGCAGGTTGGTTACGAAAATCGCCGAAGCATAAGTCGATGCCTTTTGGAGTGCCAGTAATATGGCGTGAACCGACAAATCACGCTACTGATTGTTACTTCTGCTTGACAAATATCCATGGTTTCACTTTTAAAACTAGAAAGTCTGTGGTTTATCCAAATATTGAATCGGTTTTGAAACCAGTGCCTCATGATCCAATCACGTGTCCGATCCCAGTTCCACCAGAACAATATCCGTTGGACATGAATGAACCATCAGAAAGTGATAGTTTATCTGCTTTAGAAACTAATTCTGACTCGGATTATATACCGGTGAATGATGGTGTTCACTTAATTAACCATTCAGAACTTTCAGATCTAACACGTGATCTCGCTCTTACCAAAGGACAAGCGGAATTACTCGGTTCGCGACTCAAAGAATGGAATCTTTTAGCGCCCAATACTCCGATATCTAAATTTCGTCATAGACACAGAGAACTTGTTCAATACTTTGAGATGGATGATGACATTTGCTATTGCAAAGATGTAAACGGCCTAATGGTGCACCTCAGTCATTAGCACACAGTCAACGAATGGTGACTTTTCATCGACTCTTCCAAGACAAGTCTAAAAGCTGTGTTATTGCAAAACAGAAATTTATTTTCATCAATTCCAGTCGCATACTCTGTTCATATGAAAGAAACTTAGGACAATATGGCTATACTTTTGGCAAAAATAAAATACAATGACTACCAATGGCGGATTTGTGGAGACCTAAAGGTCATTGCAATTCTCACGGGCATGCAGACTGGGTATACTAAATTTTGTTGCTTCCTATGTGAATGGGACAGCCGCAACAGACAGGAACATTATGCAAGAAAGGTGTGGCCTATCAGGGATCATATGCAGCTCGGGCATAAAAATGTAATACACGAGCCATTAGTTAACAAAGACAGCATCATTTTACCACCGTTACATATAAAGTTGGGGCTCCTGAAGAATTTCGTAAAAGCGTTAGATAAAACGAGCAAAGCTTTCACTTATCTTCGAGAAAAGTTTCCGCAAGTTAGCGATGCAAAGATAAAGGAAGGTATCTTTGTAGGACCTCAGATTAGGAAAGTTATTGCAGACAAACAATTCGAGAACTTGTTACATGGTAGTGAACTTCGCGCATGGATGGCATTCAAATCGATCGTTGATAACTTTCTGGGAAATCACAAATCTGTCGACTATGTGCATATTGTTAAGCAGTACATAGATGCATAAAGAATTATGGGCTGTAACATGTCCCTCAAAATCCATTTGCTCGATTCGCATCTTGACTTTTTCCCTGACAACCTTGGTGAAGTCAGCGATGAACATGGAGAACAATTCCATCAAGATATCGCCGTAATGGAGTCACGTTATCACGGACGGTGGAGCGTGACCATGCTTGCCGATTATTGTTGGATGCTTCACCGCGATGTACCACATGCCATTCACCGACGAAAGTCGACTGCAAAGAAATTCAAGCCTACATAACTGTTATACTTCTTGTACGAATGATGTTGTAATACTGTATGCGTTGTTAAAAAACTTCACTTGCGTATTTCTAGAGATCCCGACCTGATAGTGAAAAACGGTTTGCAGATTTAAAAACAGCGCATTAAAATTGACCAGAAAAACATAGAAATGTTAGAGAAAGAAAAAAAAAAATTTTTTTGGGTTAGCCAGTGTTATTAAACAGTATTTCTTTATGCTTACTTTCAACTGTAGGCATCACTATTTTTTAACTTTCTTTCTAGCTGCAAAAGTGTCATAAAAATCTTTTTAATTTTTAAACTGTATAGACGTGAAAAGAACAATAATTTAAGAACTTACGTGAGAAATATGCACTGAATATTACATTTTATTATTTTTAAATACTCACATAAAACCGATGTATTTTTTAATATTACATCACAAATTACCAAAATCCTGTGCTCCTCCAGAAATGAGTGACTTTGCCTCGTACATCTGAAGCATCAAAACTGATGTCAAACAAAAAGCCAGCTACTGTCAGTAGATAACAATGCACCAGGAAAAACACCAGCATATTCTGGATTATCATTGTGCCTACTATTCTTATCAGCCTAATTTCACTGTTTTTTCAGTTCAGGGTTCTTTCACCACGTCTGCAATAAAAAAAAATTAAACTCTAAAAACTATGAAGCTTCCATTTCATACAGTTATTATCCCAGCTCACTGTTATAAAGTTTACATATCTCTACAGAACATGCCCCATATCTGTAAAGACCGCCTCACAAACAATAAGTTTTTGTAACTGTCAAGTCAAACTGCTTCTTCAAAATGTGATCATAACATTCCTGGTTCGATTGATTGAAGCAATTGTTGTCAAAAAGGGCTTCTCAGTCATTTTAGTATTTGATCATGAAATCTATTTGATCATGAAATCTCTAGAATTCAAGTAACTTTATGAAAATGAATTTCTAAAGCATTCAATAGTTCATATTCAAAATAAAAAACAAACTGTTATTATTTAGAGAAAATTTAGATGAAGAAGACAAGGAAAGACCTTGAGCTGATGACACAGGACAGGAAGACTTGGTACACGTTTGTTGAAGGTCTAGGCTACTTGGGGAGCTGAAATGATGATTTTCCCTAAAAAACATTTTTTTCACATCATGCAGAGGAACTTTCATTGCAGAAACTGTAAAGGAGAAATGAGCACACCTGGAAGTGGAATGGAAAACTTTGAATGCAGTCTGATCATATATGTAAGTAGGCTGAAGTAGTGCAGTGAACACCTGTTGCAGTAAATTGAAAACATTTAATGGTAATATAACAACTGCAAATGAACAATTGTAGATGCCCACTGAATAGCTGTGGCAGATAACAACATAACTGTAGAAGACAACAGCTGTAAAGGTAGACTGAACAAATCTGTAGGTAGATTGAACAAATGTGGCAGCAGATGAAACAAATGTGGAGGAAGACTGAGATTGGTTCTGAACACATGTAGTGAAGTAGTAAAAAGCTCTTTGTCTATTACCCACACATCGAGTTTTGAAAGACCTTCAACCAAATATTTCAAAGCCACCTGCCCATTTTAAATCTCTTCAATGTTTTTTTTTAATTTGTGTTTCATATTCGCTTCTTGGAACAATCTTCCCAATGACCTGAAAAACACGCACAGTTCCTACTCATACAATCGTAGACTGTTCAAATACTTTATGAGTGCTGATTATATGCCACCGTAACTGATTATGTTTTAGATTATTATTTAATATACTGTATGGAGGCTCTGATGATCTAATTTTTAATTACAATATACTTATTCTTAATTTTGTGATCAGATACTGTTAATGTATGCTGTTATACTACCTTAATATTATTATAAACTAATACTTTAAGTACACTGGAGAATGTTTCAATAACAGTAATAAAAGATGAGCGAGAGGAAGGACAGAATGCAATAGGGCCTGATTTTCAACCCTTGGAAAATTAATTTCCTTCGTATCTGTCCATCTAACTATCTACCTAGTGTCTGTCTGATTCTGCTCTTGAGTTAGGGAAGGCAAAGACAACGAGGTAAGGAACTGGTTACCCCACCACATGATGCTGGACCTAGTATTGTGAAGGCTTTAACAATTCACTCCCTACGGCAGTATCTGCTATGAGACTCAAAGCCGCTCACGTCTGGTCAAATCTCTCGTATACACTTGAAAACACGCTGAGTCCCTAGTCATTCAGTAGCAGACTGTTCAAATATTTCATGAGTTCTTATAACACGCCACCATAATCTGATAATGTCTCAAATCATTGTCTAATTTACTGTATGGAGACTTCGATTTTTGTCTGTCTGTTTGTTTTTTTGTTTGGTTTTATTTTATTTTTTAAATCTGTTTTGTCATTACTTTGTTTTTTTTTTTAATTTATTTTAAAAACTTACTTTGATTATGATGGATATTGCAAATGTGTGATGTTATATTGCATTTATAATGATAAGTGCCTAAATAATGCTTAAAATAAATGTGAGGATGAAAGGATACAGTATGCATGATGAGAGAGAGAGGAAGGGCAGAATGTCAAACGGGCCCGTGTGCCCAATTCTGAACCCTTTGAAAATAAAGTTATGTTCGTTCCATATTTTGCAGGATCTCTCTCATTATTTTAAGTCCAGAGTTAAAACTTCCTCTAATACATAACAATACTTCATATACATTTCCTTTTTATTCACGTTTTTTTCCCATGCACTGGTCCACTCATCTTTGTCAATCCTTTACTTTAAAATTACGATTTTGTTAATCCACTGCATTATTTCTATTCTGCTCCACTTTCTATGTTTTTATAATTGTAACTGCTTGGTTATTGTTTAATACCCATAATCCATTTTAATTATATGGAAACATTTTTTGAAATCTGAGCTGAAACTCATGTTTGTATGGGACTTAATCTCTCTTGATTATCATTCATCATATCATTTAAGGGACTTAACCTCTATTCAAAGTGTTTTAATGCATTGTGCTGTGTGGTTGTCTTATTGTTTCATCAAATATGTATATCTGTTATCTTTCTAGTAGGGTGATCCTGTTCAGCATTTAGACACTCATACACTATTCTTTTTCATCCCATTAGAAACACAGGGTTGTAACTGTTGCTGGTTACCTATTTCTATTTTGAGCCATCTTTTACAATTCTGTCCATGAGATCCTTGCTACTTTAAAGCTGATAATAGTATTATTTCTCTGTGATTTGTGTAGTCTTGTAAACTTTTCGTCATTTGCAAATTCATCACATATCCTTCCCTCCAGAATGGTATGACATATTCTTGGTCCTAAACTGTGCCAAGTAATCTATGCAATATAAAGAAGGAATATGCCTTCACACTAAGTCAGATGGCCGACTGTTCAACCTCGCAAAACTGAAAATCAGATTTGCACTGGCAAAGCTGCAACCATTTTAGGCTGTCTCACAATGCGTGTTAAGGGAAACTCCAAAATCACAATGACGACTAAAGCTGTGGTATATAATGCCTGCATCACCAGCATGCTTCTGAACGGCAGCAAGACAGGGACAATCTATGCTAAGCAAGAAAAAAGGTTCAATACCTCCCATCTACGGTTTCTACGCCACATCCTTGGTATACATCAAAGACAAAGCGACAAATGTCAAATGTGTTGTCATGTGCTGGCCTTCAAAGCATGTATATACTGCTTAAACAGTGTAAAATATGTTTTCTACTGACAACTGGCAGATGGTGATAGAACAGTTGGGCGGCTGCAGCCGAGCTACAAAGATGTGGGCAAGAGAAACATGAAGGCACTGGAAATAAATCCAGCAACATGGGAGGATGAAGCTGCCGATCGCACCAAGTGGTGATGCTCCCTACAGCACTACCTCAGATTGCGCAAAAAGAAGCTCTTACAACAAGCAGATGGGAAAAGATGATGCTGAACACCAGGTGAAAAAGCAGAGTAGGGCTATCACCTCAGGGGCGCTGTTACAATAATCAGTTAAGTCTGAAAGTGGATACTATACAGAAGCACAGACTCCTATAATTATCATCATCAGCTGCCAATTCCACAATGGACTACAACTACAATGGACTCTCCAACATCTGTTTCTTGTCTTGATGGAGCACTCTGATGGACACTTTTCTGTTATCTTCCCACTTATCTCCTGTTATCTTCCAAAACATTCTCTTTCTACATCGATGTCTTCCTGTTGCATGTTTGCCTCAACTCATTCTTCCATTATGGTCTTCAGCAAGGTGTTATGTCTTTTTATGTGGCCAAAATATTTTAGCTGTCTAATTTTGATGTCCTTAGGTAATTCTCTTTTCATTCTGATAATTTCTAGGATCTCTATTTACTTTAATACCCCTGAAATACCTTTGCTAAAATGCCACTGAGAAGTATTGTGGCTTTTCCTGACTACTTCTATCGTTAGCTTTCATAGTTTACTTGTTTTTTTATTCACCTTATAACCTGCTCCTCTATGTTCTTATGCATTTTCCTTCTTATAGATACATTTGCTTTCTTGTATTTCTCTGTTTGCTTTGTAGTGCTGTAGAGATCTTACATATGTCCAGTGGCCGTGGCTTGCTTAGCTTTTCTTTCCAATACATTGAATTTATAGTATTTGTATCAACACATTTTTAAGTACATCTTTGCTCTATTTGATACCTGTTGTTCTTCACTGTATGGTACACTGTATCTTTGTTGGACTTCAAGGCTCTGGAGGCAACTTCTTTTTTTAAAATTATTATTAAAGCTGTTTTCCTATGTCATATTTCACATAGCTTCCCTTGTTATCCATGAATTCATTTTTTTTGCTCCTCATGGAGCAATGACACATCACTGTACCTGGCTCCTGCTGATTGCCTGCAACTGTGCAGTTCTTGCAGTAGTTTTTGCTGCCGCTATTTGATTTGTATGATGAGTTCCATGTACAACTGCACTTTAGTTGCTTCTAAACTTAGAAACATGCCTGGATTAGTGGTGGTCTTATTGTCTCATTAGAGTCCTTAGGGAACCATACAAGACATTGTCATCCATAGTTTGGGGGTTAGAGTGGCTAAGATGTTGTTATTTAACTACAGCTGCTGAGCTTCTTGCTCATATGCAGCCAATACTAAGTTGAAGACTCCTTGGTATTATCTACTCTATAGATCTAGGCTTTTCCTGTGGCTTTTCTACCATTCTGAAATGTGTTGAATTGAAGTCCTGAGCTCCAGTTCTCCAGCTTGGCTTGAATGCAAAGGAGAATCACATCTGGTCATAAGCTAGAAGGAAGAAGTGCGTGGCATACTGTGCATACCCCGCCATCCAAGGGGGCTCTCAAATAGGCAGAGCTAAAATACTGCGCTCTGGTTCTGGGCTCTCCCAAGGAATTGTCACGTCCTACACAGAGTCACTTTTCAGCTCTCCCTGCCTATCATGGGCCCACGGTGAGATCCCCCCGCATGCAGCCAACCGGGTAAAAGCCAGAGTTACACCTGGGACTCAAGTGACTCCTCCAAACTTAGTGTGCAATGCTGGGTTCTCAACATGTTTCACCATAGAGGGAATCACTGGAAGTGTGTGTATGATTTCAAGAGCCAATGAGGGTGTAATTAGCCTCATAGACAGAGGTTCACTTCCATATTTGTATATTATGCTTATATGGTGGTCATATACGGATGACTCCAGATACATTTCCATGCATGGCTAAGAGGTATGACGTCCGCCTCAAATTCTAAAGGAACTGGATTCGATACCCAGTAGAGGGAATATAATTTATGGAAATTTTTTTTTCAGAACTAGTGTTCCTAATGATGTCATCCTCCCTCCTGGTCTCATAGGTAGTGAAATCAGATGCCTAGCCTTCTCGGATAAGGGCAAAAAATAAATTAGAGGTCCCATGTGCAAGTTGCTCACATTAAAAATTCCAAGGCAGTTGGAAATTGTGAAGAGTAGGCCGTAAGGCCGCTGCCCTGGCATAATTTAAAAATTAGAAACTACCCACCTCAAAAATATTTATAGAATGTGTGATACCTATATATATATATATATATATACACATTGGAATTCTCGCTGGTGCTATGGAGTTCATGCACTGTGCTGAGATCCTGCTTATGTGATCTAAGGGAGGAGATCAAAGCACTGATAGAGTTGTCCATGTGCAATGAAGATAGCCCTTAAAACCAAACCAAACCAAGCCAGTTTGTGGTAACTTCTGCACATACTGTTTTCCATAGTTTCTGGCTTTTTGCCAGTGTTTCTCTGTGCTCACTTAGCCTTTGACGTGTTGCAGATATTGATTATTATATTTGACAGTGATATTAAATACGCCACATTAAAACTGTACAAATAAAGAAATAAAAGAAAAAGTGCATGATAGCTAAAGGTAGCTGGATGAACGAGCAATGTCAAAACATGTGAACAACTATAACAAAACAAAAAATAAACATGACCAGTATAAATTTGTTTTCAACATAGGGGTTACTTTCACAATTGCCTCCAGCTGGCAGAAAATAGGAGTGAATTTGAAAGCTGCAACCAAGGTGAAGTAGGTTCAATTCTCTGCACCAGACAACAGGAGGCCGACACTTGGGAATCATGACCTAAGTGGGCTCCCACCACCACCCCCCACCCCCCGAGTGTAAAGGAGATTAAATGGCCGAAACACTTGATCGATGGGGGGACTACTTCTGATGATCAGATTGCTTCCTGTTGTATTGCTCTGTATAGAGTTTCCTATTATATTAAGAAATTATCAAAGAAACAATATTTGAAGCATCATCATCATTCACTTTCATATCTGTCAACTTGTACGTTTTTATTGTACAATGTACGTTTGATTGATACTTTTAGCAGTGTACGTCCGTCCAAGGGTTGTTTACAGATTTTCTGGAGAAAAAAAAAATTTTAATTAAAAAAAAAATTTTTTTTTAAATATTTTCCAACTCAAGTTTTTTTTTTTTAAATCAGAAAATATTTTCTAGCCCAGGTTTTTTTTTTTTTAAATTTTTAAAAAAATTCCGGAATGTCTCAGTGTCTGTTTTTAAAACTAGGTCTCTCCTACCAACCAATCAAATCCTTTTATACCCAACAATTTGGCAGTAACTTTAAATTCAGCCTCAAACATGTTGGGCTTTCAGCATGACATGACATATTATTAAAGTTATCTGTTATCAACAACGCTTGTGACCACCCCTAGCCGCCATTTGTGAAAAAGCTAAGTACGTGATATTGTACTTATAACTTGGTTAAATATTGCTATTGTTTTGCTTTGTTGTGTTTTAATCGCTGTCTTAATCTGTCCAGTAATATCTTGCCCTTGAATATAATAATAATAATAATAATAATAAATTCTTTAAGCACCAAACACGGCGCATAAGGCAGAAACCAGTGCTCTCCAGGTTGTTCGTTGTGATGCCACTCCTCTTAGCTCTTGCACATTATTTAGGCCCAACGTTCTTCCTTCTCTTATTATTGTTCTATTTTATTTTATTTTATTTCCGATAAATTAATGTCATAACATTATGTGTACATAACTTAGAAAAAAAATGTTTTTTGTGTAATTTTTCTATTTCTAGAGTAAATCCATACAGTAGGCCTACTTTATTCCAGCGGTCGAGATTTGCTGCTTTATTTGTCAATAAAGTGGTGATCTTTTATCACTGGTCTACCAACTTTTTAATAATAATTTTGTAAAGTTTTGGTAGTATGTTATTTCTACCTAGATTCGATATTCTGTTCTTAATTTGGTTAAATATTTTTTGCTGTTAGCTGTTTGCTTTGCATCGTTGTATTTTTTAATCGTTCTCTTAATCTTTCCAGTTATACCTGACCTTTTAAATATTTCCAATAAATTAATGTCATAATATTATGTGTAGGCCCTACATAACTAGGAAAAACAAAGTTTATTTGCGTAAACTTTTCTGTTTCTAGAGTAAATTCATACAGTAAATTGGTTAAATTAGTCAGCAAAGGTGATCACGCGGGGGCGTGTGTGCGATAATCATTTATGTTATTACTGCGTTAGTTTGTTTTAAAAATGAATTCATTTTTTTTTTCCCTGAGCAAAACAGTGAGAAATGTGTACTTTTTGATGGAAATAAAGCAGTGGCATGAGTTGTTCGATGCTATTAAAATATGTCCTTAGCGTCAGAATTATAGATAGGTTACAGGGTTAAGTTTATGATTCCTAAACCTAACCCTTTACATCCCCGACTCTTTCCCTTTTTTACTGCATCTCTAAATTTGGTTGAAATGATGGACAGCAGGCCATCTGTTTGGTATGACCTAAAAAAAATAATTCAGAAAAATGAAAGATCGTACATAGGGTCAGATGTCGTGGTAGTAGTCATGGTATTTTATGCAAGAGATGAAATCCTTAATTTAAAACTAGCATAATAATGATCGTTTTTTTCATGGGAATAATGGTGGGGCAGCGCATTCTCAGAGCACACCAATTTACAACTACTAGGATATTTTTGCTTTTAAATGTTGTAGTATTTGTCTTCATTTATATATATATATATATATATATATATATATATATATAATATATATATATATATATATATATATATATATATATATATATATATATATATATATATAAGCATGAGACTTTATTAGTTAGTTTTATATCGCACTATTTCAAATGTTAAATTAATTAGTATATGTCATGTGTCTTTTTTTTTTTTTTCTCGTACGCCTGTTAATACTCGAGGCGAAATCTCAGGTTATTATTAATGTCTAACCTGACATTGATTTTACGTGAGTATCCCCTTTTTCTTGTACAGAGACAGGTGTCCCTCGCCATTCAGGCAGATACTCGCCGATTTCGGAGGTACCCCTTAGAGCTGGGTCGGCTCAGGAGCCGCCAATCCCTGGTCGACGACACTCCTTCAAATGTCCTCGCCAGGTCTCGAGTTAATCCAGTCCAAATCCCGGTCGACGAAAAATCCTCAAATGCCGTCGCCCGGGTTTGATCCTGGATCACCTGGTCGCCAGAGCGGTGTTGTAACCACTACGCTAGCGCTGCTCCCATTTGTCTTTTTAAAACTGTATCGCATTTAACATATTTATGTAAGGTTTTTGGGGTGTTTGTAAGGTTTTTACTGTTCCGACGTACAGGTTTTTGTCTCAGGAGGTTGACAGGTATGCACTTTAGGTCCCTGTGTAGTATAGGCCTTCCTGTCTTGTGCCATCTGTTCAAATTCTCTCCATATCTTCTTTATCCTTCTTAAGTTTGTTTCCAATTTTTTTTTTTTTTTTGGATGTCTTTTAGGCCTCCCTCTATTTTTTAAACCCTGGGGATTCTAGAAGAAGGACTACCCTGTAATACTATTAGCCGGTTTCTTCATTGTGTGACCTATTCATCACCAACGTCGTTTCTTCATCTCTCGTTTTGCTGGTACTTGTCTGGTCCTTTCCATCAATATCACACGGAGATTCTGTCATTCTATTTAAATGCCTCTATTCTGTACAAGTACTCATGCATAAAAACTGTAACTTACTGTTGTTATTTTAGTTTTTTTCTTCAAGTTTTAGAGTAGGACTGCATTGACATCTGAGTTAAAAATTTGTAGATATGCGCTGGGCTTGGTTAGTTTTGACTTCCATGTATTTCCCAATATATTGAAATCCCATCTTGCCTTCTGTATTCTAAATTCATGTTACTGTCTGTGTTGTTGCTGAGATTTAATTCACATCTTGTATGGATGTTTTTCCAAGTGCAGTATGACTATCCTTTGCTGCATTTATTCTCATAATGTTAGTATTCCATCTGTGGATTTTCAACCCAACTCCTGTGACTTCTTTTCAAGTCTACTCATTTTGCCTTGCACTGGTTTTGTTGCCTAGTGGTTCATGTAGGGTTCATGGCTAGAGGTACCACCAGGTCTGTCAGATGTAGCACTGTACTGCAAAAAATCAAAAATTCTGCTTCCTTTCAAGTTGAAGAGTACAAAGTTGGAAAGGCAAGGCTTGCAATGATGCTACGCAGTCAGCTGATGACGTGGTTAAGTCCATTCAGCCCACACTGAAAACGGGAAGGAAGTGGAGAGTGGAAGAAGCTGTTGATGCTGCCCAAGAGTCACTCAAGCTGAGGGAGGTAATCAGATACACTCAAACGAATAGACGGGGATTTGGTCATGGAGACATCCGCTGGTGGTCCAAGGCATCAAGCAGGGAGAGCAGAGACATGGTAGTTCAGGACATACGAGGAGCTGAGAATGATAGGAGGTTGCAAAAAGCAGTGCAGCAGGTCCAACAAGGCCAATGGACTACATGGGAAGGAGCCCTGCAGAGGTCCTTGACATGGAATGATATATGGCATATGGCACCTCTTAGGCTCAGCTTCGTTGTTAGATCAATGTATGACCTGCTGCCGTCAGCCACCAACCTTGTGAAATGGGGAAAGTCGGATGATGAGCAGTGCCCCCTGTGCCAGGGGAGGCAGACACTTGAACACGTGCTCTCAGCATGTAAGGTGTCATTAGGGCAAGGGCGATACACTTGGCGCCATAACAAAGTGCTAAATGAGCTTGCTGCGACAATAGATCTGGCAAGGATGAAGGCGAATAGCAAACCCAGGCCGAGCACCGCAAATACATACTTTCTGAGGGCAGGAAAGTCAGCACACCCCAAACCGAGTAAACCTGGTAGCAGTTTACCATCTCTTCTTAACTGTGCAAATGACTGGGAGATGGCGGTAGACCTACCTGGACGAGGGGCATATCCATAGAGTATCAGAAAATCGCGGAGACGGCCGGATATAGTGCTTCATTCTTCAGCAACGCTTCAGGTCATACTGATTGAACTGACCGTGCCATTTGAATCCAGATTAGATGAGCAACATTCGTTCAAAGCGGCCAAGTATAATGATCTGGCCGCGGATCTGAAACATGATGGGTTCACTGCAAGGGTCATGGCTGTTGAAGTGGGCACAAGAGGGCTTGTGGCTGCATCAGTGTATGATTTATTGAAACTGTTGGGGCTGAGGGGACAATCGAGAACAAGGGCAATGAAGAGGCTTAGTGAAACTGCCGAAAAGGCATCATGCTGGCTGTGGAACAACCGCAATGGGCAATGGAAATCGTGACAATAAACACTGTGGTTCAGAAGACACCAGGAATTTTTCTAAGTCCACAATACGCTGAGCTTTTTGGTGTACTAGTGATCGGGCTGTGACTGAGGGGCGACAGGCGGTGTATACTATAAGGGGTGTCAGGAACAGAATTTTGGCTATCGCGCAGTGGCTGGACTCGTCGGCTTCGTGCAGGCGTGTCAGTGTGTGTCCTTGGTTGTGATGTGCGACGGAACGAACAGAATAATTTGTCTTCTCTTTGTTACTTTCACAATTGCCTCCACGGCTGGCGGAGTTGTGGATTTTAAAGTTGCTACCATAAGTGAAATGGGTTCATTTTCGATACAAGACAACAGGAGGCTGAGATGCTTGGGAGTCATGACCCAAGTCAGCCCACCCCCCTTAGAGTGTAAAGGAGTAATTGGGCCGAAACACTTGTAGGACGGGGGGACTTCTTTTGATGATCAGATTGCTTCCTGTTGTATCGCTCTGTAAAGAGTTTCCTATCATGTAACAGATTTCATAATTTAATTTATGGCCAGTAAGAAGTATAAAGCTTTTTTTTTTAAATTTTGACTTAGTAAGGTTTTTATTGGTATGCTGTAGGCTACAGGTTTTTATCTCAGGCAGCTGACAGGTATGTGTTGTCAACATTGTGTAGTTTCTTACAAATTTCTAAAAGTAAATTTCTATCGGACGGAGGTCAGTCATGTCAGCATCAACAGAGCCTTAAAATAAAATTTCACAGATGCAGCAATGTGGGCAAGGGTTGGGTTTAGGAACATAACCATAACCTTAAACCCCCAACCCTAACGGCGCAAGCAATTGCATTTCAAGCCGGATTGATAGACATTTTGGCGAAATCATAAATATGTCCCACGGTTCCTCATTTCAACCGAAACTGCTAGCAATGAATTACGGATCACACCTTAGCAGACAGATTATTTGAAGGAATGACTGTGATCCCACAAAATTCGTAAGAATTCACAAGTTTTTATTTCAGGCCTACTGTATTGTCTCGTTTTCTTCTGACACTGGTCTGTATCAAGACTGTATGCACGGAATATTTCTTTGCAACGGTTTCTTCGGGAAAAAAAATCGACTGGCTGACTACAGAAGCACAGCAAGTTAATTATTAGTCCAACGTTGAATTCAGAATGTATAATCTTGAATAATAATGTAGTAATACATCGAAGTTATGGTTGATCAATAAAGCATGTTACAGTGTTAATGTTGTTATGTCTATTTATGTAAGCCTACTCTGAATAAAAGTCTTTTCAGCGAATGTCAACAACAGTATCAAGAATATACTGTCACAACACTTGCCACTTACGTTTTTCTCGCTGCCAACCACAGGTACCGCCCACCATTTATTTCGTTTCGTTTCCTGCGTCAATTTATAATAAATATGCTTATGTGTAAAATACGGACCATAAGTAGTACACTTTGATCGCATCTTACGCGGACTAACATTACGCATACTCAGCTGTACGTGGTAGTTTGACAAGTAAGTAAAATTATAAAAAAGCTTTCATTGTAAATTATTTACAGGAATGTTTTGTAAAGTCGTAAAAGATTATTTTTAAAACTCTTTATCAGAAAATTAAATCTAAAATATGGTCAAAAAATAAATAGACTATAGGGCCTACATAAAAATATATAAAAAGGAAGATGAGACGCACTATGTAACTGAAGGGGCTTCGATTTTTACCGCAGAGATGGTAGCAATTCTAAAAAGCTTAGAAATAATCGAAGATAACCCACCAGAAGCTGTTACGATTGTAGTGAATTACACTGGAGAGGTTAAAGATGTTATACTGAAAAAAGTAGGTGTATGTGTCCACGGTGTGAGGTCAAGCTATGTAAGACCCTGAGTCTAATAGTTGATGTTGGTGTTAAGTTCTCAGGGACCTATCGCTACCTCTCTAAGATCTCACACTGTGCTATATTTTACTTATTTATTGGTGTGATGTTTATTATATGGCTACGTGTCTAGGGTTATGCAAAGGTAGTGATATGGTGCACAAAAGACACACACCCACACAACTGGAACTCAATGAAATTAACTGGAGTAAGACTGTTGTTAAAGTTATGAAATTAATTTTTTACAATTTATTTTCCTGTACCTCAAATCTCTTTTGGGACAGGAATGTTGAAAACTGAAGAAAAGTAGTGTACATATAAGAAATAAATAATAAGGACTCTTTGTTCCTCACTAGTAATCTACAATGTTACTGTGGGTGTATTCACAGTCTGATATCTAACTGTGTCATTAGTGAAAGTCACTGATGTGAGAAGCTGTTGTTATCATCACGCCCCACTATAGTTATAATTCAAGTTGGGGAAAACATTTTCTTTTCCAAGATGAATTGTCAGGTTGCCCAGCTATGGGACTTTCACCTTATATATTCTTATCTGCTCCGATTTAGAATACTGCACTGCAAACAACGTCAGCCCAAGAGACTCCCTCCGGCTAACAGGTACAGCATACAGTTCTGCTGAGGTCGTTATGTTCCTCAGAATATGTTTCACCAGTTTTCCTGCCACCAGTCGGCAACAGGAAATAAAACCCTGCAAAATAAAGGCATCCTCACCCTTTGATATGCTGGCATATATTTTACACAACTAATCAAATGTAATAAGATGTGGGGTCAGCCTCGTGTGCAAAACAAGTGCACCAGCCCCTAATTTAGTTGACTTCACTTTGTACTGTGATTACACCCTGCTTCCATATAGCTGCTACGCCTCTGTCGTTTTAAACACTAATTTGCTTCCACACAATCAGATGGAGTATACACTTCTCCTTCTTATGATATTGTTTTCTTTTCTTTTGTATCAGCATCATAGGCATGTTTACAAGTGTTCATTAAACACTGAGGCTTGCCAGTAGTTCCTGGTCTTACAGTTATAATATGGATTTATGATAATATTCAATACTCAAATACAATTCTATTTACTTTCTTCATAAATCTCCTTCAGGCATGCATGTGCTTCCTAGGATGTCATAAGCTTCCATAATAGCAATGTCGCACGACACAAAATTTGTGGGCGCCCTTATCTAGGGTTAGCCTCTACATAGTAATAACATCAATAAATAATTTATCTTACTGCATCAATGAAATATTTGACACAAGTAAACGATGACTGGCAAATAATGGCACAAATTTAGCTTTGCCGTGTCGTCCAGACTGAAAGGCTTTCGTTTAAAAGCTTCACCTCTGCTCTCATCGTTACTTGGTAGAAAATTTATGTTCAAATGGCAACTACCCTCGTCTTCTTTTCCTAATATCAATCACACTGGCCAATGAGACAACGCATCCAAAATTTGACTCTTCCGAAAACCCCAAACATTTTGTGCGTTTCTCAATACGTTTGCCAGTCTGGTTTTAATTTTACTGTGTAGAAATAAGTTTCGCATTGGCTGGCAAATTTGCAGTATCACCTCTCTCTTTTCCTAATACTAGCGTTAACCAATGAAATTGTGTTAAGCCAATTTGATTTATCCAAGACGCGTTAGCAAATGTAACTACCGAAGTTTTTCAAAAATGAGCAGTTCTCAGTGTGTTCGTCTGTCTGAATTTTCTTATTTTAACCATAACTCTGTCATTTATGACGCGATTTAAAAGGGATTATTAACCGTAAAAGTGTCCTCTATCTAGCCAGTATGTTTTCATCTAATTCTTTATCATCGTTTGCATTTTTATACCTTTCCTCTAATTTATGGTTTTTCTTTTATTATTCAACTAAAATATTTATGTAATCAATCTTCTAAGGTCATACAAGTTATTATAGGATATTATTTTTAAAAATATTGCTCTATTTTCTCTCTCTGCACAATTTGAGGTTTCAGTTTCACTTTACGTTACAATTAGACTAGTATTGTTTCAATTCAATCCACCACTTTTCTCCCCTCTCGGTCGTTCTAACACCGCGTTTACCCGCCGCCATTTTGTCTAGCGGTCGTTCCAAACAATTAGTACGGATAGAGGAAAAAGCGTGTGTGTCAGAAAGGGGGTTTTTGCCCGCTTGCTAACAAAAGATTCAAATTCTCACCATGCGCTGGCGTTTGAATAAGCGATGCCTAGGCAAAATTTCACATGTTGTAACTAATAATAGATTCTTAGAATGCGTTAGTTAATTTTTCCTTTCTACAGTTTGATTGTATAGTGACCCTTGATAATTTAAACATCTAGTAGTATTGGCCTTCAACTAAGGTAAAATATAGAATTATTTATAGGTTTTCCACGACAACAGTGGAAAAAGTCAAATGCTGTAATATATTATATCTGAGCGGAGGGGGTAAAACGGAGCATTTTATTACAACGATATTTACAGACTCACTATCATCACTACAAGCACTAGAACACCCAGGTAAATGTAGCCGGCCAGACATAAAGGAAGAAATTCTAGCAATTAATACATCACTAGGGAACAGAGGATGTAGTGTGAGGCTAGTTGAAGCTAACTATAAACGAGGAATGTAAGAACAGTAGAAAAGGTAGACACGCGTTCTAACTGCTGAAAGAACCAACAAGGACGTGCCAGGTCAGAGAAGAATTAAAGATACCATCGAACAGAAAACTGTGGCGACTCCGTCTCGGTGCAGCATACTTTATGATAGAGGAACCACACTTGCCAAGAATGTCAGGAAGAGAATGACATAGACCACTACCTGATCCACTGTAAAAAGTACGAACAACAAAGGCTAGAATTAAAAACTTACTATAAAAGTCACAATATAGTCATGACAGGTGATAAGGTCTTAAGTATAGATGCCCCAGGAGAGGCCCAATCGATACTTAAAAGATATATACATAAAACAAAGAAAAACATATAAGGTTAGTACTTCAGAAAAGACATTCAACCAAATAGAAATTAAGCAACAAAATCTAACAAAGCATTAAAAAAAATAAAACCAGCAAAAATTAGCAAACCCATTAACTACTCAAAGGACAAGGAAAGGCAAAGAGAAAAAAAAAACACTAATACAAATTAAAACCAAGTGCAAAGGACAATAGTTATCTATATACAATACAAAAACTGAAAATAAAATGACACATACTAATATAAATTAAAACCAGCAACTGCAAAAAGACAATAGTCACTTAAACTTAATACAAAATTAGTAAATAAAATGACACTAAATACCCCAATTATAACCAATTTTCAGGTTGAACAGGGTAGACCAAGATGGAAGGAGAAGAGGCAATAATGGTCAGCTGTTAAGTGCCCGCTCTCCACCCATCACCATTTCAAAACAACAACAACTATGTACCTAGGCTAGGGTTCCCATAATGTTTTGTTTAAAAACCGGGACATTTCCAAATTTTTACCTAAAAAACACGGGACATTTAGTAAAAAAACGGGACATGTTAAAAATTAAGGTAAAGCACAAATAAATCTATTATATATTATATGTTGCACTTAAAATAAGATACTGGTATAAAAATACACACATTAACTAACACAACTTCCACTTTAAAAAAGAATTCTAAATTACAAGCATACTTAATTAGAAAAATCGCACCTTTAAAAAATACACAATAGTCAAGTTTATATTTCAGATTCATCAGAATATTTATCAGATTTATGGGCCTGTTCAAGAAGTTTTTTTTCTTCTGATATTTGGACATAGAAGTCAGCACAAGAGAAATCCTTAAAATGGGTCTTTATAATGGTTAAACCTTTAACTGTCTCAATTTTAAGTCTGTTTTTTTCGTCTGTCCAAAGCGCATTTATTAATGAAAAAACACGTTCAACAGCTGCATTGGATCCTGGCAGTGCCAAACAAAAACTAACTAGGCATTTCAGGTTCTCAGCATTTATATCCTGCTTTGTAAAATGAGCGAACATCTCACACCATTTTTCACTGACACTTTGATCCTTCAGTTCACTCCACACATCAAATTTGCGTTCACAATATTTTTTCACACATGCAAACTCATCAAATAAGTCCTCTTCGTTCACAGTAAAATTTGGTGACACTGTCTTCATGAATATGTAGCTTTCTTGGATGTTCTTCCAAGTCACAGACTCCTTTCCCTTCAAATTGATCCAATCCATAGACTGAAGAGGCGTAAGAAATGGTGTACACCACTCCTGAATATATTCAATGCAGGTGTCATAGAAATCTACTGTATAGCTTTGAAACTTTTCAACTGTTATGTGTCCTTCTTTTTCTAATTCATGCAACTGATTTCTCACAGTAGTGGTAAGAAACTTTTCTGCCTTCCTGTAGTTTAATTTTTCCACCTGTTTGTTTACTTCATCTTTCACTTCAATTACTGTTGTCTCTTGCTTTTCAACACATTTGATGGTATCAGAAAAGGTTTTTAACTGGCTGGCAATGAAATGCAGGAGTGCAATTGAAAGTGGATTTTCAAAGAAATTTTTGAGACTGGTAGGACATTTGTGAATGGAAAGGAAATATGACTTCAATGCAGGGAAAATGTCAATAACTCTCTGGACTGCAGGCAAGAGAGAGAGCCATCTTGTCTTGCTGTTACCCAAAACAGTTTTATATTCTGTATTGGTGAATTCGCAAAATGATTTGAGTTCCTCAACTTGTACACAATAAATGTGGAAATGCTGGTAAATCTTGTTAATTATTAACTGAAGATCAATAGGTAAGCAATCCGCAGCAGTCTGTACAGCATTATGTATCACATGTGCAGGACAACCAATACCAATTAAATTGTTCACAGTGTTTTCTTGCATTTTGAAGTACAGAATTTTTGTTCGAGATTCAAACCGAGGGTCCACTGTAACCGGAAATTGATAAAGTAACACTACTAAAACACGGAATAAAATCCGTTACCCAAAGATTTTTTTTTCAGGAAGGACCCTTAAAAAGCGGGACATTTGGAATAAATTCGGGACACCGGGACATTTTATCAAAAAGCGGGACTGTCCCGGGAAAAACGGGACGAATGGGAACCCTAGCCTAGGCGCCTACGTGGTAATCATGGAACTGTCATTTTGGATGCTTACCCCGTACATTTTCTGGTTTCTTTGACTATTTCTAGCCTGACACAGGACTTAGGCCTACTTCAGTTTGTTTTAGTAGACAGATGACACTGGGAAAGACTAGAAACCGGCTGACCGGGTTAGCACCCCGTAAGCTGTATTCAATTGCTATAGGACCCAAAAAAGATAGATGCCCCCAGGATTCACCGAAAGGGGGGGAGAATGATGAATCCACAGGTGCCTCATTGGAATCGACCAGACCCGTTACACGGACTTCGAGCTCTGAACAACGGCTGGAATTTCCATGTGCCTGTGGTAGGGAATTCTCTACTCAGAGAGGAATGAAAATCCACCGAACGAAAAAGGGGTGTGGGGGGGGGGGGGGTCATCTGGGGGAGATCAACAGCGCTCTGTCTCGACGGATAAGACGTTAGAAGAACGCAGCCAGGAGTCAATCCACAGTGCTGAGTACATTCAAGTTGATCTGCCTGATGATGATCTCACACACTTCTTGGACGGGAAGAGAGATGCAATCAAGTTTCCACCTGCCAGTGCAAAAGGGCTTTGGGAACAGCTGGACGAAGCCTTGGCAAAAGAGTTGGATAACAACCTGAAGCAGATAACTTTGGAGAAGAAGCTGGAAATCTTCGGCGACATAATATATCTGCACTGTCGCAAAGTGTTCGGAGTGAGGGAGGCAAGGGAAAGTAACCCACCACGAAAAAGTAGAAGACAAATTAAAATAGAAGAAATCAGGAAACAGAAGAAGCATGCCCGAAAACTTTTCAAGAACGCAGTTGCCACAGAGAAGGAAGGGTTACAACAGGTTTGGGAGCACCTGAAAGGCCAACATAATGCCCTTTGTAGAGCAGAAAGGTTGTGCAGGAAGAGAAGGAAGACTCGAAGGGATAGGGAAAGATTCTTCAGGGAGCCCTTCAAGTTTGCCAAAGAACTGTTTGAGCAGCCACGGTCGGGTACGCTAAACATCAAGAAAGAAGACCTGGAAGAACACCTTAGAATGACATATTCAGATGGTCGCAGAGATGAGCCGCTCAGCAGCATGGCAGGCCTTAAATGGCCGAGTAAGCCAGGAGCTGAATTTAACACCAAGCCCCCAACGGTGCAAGAGGTAGAAAGCATTGTCCAGAAAGCTCGGTGCAAGTCAGCTCCAGGTCCTAATGGTGTCCCATATGTGGTGTATAAGAGATGCCCTGAAGTGCTCAAACGACTGCTCCGTTTACTGAAGAATGCGTGGAAAAACCAGCTTGTAAGCAAGGAATGGAGAAAGGCGAACGGAGTGTACATCCCGAAGGAGCAAAATTCCACTGACATCAGTCAGTTCAGGCCAATCTCCCTACTCAATGTGGAAGGGAAGATATTCTTCTCAGTGATGGCGAAAAGACTCACTACATACCTCCTGGCAAATGGGTACATTGACACTACCATTCAGAAAGGAGGTATCCCAGGTACACCAGGATGTCTAGAGCATGCCACAATGATCTGGGAAGCAATCCAAAAGGCAAAGTCTGACAGAACAAACCTCAATGTAATCTGGTTGGATCTAGCGAATGCTTATGGATCCGTTCCACACCAGATGTTGTGGCAGGCCCTAGAAATGTATCATGTTCCACAAGAGATTGCAGCAATGCTGAAGCTGTATTTCGCAGGGTTTGCTGTCAGATTTTCAACCAGAGAGTACACAACGAAGTGGATTGGCCTTGAAGTTGGAATTGCGATGGGGTGTACCATCTCTCCGATACTATTCGTGATGGCTATGCAGATAATCCTCAATGCGGCTGAAGGAATGGCTATAGGTCCAAAGCTCGGTGGAATGTGTCACATGCCACCGCTCAAAGCATTCATGGATGACACAACAATTCTGACATCAGATGAACATCAGGCCCGGAGGATGTTAGAACGCCTGGATGAACTAGTCAGCTGGTGCAGAATGAGCTTCAAACCCAAGAAGTCGAGAAGCCTATCAGTCAGGAAAGGGAAAATAGCAGAGGACATATTCATGGTTTCCAACCAAAGAATCCCTACTGTCATTGAGGAACCTGTTAAAAGTCTTGGCAGGGTGTACGATGCCTCATTAAAAGACTCGAAGGCAGTGCAACAGACAATAGAAATGGCAGACAGAGGGCTACAGATCATAGACCAAAGCAGACTCCTGGGAAAGTTCAGACTGTGGTGCCTCCAGTTTATGTTGATACCGAAGTTGCTGTGGCCACTGCTTATATATGAAATAAGCACAAGTACAGTGGAAGCTATAGAGCAGAAGGTCAACAAGTTCATGAGAAAGTGGCTAGGGGTACCACCAGGTCTATCAGATGTAGCACTGTATTGCAAAAAGGCAAAACTTCTGCTTCCTTTCAAGTCAGTTGTTGAAGAGTACAAAGTTGGAAAGGCAAGGCTTGCAATGATGCTACGCGAGTCAGCTGATGACGTGGTTAAGTCCATTCAGCCTACACTGAAAACAGGAAGGAAGTGGAGAGTGGAAGAAGCTGTTGATGCTGCCCAAGAGTCACTCAAACTGAGGGAGGTAATCGGATACACACAAACGAATAGACGGGGATTTGGTCATGGAGATATCCGCTGGTGGTCCAAGGCATCAAGCAGGGAGCGCAGAGACATGGTAGTTCAGGAGATACGAGGAGCTGAGAATGATAAGAGGTTGCAAAAAGCAGTGCAGCAGGTCCAACAAGGCCAATGGACTACATGGGAAGGAGCCCTGCAGAGGTCCTTGACATGGAATGATATATGGCATATGGCACCTCTTAGGCTCAGCTTCGTTGTTAGATCAATGTATGACCTGCTGCCATCGGCCACCAACCTTGTGAAATGGGGAAAGTCGGATGATGAGCAGTGCCCCCTGTGCCAGGGGAGGCAGACACTCGAACACGTGCTCTCAGCGTGTAAGGTGGCATTAGGGCAAGGGCGATACACTTGGCGCCATAACAAAGTGCTAAATGAGCTTGCTGCGACAATAGATCTGGCAAGGATGAAGGCGAATAGCAAACCCAGGCCAAGCACCGCAAATACATACTTTCTGAGGGCAGGAAAGTCAGCACACCCCAAACCGAGTAATCCTGGTAGCAATTTACCATCTCTTCTTGACTGTGCAAACGACTGGGAGATGGCGGTAGACCTACCTGGACGAGGGGCATATCCAGAGAGTATCAGAAAATCGCGGAGACGGCCGGATATAGTGCTTCATTCTTCAGCAACGCTCCAGGTCATACTGATTGAACTGACCGTGCCATTTGAATCCAGATTAGACGAGCAACATTCATTCAAAGCGGCCAAGTATAGTGATCTGGCCGCGGAGCTGAGACACGATGGGTTCATTGCAAAGGTCATGGCTGTTGAAGTGGGCGCAAGAGGGCTTGTGGCTGCATCAGTGTATGATCTATTGAAACTGTTGGGGCTGAGGGGACAGTCGAGAACAAGGGCACTGAAGAGGCTTGGTGAAACTGCTGAAAAGGCATCATGCTGGCTGTGGAACAACCGCAATGGGCAATGGAAATCATGGCAATAAACGCTGCGGTACAGAAAACACCAGGAATTTTTCTGTCCACAATACGCTGAGTTTTTTGGTGTACTAGTGAACGGGCTGTGACTGAGCGGCAACAGGCGGTGTATATTATAGGGGTGTTCAGTGTCAGAATTTCAGTGGCCAGACGCGTCGGCCTTGCGATGGTGTCTCAGTGTGTGCGACGGAACGAACGGAATAATTTGCCTTTGTTTTGTTACTTTCACAATTGCCTCCACGACTGGCGGAGTTGTGGATTAAAGTTGCTACCATAAGGGAAATGGGTTCATTTTCGATACAAGACAACAGGAGGCTGAGACGCTTGGGAGTCATGACCCAAGTGGGCCCACCCCCCTTAGAGTGTAAAGGAGTATATGGGCCGAAACACTCGTCGGACGGGGGGACTTCTTCTGATGATCAGATTGCTTCCTGTTGTATCGCTCTGTAAAGAGTTTCCTATCATAGTAGGCCTAAAGTTTTTGACTTTTCAGTAATGTTCATTGTGCTCTCATTATATGTGCTATCGATCTTTAGGCTGAAGGGAAGCATAGTGAACTGGAGGCTGCCATATTAGTCTATTTTTGGCAAGTTTCTATTATTACGAACAATATGTAATTACGGCGTTTACACGGTTAGGCCTATGTACGAGATGATATATAGGCTTGATGCACAAACGACCTCGACCGGCGATGGACACCTATGCTGATGCAGTCGGCTCGGAATTATGTGCTCGATCGGCGTATCCTTTTTCTCCTTCATTCACCCTCAGATGTCAACTTGAATAAGTTCAAAGAAAGCAGTGGTCAGTCTGAGGCTGTTGATATCTCCGTATATTTTCTCCAGGAATGGTACTGTTGATGGCCATATGCGTTTTCTCTGTTCCTCATATGTTGGGCACCTATCCAATAAAGTTAAAACGCTCCGGCACGGAACATTCAGCTAATGCGCGAAAACTGGGGGATTGGGGGGCCGCGGTTAAGGTTAGGTCTATGTGTGCATTTTCGCGTTTAACGGTGGGTTGTTTTTTTTTTTGGAAGGGGGGTAGGTAGGTCTATGTCTACATTTTCGTTTTTAACGGTATGGGGGGGGGGGGGGGGTTGTTGTTAGGTCTATGTGTGCATTTTTGTTTTAGAACACGTCTGCTATCGTTTTGGGCTGCAGTTCGGGGGCATAAGGGGTGCATTCTCCAGTTGGTTGTGGGCTCTTGCACATTATTTAGGCCCAACGGGGGTTTCTTTTGGGGGAGCGCCTGTAGTGGTATTCTGTTGTTTTGCATTCGTAGGCATGGACCGGGACCATCGTCTTTTCCTTATATAGTCGGAGACATATTTCTGCCTAGAGTCTTCTCTTATTTGTCGAGGTCTTTGAATTCTTTCCAACTGATGTTCATGAGTTTTCTAAGACATTTGTTCTCGAATGTATTCAGCTTGTTCTCCAATGATTTTGTTATTTTCCAACTCTCACAGCCGTATGTTAAAACACTGAGATAACATTTGAATTAAACAGGGGGACGAAGCTTGTATGTTATTCAATGATGTAATTTCCAAAATGTTAGATAATTATTGAAGGCGCTAGCTGCCAAAGCAATTCTAGTATGGATTTCTCTTGTTGTGTCACCATCCTGAGTCATTTTACTGCCTAAATAATTGAAACTTTCAACTTTCTGTAGTTTTTCCCCGTTCAAGATGATATCGGGCGCTAACCTTGACCCAAAATCCGACGCTTTTTCAAACTTGCACTGTTGGGAAAAGAAAAAATAGCCTCTAAACCGAGGAGTGTTCGCGCGCTGTCAAGCAGAAATAGGGTGTGGGGTGTTCGGGGTGGATTTTGGTTAGTGTTAATAGTGAGTATTTTACAGCGTGTCGAAGAGACCCTGTTACGTGTGGTGCCACACCTTAGCCGATATTTGCGTAGTTATAGTTCGCGAAAAGATAGGCCTCGTGAATAAAAAAAAATCAGCCAATGAAATAAAGCTGTCTATTTTTCGAGGAGAAAACAGATAGATTAGAAACAGATCAGCAGGAGGACTGGGAGACATCTGCCAAAATTATATAAGGATCTACAGAAGCAAATAAATAAAGTATGTAAATGGATGACAAAATGGGGTTTTCAGCTGAATACAAATAAAACATTGGGAATGATCTTCAGTAAAGGAACCCGTTACACGCCCATTGAGGCATATATTATCTTGACCGTCGGCACACTAGGTAAAGTCAAGTAAAGGTAGGGTTGTAAAAAATAAAATTATAGACATAAATATCCAAGGGCAAAACATTAATACAGTACAAACCACTCGATATCTAGGAATGATATTGGACCAACAGCTGAACTGGAATAAACACATAGATAAACTAGTGGAGTCTTGCAGAGGATTGACTAACTTATTAAGATATTTGAAAGGTAATGGATGGGGTGCAAGCACTAAGACAATGCTCACTTTTTATAAATCTTTTATTAGAGGAAAAATAGATTATGGAAGTATAATATATGACTCTGCTGCACACAGTAACAAGATAACATTAGACAGAATTCAGCATCAGGCTTTATGTACAATAGCAGGTGCAATCAGATCAACATCAATGGGAGCTATAGAGGTGGCTTTTGGAATTATACCCTTAGAATTACGGAGAAAGGAGTTAAGACTAAATTACATGAACAGAGTTAATTTAGATAAGTCTCACCAAGCACGTACAGCTTTTACCAGATGCCAACTAACAACTCAGGCCAAGCCAATGAATACCACTAGATACCCTACGGGATGGAAGTGTATGGAGGAAATTGTCCATCTGGGTACATTAATTACATCAATTAATAACAGTTGTGAATACAAGCCAGTGATTCCGCCCTGGGAGATCAAGAAACCAGACACGGACTATCACCTAGCAGAAATACTTAAGAAAACAAATTATATAGAAAATATTAAAAACACCGCCAATAAATATATACAACAAATATCAAAAGACAGCATTACTGTGTACACAGATGGATCCAAGGGAGAGGATGGCAAATTGGGGATAGGAATATATATTCCAATATGGAAAATGGCAAAAGAATATAGCATCACGGAAAATACATCCATTTTCACTGCAGAGATGGTGGCAATACTAAAAGCACTAGAAATATTCTCTAATAACTCTCCCAAAAAATTAAGTTTTAACTGACTCTCTTTCAACAATTAAAGCACTTAGAAACTTACGAGAATGTAGTAGACCTGATATAGCAGAGGAGATATTTCTGGCTACTACATACTTATATTCCAGAGGATGTTCAGTCTTAATTGCTTGGATACCTTCACATGTTGGCATAGAAGGAAATGAAAAGGCAGATAAAGAAGCCAAGAAAGGTAGATCTGATAAAAATCTAATAAATGTAGGGAATAGTAAATCAGACAGTCCTAATTAAGATGGTTTGGCCATGTCTGCAGAATGGGAGAAGATCGGATACCACGACAAGCATGGGAAACAAAGAGCCAAGGATCCAGACCCAGAGGACGACCCAGAGTCCGCTGGGAGGACAACATTAGACAATCTTTGAAGGACCGAGGACTCGAATGGAACCAGGCCTGGAGGAAGACAGCCAATAGGGTAGTCTGGCGCTCTCTCTTCCAAACCTCTACACCTCACGGTAGAAGAGGAACGACTAAGTAAGTATGAGTAAATCAGAGATTAAGAGCTTAATTAAAGAATTAATAACAGATGAATGGAAAGCAGAGTGGGATAAAAATCTTAAAGGAAGACATGCATATAAGATGTTTAAGGCTCCAACAAGAAAATGTCAGATATCTAGGGAATTGAAAATTCCCAGTAATAAGAAACTTCTCAGACTACAGCTGGGAAAAGGCTATTTCAGAATAGAAGAACCTTACTGTGCAGGATGTCTTCAAGACAATAATATAGAACATTTCTTGTTAAAATGTAGGAGGTATGAACAAATGAGAATACCAATATTAGATTATTTGCAAGCATCCAACTTACCTATAAATATAGAAGAGGTATTGAGAATAGACAGACCTAGGGAACTGCATAATATAGTCAAACAATATTTAACACGAACAAATGTTAATATATAGTGGCTGGGAATGTGAAGGTCTGATGCTGTTCTTACAATGCATATGACTTTTAACAGATGAAAGTCAATTAAATATCTGTTAAAGTCCGTTATATAACTAGAACCACCAGGCCTTTACACCCCTCCACTTTAATATTATTCTTGTTCAGAGTTTATTCTTTTTTTTTTTTTTCTTTTAAGTATAAGCACAATTGTGATTGTGCCTATTTATATTGATTTGACAAATGTGATGCCACTTTCTCATATTGGCGTTTGTTCATATTATTTGGAATTGAAAACAATATATATCCTAATTATAACCCATCAGAGGTTGAACGGGATATCTTTTTTTTTTTCATTAATATAAAAAAAAAAAAATACACATAAATGTAAATAAAACAAAGGAAATGAGATAAATATTATGCAGATGGACTTGATGAAGATCAATGATTACGTCATTGAAGAAGTAGAAAGATTTACATATCTGGGGAGTAACATTGACAAGGGAAGGGCAACAGTTGGTGACGTCTGCTCAAAGATAAATAAAGCCAGATGCGCTTTTAATGCCCTTCGACCAATATGGAACTCCTCAGCTATATCCAGAGAGAACAAAATTAGAATCTTTAACTCAAATGTGAAGTCAGTCTTGCTGTATGGCTCAGAGACATGGCATGTCTCAAAGAGTATCACCTCCAAGCTACAGACATTTGTAAATAGATGTCTCCGACGGATCCTCCATATAAGAGGGCCAGATGTAATAACTTCTTCTTCTTCTTCTTGCGATCGCATCTTTGATGATTACACCGTCAGACGAGTTCTCATGATGAATTCGACTGTTGTTTGAAGTTCCTCTTTAACTCCATATAGCTTTGAGTTTAGTGTTGAGTCATTGGGCCAGTATATCTTTCTTAACTGGTCATACAGAGGGCAGTCCTGTAGAACATGCTCAGCAGTTTGTTCGTTTAATCCACATGCGCACAGTGGTGAAGCAGACAATCGTAGCTTGTGCATGTGTTTGTTCAGTTTGTTATGCCCTGTCCTGAGTCGAAAAATAGTTATCTGTCCCTGCCGGTCGAGAGTGTGATAGTCGTCTTTGGGTTGGTTCTGTTCTCTTCTGATAGTCTGGATAGCTCTCTTTTTCTCAAAGTATGTGACTTCATTATCTTCTTGTTCACATTCTCCTCCCTTTTTTTGCAAGTTTATCTGCCTTTTCATTTCCGGGTACACCACAATGAGATGGTACCCACTGAAGTATGGTTCTCTTTTTGGCAGCTACCTTGTTTAGTTCATTTCTCAGATGCGGGAGTTTACCACCCTTGAGAGCTTGCAGGGACAGACAGTGCATCTGTGAGGATGACTACCTGGTGGCAGTCAGAGTTGGTGTTATAAATCATATTTGCAGCTTGCTCTAGAGCTTGAACCTCAGCTGTATAGTTGGAACAGAATTTACCAGTGGGAATGTGCCTAGTCTCATAGTGGTTGTCAGGATATGAGATAAAGATACTGGCACCTCCGTTCCTAACAGCATTAGTTGCTGATCCATCTGTATAGGCATGTATCCATGATTGATCAGGATAGCTTTCTTGGATCATACTCAATGTAGCAGTTCGTTTTTGCAGATCATTATACTCACATCCACTTGTGAGACCACTGACTGATGTATTAATTTGGAGGGCACTGCTGGCCTGCTCCCATGGTACAGGGTATAGGGTGGGCCTCAGTGGTGTTGTCTTCATGGATAGGTCTTCTTGATGCTGTCTTATAAGTCTTTTCCCCCGATGCACAAAGCTGCTACGCTTTAGACGTCCCAATGCCAGATCATCTAGTCTTGCCTTCATTGGGTGCGTTGGCATACTGTTGTACTTTTCCATCTGGATCATGGTTTTTGTGTCTCTTCTATGGGACAATGTCTGTAATCCAGCAACCTTCTGCATCTCTGATATTGGTGTAGTTTTCATGGCTCCTGTAATGAGCCTGAGAGCTTGATTTTGCACCTTGTCCAAAGACTGCAGATGTGAGTTTAGCAGCTGATGACCATGCTGCTGAGCTAAACTCTAAGTGTGGTCTTATTACTCCATTATAAATCTTCTTTAGATTTCGTTCATTTGCTCCCCAGTTGGTACCTGCTAATTTTCTGAGTATGCCTAGTCGTCTTCGGGCCTTTCCTTCTGCATTTTCAATATGCTTATTCCATGTAAGCCTTTGGTCAAATGTCACCCCAAGATAGGTGGGGTAGCTTTCTTCCTTGATCACGGTTGTCCCTAGGTGTTATGTTAGCTGCGGTTTGTCCTTTGGGGGCGAGGGAGAACAGTGTTGTGGAGGTTTTGTCTGTGTTTATTGTGAAAAGCCATTTCTCTGCCCATGACACTAGCATGTCTGCTGCCCGCTGCATTCTATAATTTGCTGTGGTGACATTTTCATCAGCGCACCAGAGTACTAGGTCATCTGCATATAAGGCAGCTTTAACTCCTGCCGGGAGATCTTTCACCAGGTCATTGATGTAAACAAGGAAGAGTGTTGGGGAAATTACTCCTCCTTGAGGTACCCCCTGATGGAGCAACACTTTTCTGCTCTGCAGACCGTCAAGAGTGACTCTAGTTCTCCTGTTATGCAAGTATGACTGGATCCATTTCATCATGTTGCCTTGGATTCCACTTCTCCTAAGTTTTGCAATGAGGCCATCTTTCCACACCTTGTCAAAGGCCTGCTTGAAGTCGACCCAGATCGTTAGGACCTTTTTCTTCTCCTGGAAGGCATCTTCTATTGCTTGAGACAAGTAAGTAACTTGGTCTTCTATACTGTAGCATTCTCTAAATCCAGCTTGTTCCGGCACCAGGATCTGCTCAGACTCTAAATACCATTTCAATCTGTGGTTGACTATTCGCTCCATAGTCTTCCCAACACAGCTTGTGAGACTGATTGGCCGGTAACTTGCAGCCTCGGTCTTACATTTCCCTTTCTTTAGTATGGGTATTGTGATGGCTTCTCTCCATACTTGGGGTACCGTTCCTTTCAACCAGCTGTGGTTGAATATCTCAAGCAGTTTTGTCTTTTGCTGCTGAGCTCAGATTTACTAGCATTTCGTTGCTGATTTTGTCTGGGCCGGGTGACTTTTGAAACTTAAGCTTGGAAATAGCCTTCTGTAGTTCTCCTAGTGTGATGGGTTTTCCCTCATTGGGGCAGGAGTATCTGTCTGTCCCATGGTTGCCAGTATTTTCTTTTCTTATCTCTCTCTGATGATCTATGTTTAATGGGTAAGTTGCTTTTCTGAACTGTATCTTCTAGCAAACAAGTCTGCAGCTTGTTTTCCTCTGAAAAGTTTTGCCACCTTCATCCAATGTGATAGTCTGCCTAGGTGAGGAAAAACGCTCTTCATTTAGAGACTTGACTATTCTCCAAAGTTTCCTGCCGTCTTTCTCAAGGTTCAGCGATGCCGTTTTAGTTCTCCAGCTTTTCCGTTTTTCTTCTAGCTTTGTTCTCTGAAACTCTGCTACAGCCTTTTTCCATTTGTTGTGAGTTTCAAGTGAAGGCTGAGACTCTGCGTCCTTTCTAGCCCTGTCCATAGCTTCCTGACGTTCTTGGAGTGTGCTGGACCAGTATGGTATGTAGTTACGCCGGCATCCTTTGGGAATGGTTTCTTTTGCAGCTTGTAGTATGCATCTGTTGAAGTCTTTTACCACTTCATTAATGTCTCTGTTCTGTACCTTGAGGGTAGACAGCAGCGTGTTCACCTGATGCCTGAATAAACCCCAGTTGGCTTTTTTGTAGTTCCATCTTGTAATGGCTGGGCCTGTACTGAGAGTTGCACTCTGGACAGTAAGAAAGATTGGGCGATGGTCGCTTCCCCCTAGTTGGTCTCCTACTTCTCTACTAATAGATCCAGCTATATCTGGTGTGGAGAAGGCAAGATCTGGTGTTGAAGTTGTGTGCCATCCTCTGGAGTAGAAGGTAGGAGTATCTGTGGCATTATTGACTAGGATTAGGGAGTGATCATCTTGCCAAGTTTCAACCTCTTCACCTCTGTGATCCAGATGGTTATAGCCCCAGCTCTGGGAGTGGCTGTTAAAGTCTCCAACTGCTATAAAGTTGGTGGCTGGTACCTGTATAGAGCTGAGACTCAGGGGTTTGTTGTTCGGACAGTAATAGTTCAGGAGTTCTATTTCCATCTTGTCTACCTTTATCTGCAACAGCTGATATTCTGCTCCATCCATGAAGGTTTTCCTTTCGTGTGCAGGAATGTTATTCCTTACAAGAGTAAGTACTCCTCCTTTTCGTCTATCTTTTCTGTCGGATCTGAAGCATTGATATCCCCTTACTTTAAAGGTTTGATCTGCTTTCAAGTGAGTCTCTTGGATACAGCAAACACTGACTTGCTTCTCATACAAGATGTTTTCCAGCTCTGTCTTTTTGCTGTATCCAGCCTGCTTGCTGTTCACTCCCTCTGCATTCCAGTGCATCATGACAAGTGGCACTCTGGGTTTCTCTTTCCTGTTTTGTTTTGGTCAGTAGTTCTCCTCCGCCGTCTGCTGACTCCACAAGACGGTCTAGAGGGTCCTCCAGTAGCTGAGGGTGGGCTCTGTCGAGGCTCAGAGCCCGGCACTGCACCTGCCTGGTGGAGCTCCACAGGGCGAGCACCATTACGAGATTTATTTGACGGTGTACTCTCCATAGAAAAAAAAAAAAAGCGAGTTGCGTGATACTGTGGTTTCCGGTGCGCCTTCTGGCCCAGTATCTATGACTTTAGCACCTGTTCAACGGGAGAGTGGGCTCATCCCTAATCTGTTTATGTTCCCAGTAGTAGACTATTCGCAAGCAGCCTGGGGGTGTCACTGCTCTGCGCGGACCTTGTTTACCGAGGCGGCGTCCGAGCTCGTATGGTGAAAATATGGTTGCGTTATCTTCAAAATAGCCCTGTCTTTTCCCATGGCTTTTCTGCCATCCTGCAACTTTGTGTTAGGGAGTTCTGAGCTCCAGTCTCTTTCCCAGGCATTTTATCCTGGCCTGGCACGCATACAGAGGACCCCACTTCTGGTTCTAAGTTAGCAGTTGGGGATAGGTGGGGTAGCACACTGTGCATTCCCCGTCATCCAGGGGGCTCTCCAACTATGCAGAGCTTGCACAATGCTGTGCTCTGGTTCTGGGCTCTCCCAAGGAATCCTCACGTCCTGCACAGAGCCACTTCCAGATACCCACCACCTGCCAACCCTCCATTGTGGAAATCTCCTGCATGCGGCCATCCAGTCAAGAGCCAGTATTAAGTCTGGTGCCCAAGTGATCCCCCCAAGCTCAGTGTGCAATGCTGGGTTCTCATCATGCTGCAACACAGGGGGGATTGTGATGCTCAGCCATCTTTCTCAACTCTGCACCGATAAGTGACATCGGGGACTTAACTGTGCCTCAGTACTGGGAGGCCCCGTTTCCGGGTACACCACACACAGCCAATTGAGGCAACGGTCGCCGTGGGCGTGTCTTCAGTGGGGAAGTTGTGGAGTCTTCCTGTCCATGTTCTTGCACATCCTAACACTGCCCGCAAGACATCGGAGGTTTGGAGAGTGGCCTTCTCTGCTTTTTTTGAGCCGGGGTGGGCTCCCCGGGCAAATCTCGATGGGGATCGGGACGTGTCCACGCGCCAGTGGGCCCAGCATCGGCCGCATCTGATGGAGGACTTGCTCTGCCAGGTTTGATGTGGATTTCCTACCGCCCCGGGTAGAAGCCAGAAGTGTACTGTGCCAGCTCTGGGGGAGATAAAGGGGGTGTTTCTGCGTCTCCTTGTGATACGTAGCCAAGGTAGGGCTCACAGTGCTCTTTCCCCGCCACCAAATTGCCTGCTCGTTACGCCGAGTTCTCCGAGGCTCTAGGCATGTGACCAAGAGTTGAAGGCAATAGGATCGTCAAGTCCTGAGTCTCTGTGCCTGTACGATGGGTTCCGATCTTCAGAGAGCAGTCCACACTCGTTCCCACTCCCAAGACTTGTTCAGTATCCATCTGGCTCCTTCCCACCCACAGAGGGCGTGTACGGTGTAGTGCACCGGTTTTATTATCGAGGTTTGCTCCTCTAGATCCGTTGTGTTTAGCCTGAGGATTCGCACCCTCAGTTACCAGGACTACCTCGAGGAGGGTGTGGCTCTTCACCACGCACAACGATCTTGGGGTATGAGAGGTTTTGCTAGGCCAAGAGACTAACACCGCAATGGTCGCTCCTTTCATGAACAAGAATTCACTAGGCCTAGGGTGAAGCAAGGGGGGAAACCCACTACCCACAACACCAGCACATCATACCCCCTGTCTGTAAAAGACTTTGCCCCAGATGTAATAACAAATATAGAGCTGAGGAAAAGATGCAGGCAACAGCCAATACAAACAGAAATTAAGATAAAAAAGTGGGGATGGATAGGACATACTACACTCAGAAGAGAAAAAACAAGCTTATCCAGAATTGCCCTTGGCTGGAACCCACAGGGGAAAAGAAGAGTGGGAAGGCCAAAGAGAACTTGGAGAAGAACTGTTGAAGAGGAGGCTAGGGAAATTGGAATGACTTGGGCACAGCTGAAAAAGACAGCCCAGAATAGAAATCGATGAAGAGCAACTGTTTCTGCCCTATATTCCACAGGGAATGAACAGGAATGACGATGATGATGATTTTTTTCAATTAATGCAGAATGTTCAAGAGTCCTCGATGCATGTCTTTCATTCGTTATTCTGCCCTAATGCTGATGGCAGCCGGCAGGTTACTGATTATTTTAACGATTGCGTCGCATAGGATGACACGCAAATTCGTGAAGCGTTCCATATTTTTTACCAACGGGCTGATCACCCGTTTGCCAGTCACTTCGATTACGGAAACAACAGCAGATGGATTGATTTGCCGTTGCCCTAAAGACGCCAATAGGTGTGATGGGAAACAATGGCAAAGAAAGCCTATCTGCTGTTGCCCTAAGACGCCACTAGGCGTAATGGCCACTGACTGCTTTGACGGTCGGTGGCTAAGGACGGAAGAAGAAGAAGAAGAAGATAAGCACACACACAGACACACATAAAGTGAATACACTACATATTACTTGATTTCAGTAAAACTTGTAGATTCTGCGTAAGAAATGTTCATTTGAATAATAATATAATAAGAATTATGAAACTCAAATTAAAAAAAAATCACGAAAGCAAGGCAAATTAGCATCTTAACCCGACCAGAGATATTTCTGATTACTGTCACGGAGAGTTATGTTCATTGAATTTTCTATATTTTCCTCTTCTTTTCTTCCACCCGTGTTCTCTAAGTTATTGTCGCTCTTTACCTTCTTCCTGTGTTTTTCGCATTCGTTCGTTGCGAAAAATATATTTCTTTCCCATCATCGTTTTTCTTTCTCATACTGACTAGTAACCTTATTGCGTCAGATGTCATTCGCGCAGTTTGACGAGAGGTGCGATTATGTCTCAGTCCATCTCAGACATAGGGCCGACCTATCGTATAGCATTTTCACCTGTCACAGCGTTTTTCAGACCGGTTTCTCGGAAAGTGTGAATATCGCCCTCTGCATTCGCACCTGACATGAGCGCTCACGGTCCGATAGTTAGACGGAGGCGTGAACCGCGCCAGACGCATTAGCTCAGAGCAGACATTTGTCTGGGAGATTCGCAACAGACACGTGCACTCTCGGTCAGTAGGTGGCAGTTACGGTATGCGTTAAGCTTATGTAGGTGTGGAGACGGAAAGGGGAGAAAATTTCGTTTGGCGAAATAGTTGTGACCCCTTTTGTCCGTTTAATAGATATAACCAGAATGTTAAACCTTATTTTCATTCAGTCCTCTAAATTTTGCAGTAGACAGATCGCTGTGCTAGATCATATATCTGTGTTTTGGTGAAGTCTGAGTTTCTTGGGCATTTGCCGAGTTCTAGACTACCATTATATTGCAGTATTCTAGTTCATGGTTTAGTCTGTAGTTCTGTGTGATGAAGGTAAATATATTATAATATATTATTATCTAGTATTTGGTGAAGTGTTTAAAGTGTTAAATCGCTTATTTCATTTTGCTAGTTAGATTTGTGCAGGGAGTTAAATTAATAAGTCTGTATTATTTTCTAGTGACGTGTTTCAGTGGAAAACAGAATAAATTATAATTTCTAGCTTAAACAACAATGTAGCTATAATGAATTCAAATTTAACTGCTAAAATAATCAGACGAGAATAAACTTTCTAAACTAACTTAAAATACTAGAAGCCTCATGACTGTTGACGGAATACGCTTGTATTCCTAATTTCATGAGGATTGATGATTTTTTTTAAATATAACTTAATTCACAGGAAGTGTTAAACTATAAGACAAGCCACGCTTGCAGTTTAAATTATCAGTTATATCCGAGTACATAGTATGTATAATTATTTTATATGTGCTTTTTCCATTTTATATAGTGAAACTGTGGTACCTAAACTTTACCAGCGTTTTAGTACAAGAGACATACTTGTGAGAAACATAAACAGTTTTTATCTTTTAACCACGTGGGTTTACAAGTTAACACCTGTCTGACAGTGCGTGTGTCTTCATAAATAGACAGAGTAAAACTCACTAACGGGTTTTATTAAAGACTAACTGTTTTAAACTGGGCCTTTGAGCCAGATCAGATTTTCTGCACAAACTCTATGTACAAATTTAGCCAGTGTGGCAAGTAACATATTAACGTCAGTAACATTTGACGGAGTTTCAACTAGTGGTGTGGTGACCAAATATAGTCCTTTTCCTGAAAGTAGACACCGATCTGACATTCCTCAATTCTAGAAACCTAAGCTAGCGACACTGTGCTCGTTGTTAACGCTCGTGCCTGGACAAATTTTATGTGACTTAAACAGACATCTAAAACAATAGTATTCCCAAGAGAACGGTCCCGGAAGTGGTGAATTCAACCCATCTTTTTGGACCTGGGGTTTTCTTGGCGCAAGATTACCATTGAAGATTCTGTAGGACCAAGTCCTAAAAATATTGGTTTTGTTCCAGGAGTGGCTATCAAAGCTGTGAGTATGTGCACGTGTGCTCGTCTGAATGTATAGAGCGAACGCAGGTCTGAGTGTGATTTTACTTTTGTATTTTGGGCACCCATTTGCTGTCTTAATTTTTTTTTTCTGCAGAATTATTGCACATGCTAGTTTTTTTTTTTCTTTCTTAGGCTAAATCAGATTATCCAACTCTGTTCATATATTTACGAGAAGAAAAAAAAAACTCTCAGACTAAACCCTATGTATCTGTGACTCTTTGGGGGCTATCACTTTTGTTGCCTTTTAACGGGACTGTGGGCTAAACATCGAGGGGAAGGATCTTACTGTGGGTCTATCAGTTCTTGTAGCATTTTTATTGGCTTTATGACTAATTGTATATGTTTTTTTTAAAATGTAATTTTTACATGTTGTGAGTTAAGTTTACAAATGATAAATAAACTTAATAAATTAATCAGCGCGTTGGTCAGCTCGTTCTAAATATCTATATAATCATTTGTTATAGTTTCCCACGTCTGTGTGTCTACCTGTCGTCACTTGAATGTGCGTGCACGTGAGTGGATATAGATATATTTAATGTATATGTGTTAGACTGTCTGACTACTTTAGATCTGTCGTAGAAGATAGGTGAGAGAGAGAGAGAGAGAGAGAGAGAGAGAGAGAGAGAGAGAAGATTTCCCGCTCTCAGAGACAGCCTCTATCACTATTCCACCACCTCACTCGTGGAAATCTATTTTGTATTTCTATCTCACACTGTGACTATCACTCATTCCAACCTATTCAGAAGGGACCAACCCAAGTCTTAATTCTCCTATCAAAAATTAACGACAATTACTACATACTTACATTCCAGAGGATGTTCAGTCTTAATAGCTTGGAAATGTAAATCAGAGATTAAAAGCTTAGTTACAGAAATAATAACAGATGAATGAAAAGTAGAGTGGAATAAAAATCTGAAAGGAAGACATGTTTATAAAATGTTCAAGGCTCCAACAAAAGCATGTCAGTTATCTAGATAATTAAAAATTCCAAGTAATAAGAAACTTCTTAGACTACAGCTGGGAAGAGGCTATTTCAGAAAAGAAGAACCTTACTGTGCAGAATGTCTCCAAGACAATAAAATAGACCATTTCTTGTTCAAATGTAAGAGGTTCGAGCAAATGAGAATCCCAATATTAGATTATTTGCAGGCTTCAAATTTACCTATAAATATAGAAAAGGTATTAAGAGTAGACAGACCTAGGAAACTGCATAATACAGTCAAACAGTATTTAACAAAAACAAAAGTTATATAGTAAGTGTGAAGGTGAAGGCCTGTTGATTTTCTTAAAATACATATATTATGCAGTTCCCTAGGTCTGTTTATTCTTAACGCCTCTTCTATATTTATAGGTAAACTATAAATATATCCAGGCGTTGCCTGAGTAAAAAAAACAACTGAATTATTTTAGTATCTTACCTGGTTGCGGTACATCTGAGTCACGATTATTATCTGAGCAACTAGGACCAACCCTTCACGGTTAATTCTCGGATTAACCTAATGACAGCTACTGTGACGAGATGGATAGTAGATGGTAATGAGTTGATAGGAGACCCAGTAAAAGAGTACTGGACTATCATAGATACCCCAGTCTCGGAAATGAGCACTGGTGAAAGAATAGCACAAGATGTAGTCAGACTGTTAATATATATATATACACACGTCTATGTGTGCATTTTTGTTTCAAATGAAAACCTTAAATTTGCGATAGAAATTCATAACACCGTGCCATTGTCATGTAAGTTGGCAGTATAGTTGCTAAGGACGTCAAGAGTGTTCTGCAGGTGGCATCTTGGTGCAGACGAACCACATGACGTCACAGTAGGAGTTTAAAGATGGCTGCCCCCCTAGTGACATGCACCAAAGAGGAGCAGCATTCTGTTATTTACACCACAAAATGTTTCTGTGTTATTCTGTTTATCTCACTGACTTTGTTCAAAAAAGTTTTTCATCATTTGATTATTCTGTATACTTGCTGTGTTCAACCGTTTGTGACTGTTATCACTTAACCGAAGGGGTGAAACCTATAGAAATTCATCGTAGTCACCATTGCGTTCTATACAAGTCCCCCAGCACCTACAAAGTGCATGGATTCCTCTAGACGAGGTATGGCACCATTCCTTGTCACAGAACTCACGCTGTTTCGGAATTTCCTACTCCACACTTGCTGGAGTGACAGGCATGTATCACCGTACTGGACCTTCATTCGCCGATATATATATATATATATATATATATATATATATATATATATATATATATATATATATATATATATATATATATATATATATATATATACGAGGGGCGTTCAGAAAGTAATGCACCACATCGTTTTTCTCAGGAGCTGTTTATTCAAAAAGCATGAAATTTATACACAATATACATGGATATGTCATGTAAACATCGGTATTATTCAACATAATCCCCATCAACTTGTACGGCTTTATGCCAGCGCAAAACAAGTGCATGTATTCCTAGCCCGTACCAGATTTTGTCTTGATCATGTAGCCATTTCTTCACTGCATGAATCACTCCTTCATCATCTTCAAACCTTGTCCCACGGAGTGCATCTGTGGACCAAATAGATGAAAATCAGAGGGTGTATTTTTTGTACTTATGATAATTTTTCTGTAACACATGATAGTTGTTGTGATTGTTTTAAATGATAATAAACCTTATAAACTTATTTAGTACTGTGTTGGAATACCCAAAGCCCAAAATTTCCCCTATCTGTTTAATATAGTTTGTATTCACGTGCGTCTGTGTGTTCGAAGCACCAAATCGGTGTGAGCGCAGGTGTGTGTCTGGAAACTGGCAAATAATTGTTTGACCAGGAGAGTGAAGAGAAAATTGAGAGGAACGATTTGTCGTAAATAAGTCTGTCCTTACTCTCCCCAGCACTCTGTGAAGCAACTATTTACTCTCTACCTTTCTGTCACTGAGTTTTCACCACCATTCTCCACTCTAAACAGGACCACTATTTCTAAGACTCTTTCTCTCAAAATAAATTTACGACACTTGTCCATGTTTGTTGAAGTTTTTTGTGGTTTAAATTTTTTACAGGATGGGGTAACCGGCCCCATGCCCAACCCTCCTTAGTCGCTTTCTACGACATGCTTGGCAGGGAACAGTGTTACTATTCTTTGCTCCCCTTTCGGGCCCCGGTAACACACGGGTGAAATATTGCGTTTGAACACCGTTAATTTGGCCAGAAACGTGGAGACGACAGATTTGACTTTTATAAGATTAATATCATTTCATCGCAGTTGCAGATTTATTTCGTTAAACGTTGTGGATAAATCTAACATCTACTTAAAAAACTCGGACCTAAGGGTCTTTTGTTTTTGGACATGCGCCCTAATATAACTGAATGGGTTGAACGGGATGCGCCTCGCCAAAACGAGGCAAAACTTTAAAAAACAAAAAATATGCAATATCATGCCTGATATTGTTAAGCTCTGTTCTGGTCGAAGCATGCGAGTCTTTAAAGAATTCTACCACAGTTTCAAAAAGAGCATAAACGCGTCTCAGACAATTTCCTTTTGAGAGCCATCTGACTTCTGTGTGCGTTAGCAAGCGTTTACGTTTTCATCATTATTCAATGCAAAGCACTCAAAATAGTCGAGAACTGAGAGCATGGGACTTAATTTTAGTAATCGCTGAGAAAACAGTATGTAATGATTTGAGAAGCCGATCACTTAAAGTTTTTTTGCTACAAGATGTTGTCTGTGAATTACACAGTGTATTGTAAATATACCAGGTACAGCTTTTTAAAGAAAGCCATAAACCCCCGGTAACAGCCTATCAATGATGGTGCCCCATCTGTTGCACAAGCAAGAATGTTAGTAAGCGGAATGTCCTCTTCGAAAATTGCTCAACTACACGAAATATTGACTCCCCTTTAGTATCTGTTACTAGTTGCCTTGCAAATAACAACTCTTGAACCAAGCTTTCATTTTTTACTAAGCGAACATACGCAAGATGTAAAGATTCGTTGCCCGGAAAAGTTGACTAATCCAACTGAAATGCAACTTATGTTGTCCTAAGTTTGTTGCACAACGTGTCTTCAACATTATCAGCCATTTCGTCTATTCTTCTTTGAACAGAGATATTGCTGAGCAGAATATCGCCATAATTATTTTTTCAGGTGACTTATGCAGAAGTTACTCATACCTCCCTTATAGCTGGCAGAATCACGTTTTCTCCGATTGTGTGGGGCTTTCTAGATTTAGCTATCAGCAATGAAATGTTGAATGAAGCTTGCAAATCATCACAGTTTTGTTGTGAAGTGTTGGCAAACACATCGCGAACAGTTGTACGTTTCTGAAAGTTGCCACGCTTTTGTCTGCTTTATCAGAGTGCATTTTTTAAAAATGTTCAAGAAGTCTGGAAGGTTTCATCGCCTCATTTGAAAAGGCCCTCTCACACAAGAGACACATTGGCAGCTTTTGGTTATTTAGTACTGGAATAAATCCATATGTCAGATATTCCACGCTGTGTTGTCCGCACTTCTTTTCAGTTTGTTCTACTTGTGCAATATTTGTTCTGGATCCTTGAACAAAGAATTGATTTTACAATTTTACATAGTAGTTCCCGATTACAATTTATGATCAGCGATAGTTCCCTGAGCTCAGTATGGCACGTAGAGACGAAACTATGCCTAGCTTAAATGACCCTAGTATTACAACCATCCGCACCTTTCTTATCTCGTCCCTCTCTCACTGATATTGCCTCTCAAATCCACAACTCCTTTCCCTCCACTAACACTACTACTTTATTTTTCAAATAGGATAATGCATTTAATTACCAAATATTCGCTGAACCCCTTGTAAATCTTCTCGTACCCTCCAGAACATACAGAATTGAGCCTGTCAAATCCTCAACCACCCCTAACTACTGAACGTCCCCTGCTTACTACTGAACCCCACCCCCCCCCCCCCCCCCCCCCCCCCCTGTGGCCCCTTTTTCCGTATGGCCTCATTGGATCCTCCCAACGCCCACAGATGGCTGTACCGCCCACTGAAATAAAAGATGAATCGATTAGTTATCGTGTGCAGCAAAAAATAAACATAAATGATCGTGTGCAGTTGGTTGTTTTCCGTTAGACGTGCTTGGTGCTTTCACACGGTCACAGTAGGTCTACAAGTAAATGCACACCGTTTTTACAGTGTAGCCCTACTGGTGGAAAGAACCAGATACCAGTAAAACAAGAAGTAAGGAAAAGACGCTGGCGTTAGATAGGGCACAAAGTGAGAAAACTAAGTGATAGCATTAAAGGCAGTCCCACTTTTGGCATCGCCAGGGAAAAAGAAATTGAGTGAGATAAAATAAAAAAATAAAAACCTAATGGAGAAGAAAATTGAAGACGTTGATTAAGAAGACAAGGAAAGAATTTCAACGGATGGTCCAAGACAGGAAAGCTTGATGTGATCTGATGCGAACTGGAGGCCAATGCTCCATTGGGAATTGAAAAGTAATGGTGAATGATGATGATAAAATATAGAAATGTTATTATACCAAGCGCAGTGGTTGTAACAGAACTCTCAGTGCTGACATTCTCGAGCATAGTTAATGTTCATTTCTCGTACTTTGATTATGCCGCGTGTGTACTTCGCGGCTCGATCATACCCTGCTGCGCTGTGTACACGTCATTCAGCTAAAAACACGGTTGGGAATTTCCAGCGAGCGAGTTTGTTCGTAATGGGTAATATAACTGCATCGGAAAGTTTATTATAAGTTAATATTTCTGAGCCTCTTCATCATACTAACTGAGTTTACAAGTGGTGTAAAGTTTCTGATTAGAAGAGAAATAGCTAGTATGGACTTTAATGTTTCGTCACAAATAACCTGTAAACTGTAAGTAAAGCATGTCTAACTGGCATTATATAACAGTGTTTGTCTACGCTCTGGTCCTGACGATTCCAGGATTACAAGTAAACGCATTTGTTAAACGTGATGTCGTACAGGGGTTTAAGCAGCAGAGAAGAAACATTCTTCAGTCAATGTCTGATGTTTCACTTCTTCCTAAGGCAGTGTCTGAATATGACGGGCCGTTACATAGTGGATCTCAAAGTCAACAACAGGTGAACACTGGAAGCCAGTCTCCACTAAAGGTACAGTTGACAAAAATCAATAAAGAGAAAGCAAGCGTGTTTGCTGAACATGATACGGAGCAAGAACACATTTCACTTCAACAGGCACAACATGACAGTAATATTTCTCACCGTTCTTTGGAAAACTCATCTTATGCATCAGCAGATGCCCCGCTGCACGTGAAATCGTTAATTTCAACAGATAGCAGACATGTATCACTTAATAAAGATAGCATCGATGGAATAGCGGCACCTGGTGTTGAGTACCACAACAATGCACAGCACAACCAAGTAACAAGAAACAAACTCCAAATGATTAGTGAAAGTTCAAAATCACTCATCGATAGACTTTGCGCCGTCAATGCAAGCGAAAGACGATTATGTTACCAGCACGGATCGTCTAAATGTCATTGTAGTGGTGGTTTAGCAGACTGCTCTGGAAAACCGCATATTCCTAATCTTTCGTATGTTCCAAAGCTACCACTGAATATCAAATGCCTCAGCTTTGCTTACAACAACGTCAGATATTTATATGATAGCTACTTCTCAAACGTGACTACATTTGTTGCCATTGATTTCAGCTCAAATAAACTACAAACAATCTCCGCACTGACGTTTGAACGCTTTATTAGTCTACAGTATCTCATACTAAATTACAATGTAATCGGATACAAGGATCTTCGTGCCGTTTTGGGCTATCCACCCTCCCTCAGACTGGATATTATCGGCCTTGACCTCCAAGAAGTACCACCAGATTACTTTTACCACTATTGGAATATCTCCACCTCTCACATTTATATGGACTTTAATTTCATACGTAACCTTGACCTTCGAGAGTTTGCAAGACTTGATAATCTTGAATACCTTAGTCTTACAAACTCCAGTATTCAAACCGTTATTTCAGCTCCCATGCGTAATCTGAAATTATTAGACTTAGATTATAACGAAATCTCAATTTTCCCTCTCACTTGCAACAGCAGCATCATTAAAAGTGCTGCTCAAAGTAGCACCCTATATTTTGACCACCAGATTACTGAATCGGAGAAAATGTTGCATTTGTCGGAAAAAGTTTCCAAACAATCGATGAAACAGAGTGAAAAATATCACAATGGGTCACTCTTCCCATCTCTTACATACCTCTACATGAGGTATAATTTCTTACTGGCTCTGCCAGATCTATTCTGCCTTTCAAACCTGCACACCTTAAGCCTCGAATCGAACAACATCACAGAAATTTCAGAAAATGCTTTTACTTCTCTCACGTCCCTGAAAGTCCTATCATTAGACAAAATGAATTCAGGCATACACAAAATTGGACGATCAGCGTTTAACATCTCTGCTCTGACAAGCCTGTATATGTCTAAAAATAGGATACAATTTGACAGCAAGGATATAAACAGTAAATTATTCGAAGGTTGTTCTAGCTTGGAGGTTCTTAGTATTGATCACAATCAACTCAGTGGGGTGACTGAAGAAGTGTTTGAAGAATTGCTGAGCCACACCCCAGCTCTCAAGTACATCTATCTTGGATCAACTGAAATGAAAAGTATACCTGTCAAAGCCTTTTCGCAAATGCGCAATCTTGAGAGACTCTACATCTATGTTAACGCCATTAAAGAAATTCCAGCAGGAGCTTTCAGCGGCATGTCTTCACTACGATATCTATATATGGATGAGAACAGAATTTCTACCATTAGTGAAAACGCTTTCCCTTTAGAGACACGGCTTCGATTAAAACTGATTAATCTCAGCAGGAACCAGTACATTTGTGATTGCAACATACTCTGGTTTCAGTCTTGGCTGCGTGATGCAGGACCGAATCAGTTCATGGAATTCGACAACTATCTTTGTTCCGACATACCTAACATGTCTGTACAAGATTACAGTCTTAGTAAACAGGCCTGTCTTTTCAGCCGGGAAGATAACATACTTTTTGTTGCATGTCTATCAATACTTATTGTGTTCTTCCTAGTATGTGCCATACTGTATCGCTACAGATGGAACATTAGGTTGATGATGTACGAGAGACGTGTGCCTCAAAGGAGTGCTATCAACCTACCAGATGATCATTTTCGCTACGACCTTTTCGTCGTTTACTGTAATGATGATTGCGAATGGGTGGAGGAACTCTTGCGTCCAACACTAGAGGTTGGTATAAATACTTACTTCTAATTGGTATGACTGTTTATTTATAGTGCTGAAGTTGGTGGCTACACCTTACCCAAAATTGGCGGTTGATATGACTGCTTACTACGAATAATGGCAGCTCTTGTGACTGCTTACTTCTAACACTCGAGGTTATCACAACTCACCACTATCGTGTATCAAGTCTAATGGCGTTGACGATAATTGTGATAATGATCATCATCGATTCTTCTTGTTCCAAGTGGAACATATGGCTGCAATTCTTGCTTGCTACTAGTTTTTTTATTTGTCAGCCGCCTTCTTCAGTTTTGTCAACGAATAGTAGACTGTCCTTTGATGTATTTATTGTAACTGTTTACAGACTGTTGACTTATCATTAACATCTTGCTCATCGATTTCAGAAAAAACTCTCCCAAACTAAGGTAAATGTTAATTTTGAGGAAAATAAATTACAAATGTGTTCTTATAGTGCGTTTCACAATGTTTGCCGCTGTTTAATATTCAATATCTCTGCAACCACTTGATCGTAATTGTTGCAACTTTGCATATGACCTAATGATCGCTATGTCCCGAGGGGGGCATTTTTTTCCTCGTTAACAAACTTATGGTTTTAAATTTTCTTTACTTAAAGTATACAAAATCGCCCACCTCCTAGTCCAACCGTGTATTGAGAGGGCTTACCCCTTCATATTTGTGAGCTATTTCGATTTCACATCGTGAACGCATTTCACGTGATTTTTCCCTGCGTTTCAGCTCACTATCGCACTGTTTTGAACATTACATTGATCCTTCTGGTGCGTTCAGTTACCGTTCTACTGATTGTGTATTTCAGTGCATAGGCGTATCTTGCGGTATTCTAGGTCTGTAATACAATGGGTATGAAAGTCAAGTTTCTTACACTGCATACAATGGCAGTGAAGATGTATAAATATTTCTGCAGAGAAGCTAAGCGTGGTAAACTGTATCGGAGTCTCTCAAATCCTGAACAGAGAACTATTCACGCTTTGGGTTTAAGTAAATGCTCATTTCATCAATTACTCAAAGCTAATGGAATTTTCAGTTCAATCAATACCAGGACGCAAGGAAGAAAGGAAGTAGTAGATAGTTTTGACAGGGATGTGATTAGAAGAGAGATTTGTAGAATGTTCAATTCCAAAGAAACTGTGACACTAAGAAAACTGAAAATTCGGCTGAGAACACACAATGACGTTGATGTGTCGAAATCAACATTATGGAGAACTGTTAGAAGCATTGGCTTTACGTTTAGGAAGTACGCTAGTGGAAGAAACGTGCCGCACTTAGTATCTATGAGAAGTAAATATTTACGTGAAGTACGGGGAATACGTAATCAAGATTATGATATTGTGTATGTGGATGAAACTTGGACAAATGCATACCACACGAGGGAAAAGGAATGGCAGTTATCAGATGGAACGATTAAAAGATGTGTACCCAGTGGAAAAGGACAACGTCTGATAATGGTACATGCAGGCAGCAGACGTAATGGGCTAGTGAAAAATGCTGAACTTATTTTCACTTCCAATTATACGGACAACCAGGACTATCATACCGAGATGAACGGTAACATATTTAGAGAGTGGATTAAAAATACTCTTCTTCCGTCCCTAGACAGACCATCCTGTCTGATAATGGACAACGCATCATACCACAACGCTGTGGCAGAAGAAGACAAAATCCCGACATCTTCAAGTACAAAAGATGCTATAATGATTTGGCTTAGAAAAGAAGACATTCCATTTAACGAGGGGTTTCTGAAACCTGAATTACTGTCCCCTTGTTAAGAAATCACAAAAGACCAAGATATTCCATATAGACAAGTTGATTCAACAGCATGGTAATATGTGTTTGAGACTGCCACCTTATCATTCACATTTAAACCCAATTGAACTCGTTTGGGCAAAAGTTGAAGGACAGGTGGCAGCTGAAAATAAAACTTTCAAACTATGCAATATGAAAGAACTAACATATGCCGCCCTCTCGCAGATAGACAAAGATTATTGGTGTAAATGTGAAGACCATGTCTTAAAAGAGGAAAATGACTACTGGAAAAAAGATGGACTGTCGTTCGTTCAGCCGAGAATAGTCATCAATATGTTAGACTCGTCTGACTCAGAATAAGTGTGTAAATACCTTATATGTTTTATATGTTTTCACCTCCATCTATGTGTATATGTAAACCAATTCATTTCCTTTTTATCTCCACGATTTCACTACTATTTTTAACATACACAGTACTTTCACCTCTTCATGCATCCATTGACGTTTTAGTATAAAAAGTAACATTTACAACGAATAGACGTTATTATTCTCTCAAATATTTCGAAAAAATAAAAAAGGACCTCACGTAGTAATCAGTTAACAAACCCCTCTAACATTCGAATTGTATAGACGCCTATGCCAAAAATATGCAACTTCCGTCATTTACGGTAAATTATTTTCTTCCAGGACAAAATAATTACTTCGTTAAAAAAGATCAAAGGAATTAGCCGTTGCAAGAAAAGAACACTACCTGCAACATTGAATTTTATAAAAATTTTGGGACATTGAAAATATAAGACCACATGCAAAAAATCATGTTTATCAGAGCAAGGAATATGGAGATATTTGAAGTCTATCGTCGACCGATCTTTTTGAAACGCACTATAATATTTATTTTGATAACTATATGAAACGAACATTTCCATTCTAAAAATAACCTTTTTAGAGGGATGGAATAGCTTATTTCTGTGGCGAGCATTTCACTATCGGCGGTCTTGAAATGTATTACTAGAAAACAATATATTAATGGGTTCAACTGATTATAGTTTAATATTGCGATAGGGTCCACGGAAGGGATTAATATCATTAGTCGGGGATGTCGTGAAATGACGTCTGGTTCACATCACGAATTCAAATAACTCTGGTCTTAACGGCGCGCCGTACATTATAAAAAGATAGGATACCCCGACCAATGAAAACGCTTGTTTTGGTCCTGTGTTTACAACTGCAGGGAGCATCAAGATGACCAGACCCTATTTTGTGTAACATGATTTACTTAGAAATTTTGGTACAACAGTATAAAAGAAGTATCACTTGGCAGAGGTTATCAACACGATATTAGGAATGTTACTCTACCCGTAAGTAGTAATACTTTTACTAATAATATTATAGGAAGGGAGAAATCTTAGGTTAAATGCATTAGAAGCTTCAGGTTGGCCTAAAGTTAGCTGTTTAAACTATGCATAACAGAAAATGCTAGTAGTAACCAAAGAGATTATTATATATATATATATATATATATATATATATATATATATATATATATATATATATATATATATATATATATATATATATATATATATATATATATATATATGTAAAGCCTAATTCTAAGTATAAGGGAAACTTTACTTGACTAAAATCGCATCAGGAATAACGGAGATAATTTTAAAAGCATTTTTCCTACATTGAACGATAGGCAGAATAGTCCCACATTTTCTGATTTTGATACATCTTTTGGGATTTCCGTCTCATACGGACGAGGCTAGACTATAAATAGAATCGCCTAAACAAATTTTGGTCAGTCACTATTTGAAAAATACAGAAAGCGGGGGAAGCAGTGCATATATTAATGACAGCGTTTGCCTTTCTGCAACTGTAGCAGACCTTATTCAACCATTGAGGGCTAGTATGTGTGTGTGTGTACCTAAGGGTAAGACCGAATTTATTCATATATATATATGTGATGGGGCCGAAAAGGAGACGCCCGCCCCCTACCTGTTTCTAGGCAGATTTATCGCCCACATATTTTCGATGTGCGCGAAGCATGCTGGGATGTAAAAAGTCTTCAAGATTGATGAAAAGGCCATAATAATGCCTTAAAATTAAGTTGTGTTGTAGAATTGTATTTTTGCTCTAGAAATAGTTGTGTATATTTCTGTTTTCGGCCTTCTAAAGCAAATATCGCGAATGTTATGTATGCGGCCAAATCAATACGCCTAGCGCGCAGTAAATTGAGTGATTCGACCTGGGCTTATAAAAGAGATAGCGGCCGGCAAGCGGGCCTACTTTGCCACAGCCGCCCAGAGAGAACAGACGAAGTAAGACACACAGAGCCAAGCTGTAAATGCCTTGAGCACGTGAGTTAATTTAAATTAGAATTAGTTTTCTATAATTCTGAAATTATATCGATGTGGCTATTTTAATGTTTAGTGAATTAGGTCTAAATAAATAGATAGATGTGTTCCCAAAGGAAATGTCTTATTAGGGCATTATGATTTAGTCTCGAAATGACAGATGAGTGAAAATAATGTTTGATAGGTTTTATTAGGCATGCTAAGTCCAGATTGCGGCTGTAAGAGCGATTATTTCAGCAGATCACCGGGCAATAAATGCGAAAATAGTATGAAAGTATTTTGTACATGAAACTGGACAGAAATGTTATCAGAAACTGCAATTTAGATAATATTAACTAGTTGGGAAGATGGCAACCGGGAGGACCACGTGTTGATGACCGTGCGTAAAAGAAGACGCCAAGGAGTCTGCATTTAACACTCTTAGTTATCACTTAATGTTACGCAGTTTTATATCGCGTGAATCGACACGTGGGTGAAAGTATGTAATTTTCCCCAGTAATAGAAGAGAGAGTTTTCGTGGTAAATTTCCTTTATGTGATGACTAGTTCTAGTTGTTAAGTCAAGAGTAATTATATTTTATTTCTTTGGTGTAAAAGTAATTGAGTGTATTTCACGATTATTGATTATTCTACTGTATATATTTATGGGTTACTTTGAAGTGAGAATATGTATTTAGATTTCTGGAGAGCGCGAGGCCACTCCTTTGTTGAGACATGTGTTTCTTTGGTTGCTCCCGGCGGAGCATGGAAACACCAATGCAGCTGGTGTCCATTACAGGCCTTTAATAAGCATTTTGATGCTATTGCTGTGGTTGTTTCGGTGACGGTAACGATGTGTTTCATGTGATGAGTTCTCAGTCTCATCAGGGGTCATATACGACACGCTTGTTGCCAGGCGCACCAGTCGTCACTTACGACATGTTCAGAATGCAGTAATGAATATTGAGATGGATCAGTTCGAGGTGGTGGTTTACTCTTATTACTGAGAGTATTTGATGTACATGTAGTTGAAGAATATTATTTTATGTCCATTTTATTATTATTTTATTATGGTTATGTGAAGAATGGTTTGTGAGAGCACGTGGGCTCACTTGGAGATATATATTTCTCTTCTCCGCTCCTGAGGGAGCATGGGGCCACAGTGTGGTTTCATCCGTATGAAGCATTCAGATGCTCGTGCAGTAGTAGTTTCGGTAGCAATCTGTGTTACACGGTGAGGTTGCCAGCCTCATGCACAACACCATACTAGTCTCATTGGACGACATGCATGAGTGTGTGTGTGTGTGATAGCTGAGTGTGTGCTCTTGCAGTAGTGGTTTCGGTAGCAATCTGTGTTACATGGTGAGATTGCCAGCCTCATGCACAACACCATACTAGTCTCATTGGACGACATGCATGAGTGTGTGTGTGTGATAGCTGAGTGTGTGCTCTTGCAGTAGTGGTTTTGGTAGCAACCGATGTTACACGGTGAGATTTCCAGCCTCATACCCAACACCTGACTAGTCGCATTGGACGACACGCATGAGTGTGTGCGTGTGTGATAGTTGAGGGTGGCGTGGAAGGACTGTTTGGCAGGTGAGAGCATCATTTTAACTACTATGATTTTAACTATTCGTTGCTTTGTTTGTTTCTTCAGACTAGCAATCGGGCACATGCTGGGTGTTTTGTTTGGTGTTATGTTCGTTGGTTTATTTGTTTGCTTCGTGTGTTTAAGTGTCACTGATAGGGTTGTAAAAATAAATACAGCCCCTGCCTCTAGAATCAAGAGTTTTATTGTTGTTCGGGTCGGTGCGAGTGTGAAAAGAGAGTGATCAAACATATCACAATATAATCATCATCTCGCCCACCCTTTCACACACACACACACACACACATATATATATATATATATATATATATATATATATATATATATATATATATATATATATATATAGTCACGTAGACAGTTATGATCTATAAATTGCCTACATCCTCTTTTTCTTCTTTCACCCGTATCCTCTATTTTATTATCATTTTATCCTTTTTTCCTGTGTTTTCGCATTCGTACGTTTGCGACTATACACATTACTATTTTCCCATCCATTCGTTTGCGAATAATATTTTCTTCGCATTCTCACTTTACCTGTTTCTTTTTCATACTGGGATACGAAATTCTATTACATAGATGTCAGTCAGACGAGAAGTGCGATTATGTTGCAGTCTATCTCAGACATCGACCAGACTTTTGTCTGCTCATTCAGATGACATGACGCTCTCGAGTTAGATTCTCGATGTAAACTCGTGAGAATGTTATGAGATAGCCGACATCCGTCTACATTTTTCACCGGTCACAACGAGTTGCATCGGCCGAACGCTTAGGTAGGCGCGATAATTTACATCTGATAGTCGCATGTTCAGACATGTGTCTGGAAATCCCAGCTGACACGGCGCTCAATGTGGCCCCTGGCCAGCATGAGGTGTGAAGAAATAGAAGTGTCAGTTCATGGGTGTCTTCTAGTTGACGTAAGGTGTTTTACACGAACTAGGGGAGGGCATTTCGTTCTACGAAATAAACGTTCACCTCTTTGTCTGTTTGATAGATATAACCAGAATGTTAAACTTTAATTTCATTCTGACTCCTAAATTCGCAGTAGACAGGTCGCTCGGAACAGTATAAGCTGTATAGCGAAGTTCTCAGTTTGTTTCGACAATTTGTCGAACTTCTAGACTTCCATATATATAAGCATATAATTCTTAAGTTGTGCGACTACCTGTAGTTCTGTATGAGGTAAAATATTATATACTATATTCTAGTATTTTGTGAAGTGTTTAAAGTGTTAAGTCGCTTATTTCATATTTTACTAGTTCTTTTGTGCAGAGTGATTAAATTTATAAGTATGTATTATTTTCTAGTGACGCATACAGTGGAAAGCAGGATAAATTACATTTCTAGCTTAAATTCAGTCGGCTAATAAATGAATTTAGTTTAACTGCTAACTACTCAGTCGAGATATAATTTCTAAACTAACTTATAACTGCTAGATATTTCTGACAAGTATTGAAAGAGTGTATAGTGAACCAAGACTGTCTTTCCAAATTAAGGGAAACCTCGTGTTTTTTTTTGACTCTGTGTGCCCGTTTAAACTTGCTTATCCAAACTGATTCAAGTGACATTAACAGTAATCAAAAATTTAACTGGTGAAGCGAACGCTCCCCGAAAACAGTGGAAGAAACCTGTAATTGTAGAGCTGGGATTCGCTTTATCCAAAGAATACAGATTCACTGTAGAGAAGTGTCCTAAGGTGGCGCCAGACGGTGAACAACATCAAGTTTTTTTAGGTAAGCACGAGCGCCACGTACCCTGATGAAAGAACCGAGTGAAAGTGACGGAAGTATGTTCGTTGTTTAATGCACTCACTTGTATTTTTCTTTCCTTAGGCAAGAGTTGCTGCTTAAGTAAATTGTTCCTTTAGAATAGATACTGCTGTCAAAGTCAGTCTATACCTTCTAAGGGGGACAATATTAGACCCTAACCATATGTATTTGTGACTCTTTGGGCCACCATCTGTCTCATAACGGGGCTGTGGGCTAAACCTAGAGTTAATATCATAACGGGGCTATCATCCTTGTAGCATTCGCTTGATATTTTATGACTATTTGTATATGTTTTGATGTAATTTCTATGTGTTGTGAAGAAATTTTAAATGATAATTAAAATTTCCCTTGGAATTAATCAGCGTGTTGGTCAGCTCGTTCTAGTGTAT
>JAMPIV010007777.1:0-77500 GCA_024509875.1 Oreohelix idahoensis
CTAGAAAAACTTACCCATTAACTAAAGAAAGCATTTAACTTTATTTCGATTCAAAGTTGATGATTGCAATAAATCTTGGAAGCCAAATGCATTGTTCGACTTGTGCAAATACATTGGCAGGTTGGTTACGAAAATCGCCGAAGCATAAGTCGATGCCTTTTGGAGTGCCAGTAATATGGCGTGAACCGACAAATCACGCTACTGATTGTTACTTCTGTTTGACATATATCATGGGTTTCACTTTTAAAAATCAGGAAAAGAACTGATGGTCTATGATCCAAATATTGAATCGGACACTATCGACAAACAGTGCCTCATGATCCAATCACGTGTCCGATCCCAGTTCCACCAGAACAATATCCGTTGGACGTGAATGAACCATCTGAAAGTGATAGTTCTTACCTGCTTTAGAAACTAATTCTGACTCGGATTATATACCGGTGAATGATGGTGTTCACTTAATTAACCATTCAGAACTTTCAGATCTAATACGTGATCTCGCTCTTACCAAAGGACAAGCGGAATTACTCGGTTTTTGTTCGCGACTCAAAAGGAATGGAATGTTTTTAGCGCCCCAATACTCCGATAATCTAAATTTCGTCATAAGACATACAGAGAACTTGTTCAATACTTTGAGATGGATGATGACATTTGCTATTGCAAAGATGCTTAAACGGTCTAATGGTGCACCTCGGTCATCGAGCCACATAGTCAACTAATTGTCGACTTTTCACATCGACTCTTCCAAGCCTAGTCTAAAACCCGTGTTATTGCATAACAGAAATTTATTTTCATCAATTCCAGTCGCCTACTCTGTTCATATGAAAGAACTTATGACAATATGGCTATACTTTTGGCAAAAATAAAGTACAATGACTACCAATGGCGGATTTGTGGAGACCTAAAGGTCATTGCAATTCTCACGGGCATGCAGACTGGGTATACTAAATGGTGATGCTTCCTATGGGACTGGGACAGCTGCAACAGACAGGAACATCATGCAAGAAAGGTGTGGCCTATCAGGGATCGTATGCAGCTCGGGCATAAAAATGTAAAACACGAGCCATTAGTTAACACAGACAGCATCATTTTTACCACTGTTACATATAAAGTTGGGGCTCATGTAGAATTTCGTAAAAGCGTTAGATAAAACGAGCAAAACTTTTACTTATCTTCGAGAAAAGTTTCCGCAAGTTAGCGATGCAAAGATAAAGGAAGGTATCTTTGTAGGACCTCAGGTTAGGAAAGTTATTGCAGACAAACAGTTCGAGAACTTGTTACATGGTAGTGAACTTCGCGCATGGATGGCATTCAAATCGATCGTCGATAACTTTCTGGGAAATCACAAATCTGTCGACTATGTGCATATTGTTAAGCAGTGCATAGATGCATACAGAATTATGGGCTGTAACATCGATTCCATCAAGATATCGCCTTAATGGAGTCACGTTATCAAGGACGGTGGAGTGTGACCATGTTTGCCGATTATTGTTGGATGCTTCATCGCAATGTACCACATGCCATTCACCGACGAAAGTCGACTGCAAAGAAATTCAAGCCTAGATAACTGTTATACTTCTTGTACGAATGATGTTGTAATACTATATGCGTTGTTAAAAAACTTCAATTGCGTATTTCTAGAGATCCCGACCTGATAGAGAAAAACGGTTTGCAGATTTAAAAACAGCGCATTAAAATTGACCAGAAAAACATAGAAATGTTAGAGAAAGAAAAAAAAAATTTTTTTTTGTTACACAGTGTAATGATTCGGAAACAGAGTACTATAAAGTTGATTTTGAATTTGTTTTTGTTTAAAAACGTATCAATGCAAGATTTAACCCAAAAAAATCAGTACATTTAAAGAATGTGTTGTGATAAAGCGCTTGTTAATTAGTCAAATTTCCATTTACAGGGAATATAATTGATGGAAATTTTCTGGGTTGTGAGATCGATGTCTAGCCTTCTCAGATAAGTGTGAAAAATATAGTAGATCCTGTGTGCAAGATGCGCACGTTAAAAATCCCTAGGTAGTTGGAAGTCGTAGAGAGTAGGCCATACAGCCGCTGCCCTGGCAAAAATTTTAATATTAGGAAACCACTCACAAAATATTTATAGATTGTGTAATTCCTGTATACGCACACTGGGATCCTCGCCGGTGCTACGGAGATCGAGCACTGTGCTGAGACCCTCCTTGTGTGATCTAAGGAAGGAGATAGGAGCACCGATGGAGTTGTCCGCATGTAATGAAGATGATCCTTAAAATCCAAACCAATCCATTTACTTTTGTCTTATGCTTCTCCCCATGCCATTCTTTGACATGTTACTCCACAGCTTCATAACCAACACATCCAGATAAATGATCACATGATCACAGAGTGATGTCATCAGGGGATGCAGCAGACAGAGCACAACATAAGTATTTTCCCGCCATATTTTAGAAGGTTAAGAATAATCTCATGACTCCCCCTGATGAAGTCAGTCACACAAGACTAGCTAGTTTATAATATAAGTTGATACATCAACAAATAAGTCATTAGAAAATCAGTAATGTGAATAAATAAAAAAGGTTCTAAGAAATTAGCAGTTTTCTTCATGTTAAAAAAAGCATAGGTTCATGAGAAAACACAATTTTCAACAACAAAAAAATTAAATACTTTTTGGCAGAAGACCTGCTACCACGACAAGCATGGAAAACTAAGAGCCAGGGGTCCAGATCTCCAGGATGACACAGAGTCCGCTGGGAGGACAACATTAGACGATCTCTGAAGAACCGAGGACTAGATTGGAACCAGGCCAGAAGGAAGACAGCCGATAGGATAGTATGGCGCTCTCTCTGGCAAACCTCTACACCCCAGGGTAGAAGAGGAATGACTAAGTACGTAAACTACGTTTTTTAAATGTGTTCTGACAACTGATTTTGACATATTTAAATTTGAGTGATCCAACAGTATCAGAAAATAGACTAATCCCGATTTTATTTACTTATTTGTTTCTAGATTATGGCCTAAATCTACTACCACTCTCCTTACTTAGATATAACCGTTAAAAAAAAACTCACCCTAGCCAGCTAAGAGCTAAGTAGAAGCTGGAGTCTAAACGACTATCACTATCAATGCTTTTCAAAGAAAACAAAAACACCTTACCTTCAAAAATTTGACAATCCTGGCCAGAACACTGAACTTGTACTGAGAGCTACCAGCTGATATTTTATAGTCTACTGAATCTGAGAAAACAAACAACACATTATAATTACAATTTTTAATTCTGCACTTGTATTAACATATTAAAATAGGAATCTAGAGAGCAATGAAAAAAAAATATTAAAAAATCAGCTTAATTTTGCTTTGAAATTATTCATCTTCTTGTCTTTGAAGTAGGTGCACTGGCCTTCAATTAGTTCATATCGAGCCTTCCTGTCCTGTGCCCTTCAAGCTATCTCCAACATTTCCGTATACTTTTTTTAATGTAGTCTCATCTGAGTTTACAGGTGTTGCTCTTTTTTCTCCGACCTTGGCAATTCCAGAACAAAAGCTATTTTGTAATGCTTTAGCTAGCTCCTGTGTGTGTCCCATCCAACACCAGATTTCCCTCACTCATTTTTCCACTACAGCTTTACAAGGCAATCTGTGTTCTAGAATCCCCAGACTGAAAAAACAAGCACACATGGAGTATGGAGATGACACGAAAGGAATTTTAAAAAAAAAAGTACATGACACCATGATCATCTAGAAAGCCTGGATAAAAAAAAAAATCAAAGGGGCAAGCAGAGTACTAGCAGGCTACAAACATAAGACCAGTAGAGATGGACGATGAGAGGATGCTTCCACCGTGTATATAACCAGTGAGCTACAATGATGTCCTTTCTGTTCAACAACAACAAAGTTTTGTTGAGATCAAACAAAATTAGTCGTGTTTATTAATACATTTTCTGAGAATAATCTATTATGGACTTAAATTGTATGAACCTAGTATTTTGCTAACTTTTAGTAAATTTTTATAAAAATCAATCTCTCCATCAACTTCCAGGCTTTGTGATGCTATTAGTAATATGAGAGTGAACAAAATAATCAGAACAGGTTATTTCCCCATATTCATGTAAATTAAGGGAGCCGCGTTAGCATAGTGGCTAGTGCACTGGCTTCCTAGCGCAGTGGTCTATGGTTCGATCCCCAGATGAGGCAGGAATTTTTTAGGCCACAAACGGCTCCTGGGTCGACCCAGCCCCCAAATGGGTACCAGAGCAACTTCTGGGAAGGTTAAGGCGGCCGGCGTGATGCCGACCACATCACCCCTCGTGTGCCGACGGTCAAGATAATATATGCCTCATTGGGGGTGTAACGGGTTCCTTTACCCTTTACCATGTAAATTAGGGAGACAGATTCCCCCACCGTGGAAAATCTACAACTGACACTTAACAAATAATGTTTTCTGGGTTTTACAATATACATATTAATAAGTAACAACAATAATAACATGTACAAAAAACAAACATATCTTACCTTGTTTGACAAATACCTCTAAAACCCTCTTGTTTGTTTTAAAGTTTCTGAAACCTTGATCTAGATCTTATTCTAATGTTATTTATAGATTTTTCTGTGCTCCTGGAAACATTAACACCAACACACAGAATACACTACACTAAGTGGTCATTACTACTTTTTTACATTCACTTATGAGTTAATGAAAGTTTATTATTACAGTATCACTTAATCACATATAGTTTTTGTTCCAGTGTTATAGGTTTTCTTGCATGTTTTTCTGAGCTGGCACAAGGCCTATCATTTGCTGCTTTCTTAGGGGCCATTTTAATTTATGTAATGACTATATAACTAAAAGTATTGTTATCAATACTGATATAGTCAATCCTCACTATTCGCCCATTCACACGAGATAAGGTGTAACCCATTTTTTGCCATTCGTGGGCACCTCACGGGTATTCGCAGCAGGGACAAAATTTCGAGATGCCTACCGTGCAGCAAGGAGAGGCTGCCTCCTTGTTCTCAAGGCTTTCGTTGTGTTTACAATTACAAAGAAAATTGGATAAAATAAATTTATATAATGCTTTAGCTAGCTCCTGTGTGTGTCCCATCCAACACCAGATTTCCCTCACTCATTTTTCCACTACAGCTTTACAAGCTATTTTTAAAAAAAAAAGAAAGGTACACAAAATGATGAGTTTATGGTGATCGGTAGCAAAAGTGTATGGTGAACAGGGTCCCACAGGAATCTAAACCCCCTTTCTTCCTATAGGATCAATGGTTCTGTGTTCGTGAATTTCTGTATTCACAGGGTTTTCAAGGAACCTAACAACCTAAACCCCCCCCCCCGCCCCCCCCCCCCCCCCCCCCCCCCGCCCCCCCCCCCCCCCCCCCCCACCCCCCCCCCCCCCCCCAAACAGCGAAGATTGACTGTACAACAATATTTGCAACAAATCTGATATGAAAAAAGCGTCATCATGCAATGGAAAGTTTCTGTGCCTAATCTCACGTTAAGTGATGAATAAATAAGGAAGTTATAAGAAAATTAGTAACATTCATTCATAACCCTCCACTCCCAAAGGAGCATAGGCCTTCAACAAACACATGCCAAGTCATCCAGTCACATGCCATCATCTCAAGTTCTTTCCATGTTCTCCTCATCATTTTCACCTCTGTTTCCAGCTCTCTTCTCCATGTGCTTCTTGGTCTACCTCTGCCTCTCTTGCCCTGGGGGTTCCTGAACAAGGACTGCCTTGTAATACTATCAACAGGTTTCCTCAGTGTGTGTCCTATCCATCGCCATCGTCTTCTTCTCATCTCTTGTTCCACTGGCACTTGTCTAGTTCTTGTCATCAGTTCCACATTGGTAACCTTGTCATACGATTTCAATCCCTCTATTCTACGCAATAAGGTGTCATGGAGACACCCACGATCCAAGCACTGGCACCAACTGAACCTGATTCTCGTCAGAAGGCCACTTCTCAGGTCTGTGCTCTCCACGCGCTCGTACCATAGTGCAGACTGTGATACAGATCACTCCTTGGTTTGCTGCAAAATCAGAGCACAACCAAGAAAACTATCGTGTCAGACATGAAGGGAAACCACGCATTGATACCAGCAAGATGTCAGACCCTGTCATGATCGCTCAATTTACTGCGACCTTCAAGAAAGTGCTCAGTAGCCCTCAGCATAATGATACTATTACAAAGAACTGGGAGCATCTACGGAACACCATTCAAAGTACTGCACTTGCCACCTTTGGTAAGAAAACGGCAAAGTCAAATGACTGGTTTGATGCTTCATCAGATGTGATGGCACCTGTCATTAAAGCTAAGCGCAGTGCTGCAAATGAATACAAATGTTCACCGAGTGCTAGAACCCTACAGATCCTAAAGGCTATGAGAAGCAAAGTTCAACAAACTGCTCGACGCTGTGCAAATGACTAATGGCTCCACCTCAGTGATAGAGCATCCAGATCGCAGCGCAAACAGGCAACATTAGAAAAATGTATGACGGTATAAAGAAAGCACTCGGCCCCCAAAAAAGTAAGATGGCACCACTAAAAACCATCAGCGGAGAGAAGCTAACCGATAAGGGTAAGCAGATAGAGAGGTGGGTCGAGCACTACTCTGAGCTTTACGCTAGAGAAAATACCGTTACGCCTGCAGCCCTTGATGCTGTCAAATGTCTGCCAACTATGGAGGAGCTAGATGCTGAACCAACATTAGAGGAACTCAGCAAGGCCATTGATAGCTTGGCCTCTGGCAAAGCACCAGGCAGTGATGGGATTCCTCCTGATTTAATCAAATGCTGTAAGAGCTCGCTATTACATCCCCTGCATAGGATGTTGTGCCGGTGCTGGGAAGAGACAACTATTCCTCAAGACGTGCGAGATGCCAAGATTGTAACACTGTATAAAAATAAAGGAGACAGAAGTGATTGCAATAACTACAGAAGCATCTCTCTTCTTAGTATTGTTGGTAAAGTTTTTGCCAAAGTCATCTTAATGCGACTACACAAGTTAGCTGAGCGCATATATCCAGAGTCACAGTGTGGATTCCGAGCTGGGAGATCAACAACAGACATGATCTTCTCTCTTCGCCAGCTTCAGGAAAAATCGAGAGAGCAGAAAAGACCGTTATATATCGCCTTTATAGACCTCACAAAAGCATTTGACCTGGTTAGTAGGGATGGACTCTTCAAAATCCTCCTGAAAATAGGCTGCCCTCCTAAAATGCTGGAAATGATAAAGTCATTCCATGACAACATGAAGGGAACAGTCCAATATGCTGGAAGCACGTCACAGCCCTTTGACATATGAAGTGGCGTTAAACAAGGCTGTGTTCTGGCTCCAACCCTCTTCGGGATCTTCTTTGCCGTTGTTGCATACTTTTACATAGATGGCAGTCTTAGGTCCTGCCTGTGTTAAAAGGTTACGCACCATTCTTATGATAGGAATATTATTTGTGCGTATGATTTATCACGCACGTGGGTGCACTATGTAGAGTATGAGACTCTTAACGCATGGGTGACCAAGATCTAGGAAATGACGCCAGAGAGCGATCTTGAAGGGTCAAGCCGGACTGATCGTCCGTATTGTATTGTGTCCCTTATGAATGGGAATTATTTCTATTGTGGATGACTGGTTTTCTTCTCAGAAGCCAATGTCAATATGTATACGTAAGTCTTGTACCCATGTATTGATAAATGATCTTATGGATGATTTTTAAGTGATGTCTCTACTCATTACTGGCATCTAGCTGGAGTTCTCATGTCAGGATTTCAAGAATGGATCAGATGAGCTGATAGCTTCACTTGTAAAACGTAGTGGTAATCCTACGAGAGGAAATATTATTAAATGTATTGCAAGATTGTATTGCAAAGTGCCACATCTCGGTCATGGCACGGATTGGAGAGGTTAGCCAAGGATAGTCGCTAATTTGTATTTATCTTGATGTAGGAAAGTGTGGATCTTATGTTTAATCAACTGTCTGAGCAGTCTATGGAAGAAGTCAATTGAGCAAGACAGTATATTTTGGTTGCATTCTCAAGTATTATGAAGATGTATAATAAGCCCGATGTCCTTGTAGAAGGTCAACGGCCGATGCCTTAGTGACTATCACAGAGACAGATTAATTGTCTGAACATTAGTTTCGCAAGGAAGAATATTGGTAATGGATCTGAATGGAAAGATGTATATTGCCATTATGAACATTTTAACAGAATTTCACCGTCATGTATTCTTGTTGATCGTCCATGCATCAAAGTACTGTTTCGTATCGTCTACTGTGCAACGTAAATAAATTGTATGAACTAATTTTCTAACCACGAGTTGAGTATCGTCATGTTGGCCAATTTGCCTACCACTCGTTGGAGTTTTGATTACTTTATTAAACATTCGCGTAAATATTCTAGTGCCATCCCATCACCACCACTAACCAGGAATCACTATTAGAAGAAGCGAAACATAAGAAATCACTCTTACAGTCTGGTGGCGCCAGTGTGATTTGGAAACCTCTATGTTTCAAAGAAGGGTCCGTTCTCATCATTTATTCAAGATAATCGTTTGTACAGAAATACCAGAATCTTCAACATGACCATGGAATCTACACAACGATTAGCGGAATGTCAAGGTCAACAGTGCACCTCAACTTCCAGCTTTCACCAGTGAATACCTACATTGTTGAACTCCAATTAAGATAACGAAGCTCATACGTACACTCACGGATGCGAGGAATAAGTTTCTTTTTCGGTCAAGATAAGTAGAAAAAAAAACGTGGTGTTTTCACTGTTTTACGTTGAGCTGATCTTTTCCTCACATATATGTCCATTTATATGCTATTCATGTTGAGTGTTCTATGTTTTATGTTTATTGTGGGAGGTTGGGTAAGGCGACTTACTTCGGAAACATACCAGTTTCATCACAGGTCCGTTGTAAGTGTTCTATAGGTTTATTTGCAGACTTTCCGCAGTGGAATGTTCCGACACCTGTGTGTCGAAGGATTCTAGGTCCACTGTTTCTGGTTGTCTGTGACACCTGACTGTTTAGTTGTATTGTCAAGTTTTTCATTGTAATTTTCGTAGTTATTTTTATTCATACCTTGGTTTTTATGATGTATCTTGTTTGTAACATTCGTCCATTCTCACCTTACTATCGTTTAGTTTTTTACAAACCTATGTTTATACACTTTGTTGTCAATTGTCTTGTTTAATTGTTTATTGCAGTTATCACTGCACTTTTTGCAAAATTATTTCTTATTTTTTCATTCTAACTTTTTTGATTTCTGCGATTGTTTCCATTTGTCATTAACTATCTTGTCTTGTTGTCTTGTCACTATTGTCGTAATTGTCTATTGCTTTTGTCTTATCATAACATTTCATCGCATAAATTATTTTATTTGATTAATAATATAATTGATATTTATATGATAATACTTACCGTTCTTGGACAGGAACGAGTATCACTCATTATAGTGATAAGGAAAATTAATCTACATTAATTAATTTTCATTTAAGAAGAAAAAAGTATAGTGACTACTTATTAATCATAATGTATTAGCTTGATTATTTTATTAAAAAGCTAAAATCGCTTGCATTATCATTTTATTTTCAGTTAAACTCCTGAAGAGGTAAAAGTATTCGCACTTGCGGAATATAAAAAGGCTCAAGAAGATAGAAGCTGAACAGAGGAAATTAGAAACGCTAAGACTTGAAATGTAAAAATTTGAGGCTGAAGAAAATGAGAGAAAAAAATGAAATTAGCCCGCTGAATAGGGAAAAAAAACGATTTCAGCGTGAAACAGAACAGAAAAGATTGGAGGCTGAAGCAAAAACGAAAAAAGACTTCGTTTGGAGGCAGCAGAAAACGAAAAAAGACTTCGTTTTGGAGGCTGCAGAAAATGAGAGAAAAGCTGCTGAAAAAGAAAGGCAACTCAGAATTGAAATGGAATGTAACAAAAGAAAAAAGGAGATTGAAGCGCTGCTGAAGAAAAGGCAAACTGATAGCTGAAAAAATACAAGAAAATATCAGCTTCAGGTTCAACATGAACAAAAAATTAAGGAAATGGAATTTGAACAATTTAAATTAGCTCATGAAGCTAATTCTCAGAAAACTCATGAAGGCCAATCTTCATCTAGGCATGATAATTTTAGGGAAGTTCACCTAAAATTACCCAAATTTAATCCACCATCCGACGATGTAATATTCTTTCTAGACAGATTTGAGGCCACGTGTAGGTCTCATAACGTGGATAAAACACTATATTGTACATATTTATCCAGATTACTTACAGGGGATGCTATGGCGGTATATCATACAACTAGTGCTAATGAAAAAAAATGATTATGACGCTCTTAGAGCCGCTCTTCTTAGGAAATATCAAATGACTGAAGATCAATACAGATTGCATTTTAAAACTATGTTACCACAATCAGGAAAGAACTTTAGTGACTTTCTTTCCCAAATACGGCTGACCTTGGAAAGATGGATTGAATTGTCCAAGGTAGAAAAGTCTTATGAAGGTCTTTTCTATTTATTACTATGCGATAAAGTTTTATCGTCAGTAAATCCTGCATTTCTTTCATTTTTGCATGAGCGTAAACCTTCTTCAATAAAAGAATTAGAAGAAAATTGTAAAAATTTCTGCACCGCTCACCCAAACATGGATATTAGTAATGCGCAGATCAAAAATGAGTTACCTGTTGCTTTTGCTATGCAACAGAAGATTTTTTCACACCATCGTTCGATGAGTAACGATAGATACGTTAATAAGGGAAGTAATGACAATTTCAAAAGACGATGGTCATATATCGGTCATGTCCTACGAATGCAAAACAACAGAATACCACTACAGGCGCTCACTTGGGTTCCTGAGGGCAAGCGGAAAAAAGGAAGACCAAAAGAAACACTCAGAAGAACAATAATAAGAGAAGGAAGAACGTTGGGCCTAAATAATGTGCAAGAGCTAAGAGGAGTGGCGTCACAACGAACAACCTGGAGAGCACTGGTTTCTGCCTTATGCGCCGTGTTTGGCGCTTAAAGAATTTATTATTATTATTATTAATGACAATTTCAACAATAGTAATTTTTATAAGGGGAAACAATACCAGCAATCTGCTCCATTTAATGATTCTTGGGGCCAATCTCATAGATCATGAGATTTTGGTAACAATAATTTCAGATATAACCAAGGAAACAATAATAAACAAAATTGGCGATCACAATCACAAAATCCTCAAAATAGACAGGGTTCTTGGAATAGATCATTTGGCCAAAATCACAACAGTGAGGACAATAATTGGAGTACTCATCCAGATTTCAACTCAGGCAGAAATAGTAATTATAGCAATTTTAATGCCAATAGTCAGAATTGATCGCGACGAAGAGATAGATCTTCAAGCAATTCACGTCGACATGCTAATGTTGCTTTAAGAGATACACAGGCTAACAATGAACAGGATAAAGATACTAATACGCATAATGCCATGTCTTGTTCTCTTGATTTTAATCAGGTGAAAGCTTGTTCCGAATGTACAACTCTTTTTCAGCCAAAGGCGATCACGACACTGCGATGCGGACATATTTTGCCTAGTCTACCTGCAGTCTGCACAGCCACTTCTGCGTCAGTACACCAGGGACAGGGTTGTCTTAAATTTAATAAAGAATATGTAAATTCCATTCCATGCTCTATTTTATTTGATTCAGGTTGTAGCACAGTCGGTGTGCGGACTTCGCTGATTGACCCATTGTGCGCTACAGGCAATACTGTGAAATGTGTCACCTTTGGAGGCACTGTGGAAACCTTTCCCACAGCCATAATTAATTTACATACACCATTTTTTTCAGGGAGAATTCATGCGTGCCTGCTTCAGAATCCTATTAGCGACGTGATACTAGGTCGAATACATGGTATAAAAGAGTGTACCCCTCAGCAAATTGCTGAATGGGAAGAGCGAAATATTCAAGCTGCAAATGCAGTAGTGACCAGAGCGCAAGCTACTGTTATGTCGCGTGATACACCTACTGAACCTACAGTTAACGCCACTTATGATGATGATTCTCCTATTTCACGGGAGATGTTTGCGACTTTGATTCCTTAAAAAAAAATTTTCAATTTGTGAACAAAAATAATACCAACACCAGAAATGCAAAATCTAGACATGACTTTGCTCTTAAAAATAGTATTTTGGTTAGGTTGATACGGGAAAAGGATTCATCCTTACGTTCGCAGATTCTAGTCCCGTCTTCTATGAGAGCTCGGATATTACGGCATGCACACGACTCGCAATGCGCAGGCCATATGGGTTTTTCGCGAACCAAATCTAGAGTGCTATCTGCATTCTACTGGCCTGGCGTCCATAGAGATGTCACTCTCTATTGTCGTTCATGTTTGATATGTCAGGAGGTTAAAGTACGGGGTCCATTTCATGCGGCTCCTATTCAAGCTGCGGACATCCCTATTAGACCATTTGATAAAATGGCGATTGATATCATTGGTCCGATGCTACCATCTGCCAGAGGACATACGCACATACTTACCTGTATTGATATGTGTACGCGTTGGCCTGAGGCCATACCTCTGAAGAACACTTCATCTGCCAGTGTAGCAGAGGCGTTGATGTTGATCTTTTCACTAATTGGTTTTTCGCATAAGATCTTATCGGATCATGGTGTCCAGTTTATTTCCGAATCCATGTCTCAGGTTATGAAGACGTTAGGAATAGATAGATCTCTTAGTTCGATCTACCATGCGATGTCTAATGGGTTAACTGAGCGTCTGAATAGGACATTCAAGCAGTTGTTGGGTAAGATAACTCAAGATCATCCTCAGGATTGGGACAGAGTCCTACCAGCTGCTCTCTTCGCGTATCGCGAGGTACAAAATCAAGCCACTGGTTTTTCTCCATTCCAGCTTGTTTTTGGCATGCAACCACGCGGACCGATGTCGTTAATTCACGACTTACTAGTTGAAGAGAATATGGAAGAGGAAACTCAATCCTCTTATGAGTATGTGATCTCTTTGAGAAAGAGAATCATAGATGCTTGTAGATTAGCTACTACATCCGAACAGGCCAAAGAAAAAGCTCGTCTATTTGCAAACAAGTATAGACGTCTTCGCCAGCTTCTTCCTGGTGACGAAGCATTTGTTCTACTACCTTCTCATAACAATCGTCTACTAATTACTTGGAGAGGTCCTTTTAGGATCATCTCGAGAATATCCGATGTTGACTACATCGTTGATATTAATGGCAAACATAAAACCTTCCACATTAACATGTTGAAGGAGTATTACTCACGTCCTGATTATCTACAGTCAGTGTTCCAAGCAACTGACGATCCTACCCCTCCTATTCAACACTACTCTAATTTATCGGTTATCCAAGAAGAAGAATCTTCTTTTGATGATGTACAATTGCCTATACCAGTTGTACCGCTTCATTCCACTGAGAACTGGAATGATGTCACTATTTCTTCTACTCTCTCTGCTGATCAACGTCAGCAAGTCTCTTCAATTCTGCACTCGTATGAGGATGTTCTCACTGACGTCCCAGGTCATACGTCAGTTATCCAACATGATATTTTTTGACTGACAATACACCTATTCGAGTCCGTCCATACCCTATCCCTTTACACTTTCGTGATAAGGTTGATAAGGAATTGGATGAGATGCTTAGATTAAATATAATTGAACCATCTTCATCACCATACTCTTCATCTATGGTGATTATTAGAAAGAAAGACAACAATATTCGTCTTTGCATAGATTACAGAAAATTAAACAAAGTGACAAAATTCGATGCCGAACCTTTGCCCCTCTTGGAAGACTTATTGGTCAAATTAGCTCATTCTACCTTCTTCTCTAAATTTGACCTTTCTAAGGGATACTGGCAAGTGCCACTCACACCTAAAGCAAAACCACTCACCACTTTCTCGACACCACGTGGTCTATTCCAATGGACTTTTATGCCATTTGGATTAGTAAACGCACCTGCTACCTTTGTACGCATGATGCGTCACGTACTTTCTCATCGTCCTGATGTCATTACTTACATTGATGACATTTGTCTTTTTAGCAACTCATGGGATGAGCATATTCAGGGATTGAATGCTTTACTGTCTACTTTAAGTGATTATACTTTAACAGCCAAGCCATCGAAGGCATTTGTCGGTTTCCACGACATCTCCTTTCTGGGTCACCGTATTGGTCATGGCTTGCTGTATACAGAGGACAGTAATGTCTCTAAAATTCTAAACATCACAGCACCTAAGACAAAAAAACAAGTTAGATCTCTTTTAGGACTAATACAGTTCTATGCTAAGTTTATCCCTCATTTGTCTACTATAACTGCTCCTTTTTCTTCTTTGTTGAGAAAAGGGACAGCTAACGTAATTCAGTGGTCTAACGAGCATCAAATCGCGTTAGATTCAATTAAAAGATTTTTTTCACATGCTCCAGTTTTAAGGTTGCCTAACAAAAACCTTATTTTTATTCTGCGTAGTGATGCGTCATCATATGGAATTGCCGGTGTTTTGATGCAAGAATATTCAGGCACCTTGCACCCTGTGATGTACGTGTCGAGAAAATTGACGACCACCGAACAGAAATATTCAGTCCTGGACAAAGAACTCCTCGCCTTGGTGTGGTCTATTACTAAACTGGAACGATACCTATTAGGCTCACATTTTATTGTTGAAAGTGACCAAAAGGCTCTCACAGCTCTTAATACGAAAGACGTTAAATCTTCAAAGTCAACAAGGTACACTGTAGCCTTACAGCCATACAGCTTTGAGATTCGTTCAATACCTGGAATTAAAAATGTGTTTGCGGACTGTTTGTCACGCTGTCCAAGCGAACCTGTCGAACCAGAACAACTTCCAGAAATGGAAACGTCTCTACAGAAAATCGTTCAAGTAGAATGTGATGATCATTGAACTATGTTATTTGCCTAAACTCTATACAGACTTCGTATGGATCAGGATTATTCGTACCGACATAACTATGAGGATGTTCTCACTGACGTCCCAGGTCATACGTCAGTTATCCAACATGATATTCTTTTGACTGACAATACACCTATTCGAGTCCGTCCATACCCTATCCCTTTACACTTTCGTGATAAGGTTGATAAGGAATTGGATGAGATGCTTAGATTAAATATAATTGAACCATCTTCATCACCATACTCTTCATCTATGGTGATTATTAGAAAGAAAGACAACAATATTCGTCTTTGCATAGATTACAGAAAATTAAACAAAGTGACAAAATTCGATGCCGAACCTTTGCCCCTCTTGGAAGACTTATTGGTCAAATTAGCTCATTCTACCTTCTTCTCTAAATTTGACCTTTCTAAGGGATACTGGCAAGTGCCACTCACACCTAAAGCAAAACCACTCACCGCTTTCTCGACACCACGTGGTCTATTCCAATGGAATTTTATGCCATTTGGATTAGTAAACGCACCTGCTACCAGGATACCAACTATCAGGATATACTAATTGTTTGGATTGAAAACTAACTTTTTAGATCTTACCATTTTCTTGGTACGGGAACACTGATGTCAGTTATATAATGGATGGGTGTGAAAAAAAATCGAAAGAAGGTGATTCGTCTTACGGGGACAAAAGAATGAGAAAATAGCCAACGTTACAGCCACAAGGCCTTCGTCAGGGAAAGGAAAGAAAGTGAAGGTTAGATAGGACACATGAGAACCTAAAAAGATATATATAAAAATATAAAAATTAAAACATAGGTACTTCCCTGAAGGCGGTAAAGTCCTAACGCTTATGGGCGCGTGCCAGGAAAGGGAAATGACTGCCACCACCGGATGTACACAATAACATACTTAGAAACTAAAAAACAAAACTAAGCAATAAACTACCCAAACTTAATAGAAGTTGGGACTGGAAATAGAAGGGAACAGAATGAGTCGAAGATAAGTAAATAAAAAATAGAATAAAAAATCTAGACATATTAAAAACAGTGTATTATGTATTCATGCGTATAATTAGAATGCGGCAGAAAATAGAAAAATGGGATAAGAGTGGAAAGAGTCAAAGTAGAACAGGCGAGGAAAGAGTGACCTCAGACAAAGGTGTGTAGAGTGTTGAGCCCAGCTGGTTTTAGACACCCCATGCGGTGGATAAGACGGTTCTCAAGCTGTTCTCGGCTAGCAGTATCAGAGGAGCAGGATCTGATCGCCGTGACCTGGATGTCGATGGGACCCTGGTGGTCAGGGCCATTGAAGTGTATGGCAACTGGTGTGGATTTGTGCTGAGAGATGTCATTCAAGTGCTGGCTGAACCTGTCCCCAAGTCGTTTGCCTGTTTGGCCAATATAGGTTTTGCAGCAACGTTTACATATGATCGTATAAATGACGTTACGCGACTCACATGTGAAGCTACTAGTGATGGTGTACGTAGCCTCAGGAAAAGACACCTTGTGGGTTGAGATGACATACTTGCACGTGTTGCATCGTGTCCGACCACAGGGTAATGTGCCAAAGTGAGTGGCATTCTCCTTTGGGAGACGGCTGTGAATAAGAAGGTCCTTCAGGTTCTTGTCGCGTCTATATGCTACCAAAGGTGCTTCACCGAATACTTCTTGGGTCACAGACTCTGCTTGAAGGATAGGTAGGTGGCGGAAAAGGATCTGTTTGACTGCAGTACTGTGTGGGTGATAGGTCAAGATTAATCTGACTCTATCCGAAGTGGATTTATAGTGAGGTTTGAGGGCCTCCTGACGAGAGATGGGGAGAACACGTTGGAAGGCAGAGGTGAGAACATGTTCGGGATAAAGTCTGCTACGGAAGAAATCCAACATCTCATTGGCTCGGAAGTGGAAGTCATCATCGTCTTGGCACAAACGATGGAGGCGGAGAAGTTGTGAAAATGGAAGGGAGTCACGACAAGCCCGAGGATGAGAAGAGGTATACAGAAGGTAGCTATGGGCATCTGTCAGCTTGTAGTATACTGAGGTATTGAGGCCGGAGGGTGTGATAGTAATAGTAATGTCAAGAAAGTTGACAGATACTGTGGAGATGAGGGAGGTGAACTTGATAGTGGGGTGGAAGTGGTTGACAAAGTCGATGAAGCGGGATAAATCAGTCTCGGACATATCTGTGAGACCTATGCCATCATCGATATATCTGCGGTAAAACCCGGGGAAAGGACCGGAGTATTGTTGCCATATCTGATGCTCCAAGTGGCCCATGAACAGGCAGGCATAGCTAGGACCCATCTTTGTTCCCATGGCAACACCACTAATTTGGTAAAAAAACTGGCCATTGAATTCAAAGGAATTCAGTTGAAGGACCAGTTCAGCAAGACGGAGAAGAGTGTCAGTGGGAATAGAGGGACAAGTGCGCTGGTCAAGAAAAAACCGAAGAGCTCAGAGACCATCGGGGTGGGGAATTGAGGTATACAGAGAACAGACGTCTAACAAGAAAAGACGGTAGGAGCGGTCTGCTGAGAGTCGGATAGAGGAGAAAGTTGTAAGAGCATGATTAGTGTCTTTGATAAAGGAGGGAAGATTCTGAACGATAGGTTGGAAAATGCTGTCGAGAAAGTCGGAAATGTGTTCAGTAGGACAGGAACAGGCCGAGACAATAGGTCTGCCAGGGTTCTCGATCTTATGAATTTTGGGGAGCATGTAGAATACAGTCTTGCCCAAAGAACTATCATGAATCCTAAGAAGAGATGCGCGGGGAGTAAGAGCTTGGCTGGTGATGAGCTGCTTAATGGTGCTGTGTACAATGCGATTGTTGGAGACAGTAGCATCGCTGGTCCTGGGCCTGTAAAAAGAGCCATTGGTCAACTGGTTTTTACCTTCACTTAGGTATAAGTCCTTTTGCCAGACGACAATGGCTCCTTCCTTGTCAGCCGGTTTGATGACAATGTCGTCTCTACGGCGAAGAAGGGAGAGAGCATGGGACTCCGCAGACGTGAGATTGGAATAGTGCAATCTACGAGGACGGAGCTGCTGAATGTCGTGGATGGTGTTCTTTATGTACAGGTCCAGGGCATGAGAAGCCCCAGGTTTAGGTGTAAAAGGAGGTTTCATGGAGTCAGAAAAACGTGCGAAGATGTCAGATTCAGCCTGAGACTGCGGAGCACTGTCCTCCTGTCTAAAATGGAGTTTCAGCCTCATGCGACGGTGAAATCGATGAACATCCTGGAGAAGATTATATGGGTCTAGGGTCGGGCGAAGAGGAACAAATTGTAGGCCCTTACTGAGAACAGAGCGCTCTTCCTCCGAGAGCGACAGATCTGGGGGGATGCAGACTACCTGAGTGCGGGATGGAGTGGAGGATGGAGGAGCAGCATTAGGGGTAGGGAGGAGACGGGATAGTTTATGATGTTTAGTAGCGGAAAGGGACTCATGCAGCTGCCAGTTCAGTGTGTGGATAGTGGTGCGTATCATGGAATAGAGAGGGAAGTTGTTGGAGGTGAGACAACGTAAGCGAAGCAGAAGCTGGGACTGTTGGGCACTGAGATCCGATAAAAGGCGGGAGTGACTGGCAGCCACTACGTGCATACGTTGAATGCCACATCTGGTCTCAATTCGTTGTAGGAGACGTTGTTCCCTAGGATTGAGTGTGCCAGCAGATGGATGAAAATTGGAAGAGAATCCATTGGGAAGAATTTTGTGGTGGAGGCAGGTATGAATAAAGTGGCGATGAGAGGTGAATCTGGTTTTCTTGAAAGTAACGAAAGCAAAGTCAATAGCGGCACGGGATATATCAGGAGGCAGGGAGCCAAACTCACAACGAAGACCAAAGCTGCGGTATATAATGCCTGCGTCACCAGCACACTCCTATATGGCAGCGAGACCTGGACAACCTATGCTAAGCAAGAAAGAAGGCTCAATACCTTCCATTTACGGTGTCTACGCCGCATCCTCGACATCTCGTGGAAAGATAAAGTGACAAATGTCGAGGTGTTGTCACGTGCTGGCCTTCAAAGTATGTATACCCTGCTTAGACAGCGCAGACTTCGCTGGCTTGGCCATGTTCGCCGCATGGAAGATGGTCGCATCCCAAAAGATATCTTCTACGGACAATTAGCAGATGGCAAGAGAACAGTTGGGCGACCACAGCTGAGGTTCAAAGATGTCTGCAAGAGAGATATGAGGGCACTGGACATGGATCCAGCAACATGGGAGGATGAAGCTGCCGATCGCACTAAGTGGCAATGCTATTTACGGTGCCACCTCAGATTGGGCGAAAAGAGGCTCACACAACAAGCAGAAGAGAGAAGAAAACATCAAAAGGAGCACCAGGAAAATAAGCAACTGAGGGCTGCCACCTCGGGGGTGCATACCCATAGTCAGTTATGACTGAAGGGGCTATTATTATTATTCTATGCAAGCACCCATTTATGAAAGTCTGTAGCTTTTTGGTTGTTGTCTTTGTTGTTCTCTATGTCTCAGAGCCATACAATAGGACTGACTTCACATCTGAGCTGAAGATTCTTATTTTCATGTTGGATCCGATTTCTCTTGATCTCCATATATTTCCCAATGCAATGAAAGCTCTTCTTGCTTTTTGTATTCTTAGTTTGATATAACTGTCTGTCCCTCCAACTTTGTCTATATTGCTGCCAAGATATGTGTACGATTCTGCATCTTGTATTGGTGTTTCTTCAAGTTCAACCCTGTTATCATTACCTGCATTTATTCTCATTATTTGGGTTTTTTCAGACCCAATTGCTGTGATCTCTCATCGAGTGTTTTCTATTTGTCCTGCATCTGATTATGGTTATGGGACAGAAGAGCCAAGTCATCAGCAAAATCCAGATCATCCAATTGGAATCAATGGATTCCATTTCTGTTGTCGATGATCTCATTACCCAGTCTATTGCTAGTAAGACAAGAAATGGAGACAAGAGGCATCCCTGTCGCACTCCTGTTCTTATCCCAAATGGTTCTGCAAGCTATCCTTCGTGAAGAACTCTGCATGTCATATCTTCATATGTTTTCTTTATTAAATTAATGATCTTCAGGGGAACTCCATAATGCCTCATCAATTTCCACAGTGATTCTCTGTCTACACTGTCAAATGCCTTTTTGTAGTCCACAAATCCGATGTATAGTGGTGAATTCCATTCCAGACGTTGTTCAACTATTATTCTCAAAGTGGCTATCTGGTCTGTACATGATTTGTTTGTCGAAAACCTGCTTGCTCATCTCTCAGTTTCTTGTCTATGGACTCTTTTAATCTCTCAAGGATAATCCTGTTTAATACTTTTCCTTGATTTTGAAAAGGCTTTTGACAGCATACATAGGGACAATTTATGGAAAATACTGAGGGCTTATGGAATTCCAAGCTGCATAGTGTCAATCATAAAAAGCCTCTATGCCAACTTTACGTGTAGTGTTGGGCAGAGCAACCTAACCTTTGAGGTGAAGACAGGAGTACGACAGGGATGCCCATTATCAACCACTCTATTTTTAACAGTCATAGATTGGGTAATGCGCCAGACAACAGAGGGCAGTCCAAGAGGAATAAGATGGACTACATTTTCTACATTGGAAGATCTGGAATATGCAGATGACATTGCACTACTAGCACATTCACATCAACACATCCAGGAAAAAACGGATAGACTTAATAAGTTTAGCCAGCAGGTGGGCTTGAACATCATTTTAAAGAAGTCAGAGGTCATGACGCTCAATGTGAGCAACCCTGAGCCCATATCAGTAAGGAATCAGCAACTGGTACAGACAGAAACCTTCACATACCTAGGATGCATAGTAACACCAGACGGCGGGGCAGGCAAAGACATCAACATCAGAATGAATAAGGCAAGAACAGCCTTTTTTAGCCTAAACATCTGGAAGTCCTCTCAATAAAGCACAAGCACAAAATTAAGATTATATCAGAGCTGTGTTGTTTCTATGCTTCTCTATGGTGCTGAATGCTGGAGAGTTACAGAGAAGGAAATGTCGAAATTGTCCTCTTTTCACACAACATGCCTAAGAAAAATTCACCAAATCTTTTGGCCGAATACCATCACCAACCAAGATCTGCTTACTCGGAGCAAGCAAGAGGACATGCACACCATCATAGCTGGCAGACGCTGGAGCTGGGTTGGCCATGTCCTCAGAAGAGACCCCGATGCCATCACAAGAACAGCTATGCTTTGGACCCCTGAAGGAAAACAAAAGAGAGACCGACCAAAAACAACCTGGCGGAGGACTGTGGAGGTTGAGATGCAAAGAATGAACCAGAGTTGGGGCACTGTACGAAGGATGGCTGCCGACCGAGCAAGGTGGAATCAATTTGTTGTTGCCCTACAAGACGCCACTAGGCGTGATGGCCACTGACTGCTTTGACGGTCGGCAGCTAAGGTTCAAAGAAGAAGAATACTTTTCCTGGCACTGATAGTAACATTATTCCTCTATAATTTGTGCACTCTTGTAAATTTCTCTTCTTAGGCAACTTAACCAGATATCCTTCCTTCCATTCTGCTGGTACGAGGGAAGGTCAAAAAGTAATGCCTCCTATTTTTTATGTATGTAAATACTGCATCGGTGTGCAATTTGTAAATTTAGCAGGATTCCTCAAACACTCTTCTGCACTGTATAGCATTACCAACCTGTTTCAGTAACAGGTGGCACCACTGTAACAGTTTAAAAATGGCTGCCAAAGACGTTCGGTTAAAACAACGTTATGTCATAGAATTCCTCAATGCTGAAGGCGAGACCCCAATTCGCATCCACGAACGTTTGAAGAATGTTTATGGAGATTCAACAGTGGATGTTAGCACTGTTCGACGTTGGGTACATCGTTGTGACGAAGCTGAAGTAGGTCAATCTTCAATGGCTGACGCAAAGCGAACTGGCCGTCCGTCTACCGCAGTGACTCCACACAACATTCATCGAGTTGATGGCATCATTCGTGGTGACCATCAGGTAACACTGGATGAACTTTCTACCATGTTATCCATTAGTAAAGGCAGTGTCCAGAATATCATTAAAGACCTGGGTTATTCAAAAGTTTGTGCACGGTGGGTACCCAGAACGTTGACAGACAGACATAAAGAAACAAGGAAAACCATAGCCATCAACCTCCTGCACCGTTACGAAACTGAAGGAGAAGAGTTTTTATCAAATATTGTGATAGGTGATGAGACTTGGGTTCATTTTTTTGAACCAGAATCCAAGAGGTAGTCAATGGAATGGCATCACACAATATCGCCGACAAGAACGAAGTTCAAAAGTTCACCGTCTGTAGGGAAAGTTATGGCCTCCGTGTTTTGGGATGAGAAGGGTGTGATTCTTCTCGACTTCTTGGAACAGGGAAACACCGTGAATGCAGACCGTTACATTGAAACTTTGAAGAAGCTTAGAGGTCGTCTTCGGCGACTTTATCCATTAAAAGATCAGAGAACTGCACTACTGTTGCATGATAATGCCACGCCACACACCACTAAACGAACCATTGATGCGATTACAGAATTTGGCTGGACATTATTACCACATCTCCCTTACAGTCCCGATCTTCTGACTTCCATCTGTTTGGACCACTGAAAGAAGATCTTCGCGGACATCACTTTGAGGACACCGAGACCCTTAAACGCACCATACGCCAGTGGTTTAGGAAAAAGGACACAAATTTTTACCGTGCGGGGATACATGCCCTTGTGAGAAGATGGACAAAAACTGTAACAAATAACGGAGACTACAATGAGAAATAAATTTTCGAAGTTCAGACTTAGGGCTACATTTCAATGTGAATTTTATCTCTGTTTTCTTGACTATTGAATGAAATTAAAAATTAAGAGGCATTACTTTTTGAACGTCCCTTGTATCTCTTCCTTTTCCCAGACTTTACCAAGTAATTTATATAACATCTCTGTAGCAGTGTCGATATCTGCTTTGATGGCCTCTGCTGGAATGCCACCAGGTCCAGACGTTTTTCCATCTCTTAGAAGCTTTATGGCTTTCTTTATTTCTTCCTTTGTTGGTCTTTCACCATTAATTTGTAGCTCTTCTTCTGCTGGCTGGATGTCCGGGGGGTTTTGTGGAGCTGGTCTATTGAGAAGGTCCTCAAAATATTCTGTCCACCTCTTCATTTACTCTTGTATATTGCTGAGCAGTTTTCCATTCTTGTCTTTTATGAGGCAACTTGTTTGCTTGTATTTCCCTGTTAGCTTCTTTGTGCTGTTATACAGTTCTCTCATATTTCCTTTGGCTGCAGCATCTTCTGCCTCTCTTGCCAACTCCTCAATATACTTCCTCTTGTCTCTTTTGATACTTCTTTTTACTTCTTTGCTTCTGTGTACACTTCTTGAGCCTTGGCTTTGGAACTTCTGGTTTTGCTTGTGTTTAAATCTGCTTTCTTGTTTTTTCTGTCTTTTATCTTATTGATGGTTTCTGTTGTTATCCATGCTTTTTGTTGTCGTTCCCTTTTCCCCAGTATTTCTTCACATGTCTCATTCCATACAGTTTTGATTTGCTGCCAATAGTCTTCTGTATTCTCTACATCTTCCAGCTGTTGGAGCACTTGGAATTTGTTGGATATTGTGACCGCAAATTTGTCTCGTTTCTTGATTTCTTAGATGCCCTACATTAAATTGTTGTCTATAATTTTGCATTGGTGCATATCTCTTGAGTTTCATTTTTACTTTGGCTATCAGAAGGTGGTGATCTGATGCCACATCTGCTCCTCTATATACCTTTACATCCTGCAATGCACGATCTGCATTCTTGTTTTTGGCGAAAATTTTCGCCTGATACAGCTGCTTTTCTTTTTTCACAACATCAGCAGTATGGGCTTTTCTATAGTGGGATTTCCAAACCACCTTAATACTACTCATTTTTTTGCTGTTTCTTGGTCAACATTGCTAGCCGTTTGGAATTTATATAAAAAATCAGAATGGTGAATACAGAAGGATATAAAATTTGTTTTCCCCTGTACATGTTTACATGTTATGCCGAAGAGAGGAAAGAGAAAGATAAAAAAACGAAAAAAAAAATTTTAAATAATAAAAAACATCGGCGGGTTTTATTTTAAAATCAGATAAAAAAACAGTCCTCCTTCGACCAACCCAGAAAAAAAATAACCAAAAAACGAAGCGAGGCCCATATACCCTTGCATCACCAAGAAAGTCATTTGACCAATAGACCAATACAAATCAAAATGACAAACTTTTCGTTACACCCATTCATCAGTACAAAGCAACAAACGCTGTCGTCAGCTGAATGACATTAGGATCGAAATTCTAAATCTTTCTGATATTCCTAGTGCTAACCCAGAACATTATACATACTTGAAAGGCCATTTTACTTTCGATTTCCATCTCAGCCAAAACATAGCAAACCGATATCAGCGCTTATAACTGATCAAGCAATATCTCATAGCCCCACCGCATGGCGTCAGAACTTGGACACCAATAAAACAGTTTGCAAAAATGGCTGTACATCATTGAAATGCAGAAATTACATTTCGATGTTGAGAAAAAATTTACAGAAAAAAAAACCAAAGAGCGGACTGCACTCCCTAAACGTACAGGAACATTTTAAATAACCATCGCAAAAGGAAGCTAACTCTCTTCGGTCAAATAACAAGACAACTTAACATACGGGGCTGAAATCAGTGATGGAACATGGTCCTCATGCTAAAAACGGTGATATCCGTAAGGCGACACGGTGCACTCCAGGCGTGCAGAGCAGAGTTATCTTGTCGGCGACAGGTCGTTGCCCAGCATCGTGATGCGTTAGATCCTGCAATGATGATCTAAACTTCTTGTTTATGCATATATGATCAATCTGATTTTCTGTTCTATGGTCTGGTGATATCCATGTTGCCTTATGTGGAAACATGCTTCCTCCTATAGCCAGTTGATTTGAAGCACAGAAGTTTGAGAATGATTCCCCATTTTCATTCATTATTCCTAGCCCATGTTTTCCCATGACTTCTTCAAAGCCAGTGTTGACTGTACCTATCTTTGCATTCATGTCACCCATCAAAATTGTGATGTCTCTTCTTTTTACTTTTTCTATAATTTCCTGTTGTCTAGTATAAAATGCTTCTTTCACAGACTCTTTTTTGTAATTAGTTGGTGCATAACATTGGATGACATTTACATTTATTTTCTTTTTAGCTGTTTTAAAAGTAGCGGTTATTATTCTGGGTCCAACAGCTTCCCATTCAATGAGTGCTTTCTGTGCTTCTTTAGATATCATAAGAGCTACCCCTTCACTGTGGTGTGAACTTTCGTCTTCATGTCCTGAGGACAGCATCAATTCACCTGTGATGAGTTTCTTCTTGTCTACCCCCTTCCACTTTGTTTCACACATTCCCAGAACCTCGATTTTATATTCCCTCATTTCTGCGGCTATTTGTGCCACTTTCCCTTGTTCGTTTAATGTCCGAACATTCCCGGTGCCAAATCTGGAAGTTCTCCTAGAAGAAAAAAGTGTCATCATGCAATGGAAAGTATCTGTGCCTAATCTCATGTTAAGTGATGAATAAATAAGGAAGTTATAAGAAAATTAGTAACATAAAACCAATTTATGACAAACGTATGATTTTCTTTCATAAGAAAAGCACAAACTCTTCAGGAAAAACACATTTTAAAGTCAAAATAAACATGTTCAGAACATATTCTGACAAAAGATTCTTCTAAATTTAGATTCAGAAGATCATAAATGATCCAAAAACACACTACTTCCAATGTTCACATTTTTTAATGACTTTGGCCTATGCAGTCATTGACATGGAATAATTTAAAGACTTAGGTATCCTTGGATATTTCAAAAAGGGATTAATCTGCGGAATCCTGGTTATCTTATCTAATCTTTTATCTAAGAAATGTTCTTTACTGTCTCCTGCAAATATTAGTCCCCTATTTAGCATGTAACTCATGATACTGCCTGTATTCATCTGTAAAACCTGTTACTTCTAATGAAGTACTCATATATTTTTTATGAAATAAAAATAGTAAATGCACAAATGAAGTATTCTTAAAGCAAAGCAGCTGAAAAAACTTACGTGTTGGCTTAGGTGCTGACGGTTTCAGTTTTGCCTTTTTTGTCTTTTTATCATTGGTGTCTGTATGTTTGATTTTCCGCTTCTCTACTGCTGGTGTTGCCTTGGCCCTCTTCAGGAAAGCCTCGCGTTCCTTAAGAAGTGCTGGGTCCATTTTGTTGTTCTAGTTCTGCTGTTACTGTAACAGATAAGCAGTGGGGTAAATGAACATGTGTCTATACTTGGACATGGAAAATGTCCACTTTGCAGCCACAAGGTCTTTGCCAGGTATAAATGAACAAAAAACATTAGAGAAAGAAAGAGAGAATTAAGTTAAATCCATGAAAATGATTAAAAATTGTGTGACCTGAAAATAAAAAATCCAGTGTTGCTGTCCATTGTGGGTAAAATGACCACACAAAAGAATCAGGGTAATGGCTAGTGCATGTGGATACAGTTTAAAAGTAAAAAAAAAACACACAAACTTGAATGAAATGAAAAAGGAGGGGTTGCTGGGGGAAGGGGTGAGTAGCAAAGAATAAGGTCTTTAGCAACAAAAAAGCAAAGATGCATAGTCAATAACTATGTCTGGACAATAAGGTGTATTGATAAATGCAAAATGTATACCGCCAGTGTGCTATCGATGTCAAAACTGGAGAATGCCCAAAGAAAAGGAAACAAAAATCAACACCTGTAACATGAGACACAAAAGAAGTGCAGCTAATAAAACACAAAATAAAAAATAGGGAAACAGTACCAGTGAAGGAATACATTTAGTTCTGGCAACTTGTGAAGTTGGAACATGATCAACCAGTAACACAGATATATCATCTCAAGAAACACATCAAAACAGTACATCAGGCTGCTAATTGTGGTTCAAAAGCAATGAGCAATCCTGCTTAGAACCTTTCATAGCATAAACACAAGATAAAAAGATGTCTGTCCTTTTTAACTGAATGACCCAGCAACGATTTACTGAAACTTTGTTGGAACAAATCTTGTTTCAGGAAGACAATGTATGATTAGCTGAAGTGCCAGTCTTTGGTTCAGAATTTGCTGCCGCACATAAAAGTATTAAAAATATTTATAATTCACATTTTGTTGTTTTATTGTGTGCCATAAAGGTTTGTTCGGAAAATTGATGTTGACATAGTTATCAAGCAGAATGTTACTCTTATCGGCCACCAGTTACATATATAAATTATACCAACAGCCCTGTATTCATATTAAACACCATAAAATCAGAAATACAGTAGAGCATGGTATAAGATGACATATTTAACTATGCTGCACTGAATTACTGTGTCCCTGAAATTTGTCCACGACTTCTGGTTTTGAATCAAAAGTTACGAGATTGTCTGATTCTGCAAAGACTATTTTGCAGAGTTGGGTGCAATTTTAAATATTTATCCTACTAATGTGTGGGTTTAAAGTTATCAAACCCACTATATTTCCAAGCAGCTATTCAGTTAGTGATTTATTTCCGAATCACACTATCCGCTCTGCCATCTACGCATCATCAAAAATGATGTTTCAATGGCAGGGCGGATAGTGTGATTCGCTTGCATGGCTAGGCGGGGTTGTCGCACGGAAGGTCCAGTGTTCAAATCCTGGGTAAGCCACTCATGTCTGTTGTTTTTCTGTTGTCTGGTGTTCTACTTCTTTATTTCCTGCGAGTGCCTGATAACATACCTTTATATTTGTTTCATATTAATTTGCATTATGAATAGCCTAATGCATTACAAATGTTATGAATTAGTGATTATTTAAAAATCTAGGTTTTGTTAACTATTGTATAAGTAATTTCAACAATATCCCTTACATTTTAGCAAACAGCTCTGTATCAGTTATGCTGCAAACTGGGTTAAGCAAAACACTGATTAAGAAATAACAGAATTACAGAAAAAAAGAGCATAAGCAGTGCTCGGGAGATAAAAGAATTAAGCAGACAGATAAGGGAACAAAAGCAGAAATACTAACAAATGCAGCACAATACTACAATTGAAACCAGCTTGGGATGGATAAAATAAAAACAAAAATGAAAATAAGACGCTTCAGAAAGATCAAACTTGAACTAAGTCACATCTGACAATGCATGAAACATCTTAGTCCTAATAAACAAGTGTGGGGCCACGATGACTTACTATCAATCACTAAAATATGCAAATTTAAACTGTATGGCCATGTGTAAAGTCTCTGATTGGTACAGTGATTAGAGATCTTGCCTCTCACGACAAAGTTATGGGGTTCCAGGTTTAAAACATAATAGGGTCCACCCCAGTCTACCCACCTGTAAATGGGTACCTGACTATGCTCCCCAGTTAAGGAAGGCAAAGGCTGCAAGATAGGTAAATGGTCACCCCACCTCATAAAGCTGGACCTAGTATAGTGAAGTATCTAACCCTTCACTCCTCTATGGCAGTTATCTACTATGGGGGCTACTTTAAGGCCATGTGTTAAGACAATGGATTATTTAACACTCATGCAGAGGGGTACATGGCAATGAAAGAGCTGTCAGACTAGCTTCAAGAGCACCCATAGAAGGTGCACTGGATATGGGAGACATACAGGGTAATTAGCCTAATGGTCACCTATTTGAAAATGACAATCGATGAATCATCAAGGCTAAGATTATCATCAAACGTAAGACTAGATGGACGGACGTATGAGAGGATGCATACGGCATGTATACATACAACCAGCGCGCAACTGGAACTATTACGCATTCATACCCTTCGACATTTGCTGAGGGAGACTGAACACCTATGGGTTTGCCCGGAGTGCAATGACGTCGATTCTGATCCACAAGAACACTGTCCTTAATGGGCAGTCCCCGGAAAAAAAATAATTTAAAACAAAAAACTGGGTAGGCTAGACCACAGACACGGTTGGCAGACAATTTAGCCTACCGAACCAAACTAAAAAATGATCAAAATGTGAAGCTCAGATTTGTCCATTTCATCCAACACTTTCCCAACTCCTTATACTAAGACTTGCAACAATAATGTAAACAGAAAAACAATTAGTGGCGTATTCTCTATGTGTGCTGCGCACACCTATGCCCGAAGGAAAATAAAAATTTAATTTATTATTCTATAAAATATTTCTCTTCTAATGTTCTGCTTTCGGACCGCACGCATCAGGATAACGGATTTTCCCGCATAGAATCTACGAGTATGTCTTGTTTCAGTTTCACAGAATCGTTTTATAGTGCAGTTTTTATTGGTTGGTAGCAACCGCCCGAAGTTTCTCGGGTAATTCCATCACAATGTGTGCTGTACCTTTCGGTTTCACGTTTGAAGACTGGTTTGTGTGGTTCGGGGTCATGGCCAGATACGTCAATACAATACGAACATGCGTGCGGTCGTCTTGCAGCTCTCGAGTTGTAACAATCGGCTGTGTCCAAGTCCAGTGTTTTTTGTAATTAATTTTTGTTAGTTGCCGGGAGTGCAGATTATTACAGTTATAGTGAGTTTCAAGTTGTAAGTTAATTAGTATTTCGGAGATAATTGACATATACCCAAAATGCAAGTTTTGGACGACATCGCTAAAAAGAAGTTTTGTTCACTAAGTTTTAGTGAAAAACTATCAATTGTGAGTAACTGTAAACCATGTCCTGAGTTACCACTCTTAAAAACAGTACATAAAACTAAGACAGAAGTATACACACGCCATTTTTCAACAGCTCATTACAAGTCGGTGCATTGGTTAACTGGTTGTGAAAAGAGGAATAAATTGTTGGCCTTGTTTTTGATTTTCTTCAGAAGGCAACGTATAGAGTAGAAATGGTTTTGATGATCTTACTTATACAGCTGCACAGAGACACGAAAAGACTAAAAGCCATGTCCAATGTTGTTTTTCAGCTGAAAATATTTTGCCGACAAAGAGTGGACGTCTTGCTTAATGGTCAGCTCGATAAAAGTATCAGCCAACATAATGAACTTGTCAAAAAGAATCGAGATATCTTGAAACGTCTGATTGATGCGGTATGCTTCCTTGGTAAACAGGAGCTTCCTTTCCGAGGACATGACGAATGTAATGACTCTTTCAACAGAGGCAACTATTTAGAGTTTCTGGATGCACTTCAGCAATATAACCCTCTTTTGGAACATCACCTACAGAGCTCTACAGTTTTCCGCGGAACCTCTCCGGATGTGCAAAATGATCTCATTCAGGCTATCTCTGAAGTCCTCATTGATGAAATAAAGAAGGAAGTCCACGTTTCAAACGTTGCTGCTATACTTCTGGATGAGAGTTGTGATATCACGTGCAATTCACAGCTGTCAACCGTCTTAAGATATGTATTAGATGGTGTTGTTTATGAAAGGTTTGTCGGGCTTACCGACGTTAGTCAGGATAGAACCTCGGAAGGTTTGTTTAAACATGTAATTAGCACGGTACAAGAATACAAACTTAAAGATAAGTTAGTTGGGCAAACTTATGATGGAGCGTCTGTGATGGCAGGTCATTAGGATGGCTTAAAAAAAGGTTATTGATGTTTACCCAAAAGCACTCTTTACTCATTGCTGTGCCCATGCTTTGAACCTCGTCTTGCAACAAAGTTTGATGAATATCAAAGACTGCAATATTTTTTTTTATAACTCTCAATGGTCTTTCTGCATTTTTCTTAAAATCGTCTAAGAGAACAATAGCTCTTCAAGAATTTCTTTCTAAGAAGTTGCCAACTGTAGCACCTACCAGGTGGAACTTCACTTCCAGATTAGTACATACAGTGAACGATCATTGGTTAGAGCTTATTGACTTTTTTGAAAATGTTATTGATCGTTCTTTAGAATGGGATGCTGACACAGTGGTTAAATTGCAAGGCTTTTTGTCTTTCTTGAGGAGCCTAAATACAATTTTCCTACTTCAAGTATTTTCAAGATTATTTGCATATACAGATGTTTTATACAATTTACTTCAAACAAGAAATTTCGATAATTTGTACTGCTGCAAGAAAATAGAAGAGATCAAAAATGAACTTCAACGAGCAAGGGATACTGCCTTTAATGAGATTTGGTATGCTGCATTGGGAAGGAGGGGAGAAGAATTTGAATCACCTACAAATAAACGACGCTGTGGTTGTATAGGAAAAGATGCATGTTGCCAACTGTATTTTGAAATCATTGATAACATTAGTGTTCACACAGAAACACGGTTTGCAGTTTTAAAGAAACTTGAGTATGTCCACCTGTAAAGTTTCTTTTCTTCTTTCCACTCTACGCAGGATGCCGGTCTATGGTTGAAGTAGAAGTGCCGTGCTGATATACCGCGAATGGTTGTGTACTGTCGAACGTCCGCTCTGGCGACATGCCCTAGCCACAACGCGCGCATACATTCCTGAGTGCACTAGCACCCTCACTTTTGCCACGACCACTGCTGGATTACCCCCCCTTGTGCCCTACCCTCCCATTTATGTCAGAAACAAACACTAGCACCCACGTGCCCCTCACCGCATGGTAATCTGGACACCAAACAATCTACATGCCGAAAATACAAAGCGCGCGGCGATCTCCCCCCATCATCCTACCCCACCAACCCTTCAGTCACTGCATATTTGGGCCTGCTCTTTAGTATCTCTACCCCACTTTCAACTAATTGCTCACACCATGCCCCTCCCCAATTACACTCATCTTCTCGGCTTCCCCAGCCTCCCCCCTTTCTTGATCAAACTGCGGGTTCCAGTGAAGGCAGATCGGTTTACGGGATTCACCCCCACCCAGCCCAAGCCCAATCTTACAGCTCGAACAACTTCGGACTCCCTAGCAAACATCAACCCCTCTTCCAGCGCAACAACCCCCTCCCCCCCCCCCCACATCGAGCCCAGACCGCGACCCCCCCCCCCCAACCCACCCCCCCCCCACCCCCCCACCCCCCACCACCCCCCCTCCCACCCCCCCCCCCACCCACTCACACAACAACTAGCAGCCTCAAACCCTGCGCACCTATCCATACACGATCCACAAAGTCGCCCCGCAACTCTCTACCCACCACCCCCCTACACCTTACCATTCCCCTACACTCACCCACACGCGTCGCCCTGCATCTCTCCCGCGTAAACATCTACAACTATACCGCGTACTAAACTCTATAATATCCGCGCGCACACACCCGACTCCGCCACATCAACACTATCTAAACTCCCTCACGACTCCCACGCCGTCCCCACCGACACCCCCCCTTTCACAAAACTTGACCATTACCCGTACCACAAGACTAAAATTAAAATAACAAGCTTGGAGGTCCGAATTTTACATTGTATACGTACACACTTAGAGGACCAGTCTCTAGACATTAATCTATAGTAGGTGCATACCATCTACTTTAGTTAAGAGGATACAACGCAACTTCATAGGGGAATGGGATGAAATTGTGTGTTGGTTTTTGATGAGAGGGACCCATTCTTGATTTTGTGTTGTGTAAGTTGTGATTTGTTTGGATGATTTTTCATAGGTTACTTAGGGGATATTTGGAGTGGTTAAGTTTGTGTTTGGGAGTGATAATAAATGTTAGTTGTGTTGGGGTTGATTAGATGAGTTGTAGATGGATTTAGGTTTGTTGTAATATATTTTGAGAGTGGGTGTAAGTAATGGGGTGATGGTTTAGGGAGTGTGAGGTGTTGTTATGGAGGGATGGGGTTGTGTTTTGATTTAAGAGGTGATAGTGTAAGTATTATATTTTAAAAATGGGTTGGATAGTGAATGTTACAAGTTTAGGTTTCTAATGGGATTAAGGTATGGAGTGATGTTGGTTTTATACGTAAGGTTGATTGGAATGATATTGGTTAATGATTGGGTAATCGTAAGAAGGGTTTTATTATATGTTTTTGTTGTGTGTAGGGGTTACCCAAGTTTTATGATTGTTGAGTTTAAGGTTAAGTTTGAGTTAGTTTATATTTAGGTTAGGTGATATAGAGTGAGCATTTTTGTATTAGATATTGTAGGAAATATGTATATGAAGGAATATTATACTCCTGGACATTATAAAATGAAATTTTGATATGTATTGGTGTTAAAATAATGTATAAAAGGTTAATTCTTAATTTGATAAAGAATTGTTTGGATAACTCATTAATGTCTTCAGATTTCCCGTATTATGGGGATGGAACATTTTCAAGCATGGTAAATTTAGGTCTCAATTAATATATAGAGAAGGTGATTATCATACTTGTACTAATTATATGTAATACATATGAATTACAAGGCCATAAAACATAAACATAAATAAGCCAAAATTAATATATTTTTCCTGACCCTAAAAAATAAGTACAACCCGTAAGCGCAATCCATTTGCATCCGGAACATCAAATATCAAGAAACGAAATTAACTCCTATTAATCAAAAGTGTGAAATCAAACATGGATTACTTCTCGCCCTTTTACACATTACGACAGCATTTATCTTACACAAATGGAATGAATGGTCTCTAAATATTTTATCTCCCATATTGTAAATAAAAGAAATGGCCAATAACGATTATTTGTAATATGTGACGTGTCCCAAAAATATGCACGCAAAAGATTACCACCACCTTTATCGGTGAAAAAACAAAAATTGGTTATTTTTTTTTTTTTTTTTAAACCACATATTAGGAGGCAACATAACGAAATAGGCTCTACAACGCCACCAATAACAATGCGCAGATGATATAAGCAATAAGTTTGTTATGGACCTCAGATCTGCCATCACATTTTTCTGACCCACGGATAGCTCGCACCGAAAAATGAAATGGCATGTAGAGCAATCGTATCGCGTTGATATCGCGTTGATCTCGCGCTCTTCAGATTTTTACTCTGATAGCCGTAAGAGCTTTCTGGTCAGTTTCCACAATGAAATGCGCGCCCAGAAGAAATCTTTGCAGTTTAAGGATTGACCAAACCATAGCCAATAATTCACGGTCTAGGACCGAGTAATTCTTCTCTTTGCATTAGTGCAGCTCCAATCCCGGTGGATGAAGCGTCACTACGAAGAATAAATGTCTTATCCTTAGAAGGCAATACTAGGATAGGTGAAGTAGAAAACATAGTTTTAACCTTATCCAAAGAGGATTGACATTCTTGAGTCCAATGGACTACATTAGGAGACCCTTTCTTTAGCAAGGAAGAAAGAGGTGACATAATGGAGGACAGATTCGGGATGAATCGTCCATAAAATTGTATTAGACCTAAGAGACTTCGTACTTGCTTTTTAGTCTTAGGAATAGAAATGTTAAGTATCTTACTTGTATTATGGTCTTCTGTTTTTAGGAACCCATGACCAAAACGGTGTCCTAAGAAAGATATTTCGCTAAAACCAATACATGCTTTCGATGGTTTCGCTGTCAGGTTATGCTCGCGTAAGATAGACAATAGTTCATTTATACCATTATAGTGATCGTTCCAAGTATCACTGAAAAGACAGATGTCATCAAGATACGCAATGACATCTGAGCGATGAGATAGGATTCGACGCATCATGCGTACAAATGTTGCAGGGGCGTTCATAAGACCGAAAGGCATGAAATTCCATTGGAATAGACCCCTAGGCGTCGAAAAAGCAGTAAACGGTTTGGCGTGTTCGGATAGTGGAACTTGCCAATATCCCTTAGACAAATCGAGTTTAGTAAAGAAGTGAGAATTCGATAGTCTCGTAAGTAGCTCTTCTAGTAAAGGCATAGGTTCAGCATCGAATTTAGTCACTTGATTCAATTTGCGATAATCCACGCAAAGACGTATGTTATTGTCTTTTTTTCGTACTATAACCATCGGCGAAGAATATGCTGATGTGGATGGTTCAATAATTTTTAACTCTATCATCTCATCTAACTCTTTCTCTACCTGTGCTTGAAAATGTATCGGGATAGGATACGGTCTGACTCTTATAGGACTATGGTCAGTAAGAATAATGTCATGTTGAATGACATCAGTTTGACCAGGAATGTCAGTAAGGACATCCTGAAATTGTTCTAACATAGTAGAAACTTGTTTCTGCTCTCCTGGAGATAATTCTGGAGAAATTGCAACATCTTTCCATGATTCATTAGAGTGAAGAGGAATCATTGGAAAAGGTAAATTTACATCCGAGAAACTCGTTTCCTCATCCTGTATTACTGACAGAGATGAGTACTGTCCATGTTGGACTGGAAAATCGTCCGTTGCCTGGAAAACAGGTTGTAAATAATCAGGACGTTCATGGAATTCCGTGAGCATGTTGATGTGGAAGGTTTTACGCTTCCCGTCAATATCGACGATATAGTCAACATCGGAAACTTTTGATATTATATCGTACGGACCTTTCCAAGAAATGAGAAGTCTATTTTCCCTACAAGGTAGCAAGACAAATGCTTTGTCACCTGGACAAAGTTGTCGCAAACATCTCTTTTTATTGGCAAATTCCCTTGCCTTCTGTTTCGCAAATTCAGAAGAAGCAGTTGCCAATTTGCATGCTTCAATAATCTTGTGTCTAAGTGCGATGACATATTCATAAGAGGATTTTGTGTCATCGACAATATTATCAGCAGTTATAAGATCATGAAGTAAGGACATAGGACCTCGCGGTTTCGCGCCAAAGACAAGTTCAAAGGGAGAAAATCCTGTATGTTCGTTGGCGACCTCTCTATATGCAAAGAGAGCCGCGGGTAAAACCCTATCCCAATCCTGAGGATGATCTTCTGTTATCTTACCTAGTAGGTTTTTCAGAGTTCTATTCAAACGTTCCACCATCCCATTGGACATAGGATGATAAATACTACTCAGCGATCTCTCTATCTTCAGAGTCGACATTACTTGAGACATGGTATCCGATATGAGTTGGGTACCATGGTCGGATAATATTTCTGCTGGAAACCCCAGACGAGAAAATATTAACCAAAGAGCATCTGCGACATCAGCAGTAGTTATGCTCTTTAGAGGAACAGCCTCCGGCCAACGTGTGCACATATCAACACACACGTCAAAATAAATTGGTGTCCTCTAGCAGACTTTATCTTAAATGGACCAATGATGTCTATCGCCATTTTTTGAAATGGCCGAATGGGAATGTCTGCAGCCTGAATAGGTGCATCATGGCGTGGACCTCTGGATTTAATCTCTTGACATACTTTACAAGATCGACAATAGATTCGTATGTCCTTATTCACAGCAGGCCAAAAGAAAGATTGAAGAACTCTAGCTTTAGTACGGGAAAAACCCATATGTCCAGCACACTGCGAATCATGAGCGTGCTGTAAGATTTTAACTCTCATATTTTTAGGCACAAGGATTTGAGAATGAATGGACTTAGCGGAGTCTTGTACCATACGTACAAGTACGCCATTCTTCATCGTAATCCAAGATTTACGATTTGTATCCTTATTCGGATCACCTTTTGTTGCCAGAGTAAAGAATTTCTTTAGAGTAGGATCATCTTCCTGCTGTTTGATAAAGGAATCGTGGGAAATCTCCAAGGGATCATCTTGGATCTGCGCATCATTATCTTCAGAATGTGAAGATTGTGGCATATTAAGAGCTTGAGCCCTAGTGATTACTGCATTAGCAGATTGCATATTAACATTTTCCCAATTAGAAATTTGCTGTGGAGTGCATTCTTTCACTCCATGAATGCGACCGATGATAAGATCAGCGATCGGATTCGGCAAGAGACATGCTTGCACCTCTCCTGTAAAGAAAGGCGTAGCAATATTGATAATGGCAGTGGAGTACTTCTCCAATGTGCCACCAAATGTTACACATTTGACTATATTGCCTGTAGCTCGAGAAGGATTTACGAGTGATTGCCTCACTCCAATGGTAGTGCACCCCGAATCGAAAAGAATTGATACCGGAGTACCATCTATTAGGCCCCTATTAAAGACAAGAGCACCCCTTCCATTATGCGCAATTGACGCATGGAGAGCGGGAAGCGGGTGACCGCAGCTTAAAGTAGACACTGTGGTTGGATCGAATAATGTTTTGCATTGCGAACACTCAGATGCTCTAGCAAAATCGAAAGCGGAATTTGCTACACTGTTGGAGTCTTTTTTATCATTATTCTGATTATCGGTGTCGTGGAACTCCTGTTGTGCAGAGTTAGCCTGGTAATAAGATTTACCATGTCTTTTGTGTTGTGATCTACCTCGGTTATAATTGTCTCTATAATTATTATTGCCTCTGTTATAACCCCTATTTGGGTTTGAATCATAATATTCATGATCATAATCATCACGCTCATTATATTGAGTATCCCTGTAATATTGTTTCTTTGTCTCCATGAAGCACTTGGGTAGTTCCTATAGCTACTCCCTTTTCGAGAATTTCTAACATTATGGGTACCCCTCGCGTGTCGAGGACTATCAGCCCGATTCCAGTTCTTCAAAGAAGAACCCTGATTTGAGTGGTTATCTTGGTTTTGATATTTATTCCAATTAACCTTTTTATCAAATTTATTTTTAGCTCCTTGGAATTTGTGTGAGTAATTCTGATTATATTCTGTTGCCGAAGCAACTGGCATACTCTCTTTAATGTTAGAGTTACTAAGAATCATGTCAGGGTGTGCCGTGGCATACTGGTCACAATATTCTTCCATTTGCTTTATTGTACCAGGTTTACGCTCATGTAAGAACTCTAGGAATGATTTATTTACAGAAGACATGACCTTGTCTCTTAGCAATAAATCCGTAAGACCATCAAATGTTTTCTCTGTTTTGGATAATTCAATCCATCGTGAAAGTGTAATTCGTGCTTTTGAGATGAAATCTGAGAATTCTACACCTACCTCAGGTCTCATTGTTTTAAACACAAGACGGTAACCTTCCTCAGACAGCTGATATCTCTTTATCAAAGCTGCCCTAACAGCATCATAATTATCTTTGTCGGCCTCTTCAACAAAATATAACTTACTCAGAGACTCCCCTTTTAGATTTTCAGACAACTGATTCACATACTGTGATTTGTCAACATTATGAGATCGACAAGCCCGTTCAAATCTAGAAAGCCAAAATGTTATGTCATCACTGGTAGGGTTAAACGCTGGTACCTTGACCTTGTACACAAAGGGTTTACCATTACTACCAGATGCCTGATTAACATTACTCATACATGTCAATTTTAATTTCTCTAATTCAAACTCATGTTCTCTTATTGCTTTTCTCTCTTCAGCTCTCTATCTATCTAATCTTCTCTGTTCTGCAGCAGCTTCTAATTTTTTCTGTTCTGCAGCAGCAGCAACTTCTAAATTTTTCTGTTCTGCAGCAGCAGCAACTTCTAATTTTTTCTGTTCTGCAGCAGCTTCTAATTTTTTCTGTTCTGCATCAGCTTCTAATTTCTTCTGTTCTGCATCAAATCTCCTTTCCTCCACTTGCATCTGCAATTTCTTAAGTTCAGCAGCAGTATCAGCTTCTTTTTCTAATCTTTTTTCTTCAGCTAGAGCTTTCCTTTCTTCTGCAGCAGCTTTTTTTTCTTCTATTTGAAGTTTTCTCTCCTCAGCCGCAGCTTTTTTTTCCTCAGCAGCAGCTTTTTCTTTCTTCAGCAGCAGCAGCAATTTTTTTCTCTTCTGCAGCTAATGCTTTGTCATATTGAGCAACAGCCCATTGTTCTAAGTCTTTTCCAGTCTTATCAAGAGATTTTCCTTGTGCAATGAAATAATCTAATGTAGACATATTGTCTTCTTAAATCAGAAACCTGAAAAAGTAAATAAATTACCCTCTTTCACGTTAATGAGAGACAAGTCTATACCATAGACTTAGTCTTAGTCCAAACTTGTATGGTTTATAATAACCAATGATAACTTGAGTACCTATGGACAACAATAACTGTATCTCAAATACTGTGGGAGACAAGCCTTACAAAGGTCTTGTATACCTCAATGTAATCAAAGATCACTTGAGTACCTGTGGAAAAAAAATATTTCCCTTTACCAATCACTTTGGAAGACAAGCCTTACAAAGGTCTTGTACATTTTTGTTTTATAACAATAACAATCATAAAGTACTGATCTGTACTATACTATCAGTGTATACCACTATACGTCATATGTCAACTAAAGACATTACAAAGGACAAACAAGAAAAGACAATATGAACACATTTGCAGAGATCAAATTAAATTAAATAGGAGAAATGAAAAAAAATGATCACAGAAACCGTGATGATAACTGCCATAATATAACAAGACAAATAACGCCACAGTGTATAAACATAAGGGTGTAAAAAACTGAAATGAAAGGAAAGATGAGACCTACAATTATACAAACAAATCAAACAAAACTAAGGAACACAAATTATTAACAAAAACAACGAAGAAAAGAACACCTCATCACAACTAACAGAAATAGCAGCAAATTGTTGCTAACAAATTTCCAATTAAGAAAATGTGTACCTATAGAATACTAGTCCAGACCAATGTCACTCGGCATACCTTGTACTAGTCACACAGAACAAAAACTAATTTAATACATAACAAATAACATGTAAGCATAAATAGCATATAGCATACAATATAATTTATGTCATGAATGGAATGTGTTGCAGGTATAGTGTTGTAAAGCAGGCACAGTTTATTTTAATACTAATAACTTGCCACTTTATTGAGTAATAGATTTAATTCTAAACTATTACACTGTCAATTTTTTCTCTTTTGAGCATATGAAGATCCAACGATGAACTATGCACTTTATGTTCAACAACACTGTGATTCTTCTGTACGTTGAGAAATGTCAACAATACTGCTCCAGATATTTTCTACACTTGATACCACTGTCCTGTGTAATACTGTCTGTACAGCGAAAAACTGTCAACAAGCGCTGACCTAGATACAGCATCCTATCGGTAATACAGGTCAAGCTGACATCGACTGTATAGCTGTCCTACTGGTGTTGATGTGTTCAAACAAATGTTCTTTCAGCTGTAAACTGTGATTCTCAACACAAAACTGCGTAAGCTGGACCCAGGAATCTGGCTCGCCACTGTAAAGTTTTTTTTCTTCTTTCCACTCTGTAAAGTGTCAGTCTGTATGCTCTGTAAGGAAGAGTGGTGTGTTGTTGAGATCAGGCATGCCCCAGTCTACCCAGCTGTAAATGGGTAACTCACCCTAGTCCTGAGTTAGGGAAGGCAAAGGCTCCAGGGGAAGCAGGCCCTAAACTTGGTCACTCCAACCGACGCAGGATGGTGTATGTATGAAGTAGAAGTGTAGAGTGTGATTACCGCGAATGGTGTACTGTTCGTGTGCTGACCAATATAACCACTCATACACATGTGTCTACAAGGCACCAATGCAGACTGCTGGAATCTTTGTTTACTCAATTTATTCAGACGTACACACTGGGACATACGAGTACATCATGGTATGTTGACATATCAATTTGTAGGTATACATAGCAGATCTGAAGTCATGACACATTCAGAAATAATGGGCAGTACATCAAAAGTTCAATGTCATGATATATTATGGCCGCATCCCCCTATCTGACTAAACGCGTCAGTGAAGGCAGATCGGTAAATAACTAAAGTTACTTGACGTCCATAGTTTGTAGCATATATTATGAAACCACGAAAGAGGGGGTTTCTAGCAAGATTGAGATCTCCCTGTCACTGTCCGATAATAGGATAAATAATCTGTTCTCTTGGCAGTGATCAAAACATATGATGACCGAAATCTAACATGGCCGCCTCCCTGAGTTGTCGTTCACTCATTCATAGGAAGGAGAATATAAGCCAGAGTTAATTTATAATGGGTATATAAATGATTTCATAAATGTTCCCATACAGCTCTACGATGATCAGGTTAATTCACGTAGCCATAACCGCTGTAGGAAAGTCTGTCATCTTTGTCGATACAAAACACGACCCTAGCGATACGAAGCACAATGTTCCATCTAGGTCGAATCGACATGAGATCATCAAAATAGGGTCTGGCAATACATGGAGTCCGAATTATACATTGTACCGTACCTTAGGAGAGTCTCTAACATAAACTATAGTAGAGATACCATCTCCTTTAGAAGAAAACCACTTCATGAATTATATTTCCTTAACAATCTACCAGCCCTTTGAAAAGTGCGTACACGCCATTATCACGGTACATCGGAACTCATCACGACTTGTCAAGACAACTCATACTTCCGCTAGACCGGAATAATAAGAATCTAGTCCCGCCTACCCATCCAAAATATACAATATAGGACTGATTCTACTTGTACTAATAATATGTAATACATATGAATTCAGGCCATAAACATAATAAGCAAATTAATATATTTTCTGGCCCTAAAAAATAAGTACAAACGTAAGAGCAATCCATGCGCCGGATCAATATCAAGAACGATTACTCCTATAATCAAAAGTGTGAATCAAACATGGATTCTCTCGCTTTCCCCATAGACAGCATTTTCATAGAAAGATCGTTTTCAGCTTTAAAGCGAATCCACAGTTACCACAGATCTACAAAAGGTCAAGATCGACTCTCCAGTCTCAGCCTATTGTCCATTGAACTGGAACTTTTGAGCAAGGTTAGAATGAAGAATACATTTTACGATGCTGTAACAGAGAAATTTCTGCAAAAGGAAAGAAGAATAGATCTGATCTTCAAGTGAAACCTGTAAGTGAAAATATGTATTATTTAGTTAATGTTTTTCTTCCAGCCGAATAACTATCGTTGCGTAATTGAATATACCGGTAGTTGGTTTTTAAATTAAGAGGGGAAGTGGTTAAATAGTAAGCGTACATATTCATTTTAAGTAGCAGCACGCCTAGCTCGTATTACCAGGATACGCCACTGGGCCAGAAACATGGACGATGTATAAGCATTTGGAAGAAAGAATTGAGGCTCTTGAAATGTGGATATATAGAAGAATGGGGCGTATCTCATGGAAAGAGAAGAAAGCAAATAAGGAGGTCCTAGAAAATCTAGGTATGAAAAGAGAACTAATGAGGGAGATCAAAGTTCGGCAGCTAAAGTACTTTGGCCACATAAAAAGGCATAACACCTTGCAGAAGACCATAATAGAAGGGAGAGGTGAAGGCAAACGTGCAAGGGGAAGACAGCGATATAAGTGGGAAGATAACATCAAGAGATGGACAGGGAAGAGCCTATCAGAGTGCACCACCAAGACAAGAGACAGAAGACGTTGGAGATCCTTTACAGCCAACCTTCGTTGTGGAGATGGCAGCTGATGATGATGATTGGAATCAGTTTTACGACTGAGGTGTTATTGTTGAACAAAATCGACATCATTGAACTCTGGGCAAACCTATAGGTGCTCCGTCTCCGCCAGTATATGTGCGAATGCTAATTTAGGTTTACCATATCGTTCAACCAAATAAGGAGGACAATGTTCACGTTTTTGGCATGAAAAGGTGGGCACTTTAATGAAAAAGTAGGACATAGGCCTATTTATTTTTAAAAAAATTAGTGATAGTATAACTTAATTTAATTTAAATATCCTGCAAAAAGTTCATCAAATGATCTTGATTTTGTGTATATTGATAGGTATATTTCTGATAATAATAATCTTCTTTAACAAAGCTAGGTTACTTTTTAAATACAAATACAGACATGCATATACATTATTCAAGACTCCAACAAGAACGTGTTAGGTATCTAGAAAACTAAAAATTCCTAGCAATAAGAAGCTTCATAGACGGCAACTAGGAATGACCTAGTTTAGAATAGAAGAACCTTACTGTGCAGAGTGTCTAGAAAAAAAAATAATATCGAGCATTTCCTACTAAAATGTAGAAGGTATGAACAACAGAGAGAACCATTATTAGATTATTCACGGGCATGCAATTCATCCATAAATGTGGAACAGGTGTTGAGAAGGTAGACCTAAAGAATTGCACAATATAGTAAAACAGTACATAACAAGAACTAAAATTATTATGTAAGGTTCAATGATGGTGTGAGGATAAGGGGTAGTCTGATGGGGTGCTTGTATGCAAGGTTGCCACTCAAGTTCTAGAGATAAACCCAGATTTTCTTAAAAACAAGACCCAGAAATACCCAGATTATTTTATGCCTCAAATACACGGGATAGACTATGCTTACACAATATTTTAGTGCAACTTTAGCACAAATAAGCTGTGTGCTACTGTGACACATTATGAAAATAACTTTCATCTATCTACTTCTTTATCTACATTTTTCTTGTACCTAGCTTTCACCTACGCCTGTTCGTTAACATAAACCATTCTAACACTCAGAGATCTGTCTCTTTTTCTATTTAGCACGCATTTTATTGCGGTTCGCTATTTTTCTTTGATGTATGTTCTCGAGCAGACCTATTAGCTACGCTGAGCTGTAATTTTTAACGCCAGCGATTAAAAATCGTTGGATAGGATCAGATAGCGATCAAGAGCAGATCAGTTTGGAACAAAGGGGCAGACAATTTTTATTACCTTCCCCTGAACTGTTCGTTTGAAAGTAATTAACATGGCGAATTGCCAGATCAAAGACGGGCTTCGCTCGATGACCACGTCTGCGGGCGGTTCTTAGTGTGATTTTTCTCGATCGAAGAAATCTCGCACGGTCTGGTCAATTACGTTATCCCTGATCTAAGAAAGAGTGTGAGTTCTGGTTTTCGGCTCTAGCGTGGAGAATAGCTTTGATTTACGCGAAAGCCGAAAGCTGAACGAAGAATTCTCCGAAGGTGCTAAGATCTGGCAGCGAGTCTGGTTTTCGGTAATAGTGAACTATTCCCTTTGATTTCATATATATATATATATATATATATATATATATATATATATATATATATATATATATATATATATATATATATATATATATATATATATATATAGATATATAAACGAAAAAACACTAATTACATTTTGTATATATTTATTGACAAAGTTAGTTGGTCTATGAGTGGTGTAGGGTGACGTCTAACCTCACTACTACGGTCGTGCCGGCAATACGGCTACAATGTATAAGCGGTGTGGTGTTGAATGGTTCAATGCATTAAAGGTTTTGATGCCAACGCCCTTTATTTGTAGGCGCTAATGCAGGAAATGCCCACTGACTTTCCCGTTAGACGAAACAGGGAGGATGGTTTCAGGTACCACAAGGTCAATAAATACACCGTGCAGTGCCGCGACTGGTTGACGTGGGTGTCGCACCAAAATAATGTGGTTTTAAAAACCCAGTTTAACGGCCGTGAGATGTCTTTGGGTCATAGACACATTAGGGTAGATGGGTGAGACAAAGACTCTCGCACCGTCTACCAGTTCCATGGCTGTCTGTTCCATGGCCATCCTAACTGCCCACTAACGACCGGTCATGACGTTAACCCAGTCAATTAAAAACCTTTGGCTGAGTTGTACGAAAAGACACGGGAAATTGCTGCCTTTTTGAAGACCGAGTGTGACGTCACCTTGGTCGAAATGTGGGAATGCGAGTGGCAAAACTTGAAGAAAACCGATCGATCAATCAGTCGCTTTCTGAGCGCCACCTTCCCGACCCTGAAACCTTCTTATACTAAATATCGGTACCCGCTAACGGAAGAACAGATTCTCGCCTCTGTGATAGACGAAACCTTGTTTGGTTTAGTCGAGTGTGACATTCATGTCCCCGACCACTTGAAAGAGCATTTGACGTCACGAGAGATGATATTGGACCTTTCATGCGGGAATACGCCGAAAAACATAAACTCCTATCTACCCCCAGAAGGACGTTGATCGGTAGTAATGTGGGTAAAAAAAATCTGTTGGCGACACCTCTGCTTCGCTGGTACCTGGCCAAAGGCTTAGAAGTCACGTGTATTTACCAGGTGATTGAATATACGCCCGCGACGTGTTTTAAACAATTTGGGGATACTGTTTTCGACGCGCGTCGCCAGGGAGATATCGATGATGTCTACGCGATAACCAGCGAAACCATGAAATTGCTAGGTAACGCCGCCTATGGTAAGACGTTGACCAATAAGGCGAAGCACGTAGATGTCTCGTACACGACGGGAGAGGGCACTTCTAAATTAACAAACTGCCCCCGGTTTAGAAAAATGACTTTAGTGACTGACGACATATTCGAAGTAGAAATGGTTAGAAAGAAAATTAGTTGTGACCTGCCCGCGCAGATAGGATTTTTTGTTTACCAGTACGCCAAACTGCGCATGTTAGAATTTTATTACGACTGTTTAGATAAATTTGTAGATAGGGCAGATTTTCAGTTGTGCGAGACAGACACAGACAGTCTTTACTTGGCCCTTAGCGCGAGTAACCTAGCGGACGTTGTTAAGCCCGCTATGCGCCAGGAATTTTATAGTACCTACGACCAGTGGTTCCCCGCCGAAGTGTGTCCCGGCCATATATCTGTTTTCATATCTAGTGAGGGTAAGACGCGCTTAGTTTGTTAAAAATGCCGCGATAAAAAATTATACAACAAACGAACACCGGGCCTTTTTAAATTAGAGTACGAAGGCACTGGGATGATTTCCCTCTGCAGCAAAACGTATCACTGTTTTGGCGACTACGACAAGACTACCACTAAAGGCCTCAACAAACACCACAACAAAATAGACAAAAACACATTCTTAGAAGTCCTCAACACACAACAAGCACAGGGCGGGAAAAATGTCGGGTTCAGATCACACACCTCCGCCATATACACATATGAACAACACCGCAACTCCCTGTCTTACTTTTACATCAAGAGACAGGTGCATCCCGACAATGTCACCACATCTCCCCTCAACATCTTACTCTCTACGCAACCAAAAACCATATCCCACAGATACCTAGGTATATACACGCACCTCTCTGTCTTTTTTTTACGATGACAATGACGACACCCCTCCCTCAAGGTCTGGTCTGCAGCCTAAAACATAACTGTGATATATTTATTAAAGAACCTTTGTTACTGTTGTTTACCAATAAAGAATACGCCAATCTGTGATCATATAATGTTATTTGAAAACACACCTCCCGTCTTCCAATATAAATACTGTACATGTCACTATGTGATCCTATGTGTTACTACTATTTGCCAATATATACTCATATGTGTTACCATATAAATACTGTACAATACCAATATATGCTCCTATATGTTAGTTACTGCAAAACAGTATTTGAATAATAAAATATATTAACTAAATTCTTTGTTACCTATATAACTATATATGTCTAAATATATCGTATAACCGTTGTAATATACGTATAAATATATGTATAACTGTTGTAATATATGTTGTATGTATAACTAAATGTTGTAATATATATTGTAATATATGTCTAATTGTATGTAAATATATGTCTAAATATATCGTATAACTGTTGTAATATATGTCTAAATATATGTCTAAATATCGTCTATATGTCTAAATATCGTCTACATATTGTTAATATAAACAACACACTACCAGGACAACAGGACGCAAACTGATCGTCAGAGGAAGTCACCCTGCTAAAATATATTACTATATAAAAAGTCAGCTCCGCCGCCTGAATCGATCGGAGTATTTCCTTATATAAAAGTCACGCCCCGCCGCCTGAATTCGCGTCGTTTTGGACATTGTATACTACTAACGCACACTCAATGTTGTCTTCTACAATTATTTTATAAAGTTCAGCATGACTGAATCTTGTTTGTTCAATTTTTGTTGCACTGAACTTATGGCGCCCATATGAGTGAAACTGCTGAAGCTCAGCAGAGAAATTAGTGTTCAAGTCCTCTGGGTAAGCATCAATTAGCTTTTGACAACACTGAGAGTACCTTAAATTTCAGTAAATGATGAAGTGACATTATTTGACACATCACTTAGAATAGAAAATCTGCCCGCTATTTCTTTGTACACCTCTCCTCTTCTCATCTGAGATTCTAGTTTGTCAACAATTGTGTAAAAAGTGGTGATACGAAATGTCTCTCTGGCATTCAGATATACTTCTGGTGCATCTCCGTCATTGGGTACCTTCTTTCTGATGCGTTTACGACTTTGAGCTGCATTGTAATCAACATCTGGTAGTATTTCCTTTGCAATTGCTTCAAATCTTTCAAAGTCATCTCTTGAAGTGCGCAGTTGGTCAGCTAATGACCCATACAGATCTGCACATGTTTTTAAGTTCACATCCTCATTTTGCAGAACCTGACTTGCTCTCTGAACATTTTGTAAAATCTCATCCCAAAGGCTCAACATAAAAACAAATTCTAGCTCTTGCATCTTATTTGCAAAGCTGTCTGCTTCTCTTCTAGTGTCTCCTGTTTGTGACTGGTCTTCAGCTAGACATTCTAAAGCTTCCAAAATCTTAAAGAAAGACTTCAGAATTGTTGCTGTTGCCATAGAATGTGCCTCCCATCTGGTATCAGAGGGGGATTTTAACACACATTCATTTCCAATACAAACTTTAAGAATTTCCCACCGGCTGGTTGAGGCTGAAAAAAATGTATAGAGCATTTGCACTGTAGAGAATAAATTAACTGCCGCTTAACAGCAGTTAACAGCACTTCAGCCTACCAGATTTAGTGAATGGGCTGCACAGGGCACATATATGCCAAACTTATTTTCTTCTAAAATTTTTTGCTGCATCCCCTTATAACGCCCAGACATGTTAGCAGCGTTGTCGTAGGACTGACCCCTACATTTAGAAAAATTTAGTTTGCAAACTTCACGTAAGTACTGCAACACTTGCTTTGCCATTTCCTCACCGGTATGTCTTTTACGTTCCAAAAAGGTTAAAAAGCGTTCAATAGGCTGCTCATCTTTTAGGTATCGAAGTACAACACTTAACTGATCTATATGTGATAGATCTGGTGTCGAGTCAACTGACAAACTAAAATAACCAGAAGAATTTACTTCGTCAATAATGAGCGCGTGGACCTTTTGAGCCATTAGTTCAACGATTTACTCACAGGTCGCTTTGGACAGGTAAGAAGGATTTCCTTTTCCAGAATTCCCATATTTCGAAATGTGCCCTGCTAAAAATGGATCAAACTGGCTTATGAGCTCCAGCAGCCCTAAGAAATTCCCATTCTGCAATGACCCAAATCTTTCATCTGTTCCTCGAAAAGCCATGCCACGTTCAGCTGTCCTACGAATACCATCTATTACACGCCTCAAGACATGTTCCCAGTAATTGCACTCTTCTTTAATTTGTTTTTCCAACTGTTGTCCCAAGCCCAAACCTTGTCTGCGAGTTAAGTATGTTAGAATAGAGTCTGCGACCATTGAAAGTCCGGTAAGATTTGTCAAATGGCCCATTGTGGTGTTGGCAGTCACTGGGTCCACAAGCAATCCAGTAAGCCACATCATCAGCAGAGAAATCGAGCCACAACCCTGGTATTTTTGCTTTATTTGCTTCATCTTTCGCAGACTGAATCATTTCACCATGGTCCAGTAGACTTTCATTTTCAGAAATTATTTCAACTTCAGATTGTCTTGTAAAGGAACTCGCATTAACATTTGCAGTAGAGACATCAAGAGAATTTACAGGCTGGGTGAGATCAGCCGTGAAACATGTGCTATAGTCCGTTCACCAATTGATGTTCAACTTTAAAATTTTGTTTCTAAAAAACTACCTGATGTAACGAATTCATATTTTGCGTGTAGTCGTATATTATCCATGACGTTACAAATATGTTGTTGTTAAGTCAATATCAATTTTGCATTCTTCAAAACCGTAAATTCGTTTGATCTTTTCCGAATCTTACAAGAAGCACAGCTTAAAAATTAAATTTTACAGTATACTTGTACTACGTCATAAATGTCAAAAGTAGGATCAGAGGCGTATCCATATCTGCTCACCGCATTGGAAACAGCTATAAGTAGTGATACATTTAAATCTGAAACGTAAGGGTAAAAAAATGTATTCAAAACTATACTGTATACGACACGGTAAATGTTACATGTATACCTGCACTATGTCTTCGTGTTTTGAAGGAGCATAATTACATTGTTTTATGTTTTTGATATCTCAATTAAGTTACATTTATCTCAGTCCGTATCTGACGATTCCATTAGATCAACAACTGTTAATGGCTGGATAAACTGTAATCCATCACGTTGCCAGTATTCTTCTTCTTCACGGAGCACATGATCTACACATTTCTTCCAGAATTGAAAATCTGTCTATTTTAGGGTATCATGTGTAAGAACTTTCACGTCGCTCATTTTAAATGTGGTGTTCTGTGTTGCAACCTGTCCTTTGATTTTAGCCCAAAGTAACTATTTTGGGTTAAGATGCGAATGATAAGGTGGTAGTCGAAGAGAGGTGTGACCACATGATTCAATTATTTTGTCAACGCGATACACCTTTGTCTTCTTAGTCTGTTTCACAAGCTGTAACAATTCATGTTTCAAATAGGTATTGTCGACATTGACATTTTCAGTTCGTAGCCAAGTTCTTATTGCATCTTTTGTGCTTGAGGAAGTTGGTACTTTGTCTTCCTGAGCTACAACATTGTGATAGGATGCATTGTCCATTACAATACATGATGGTATGTCAAGAATGGGGAGAAGAGTTGTTTCTATCCAAGAACAAAAAATATGTCCATTCATTTCAGTGTGGTAGTCCCTACCATCTGTTGAAATTGCCTGGAACATTAGTTCTGCGTCATGGACAATTCCATTTTCACTGCTGCCAGCATGCGCAATTATAATTTATTGTCCTTTGCTACTGGGAAGTGTCCTTTTATGAACACTGTCAGAAGATTGCCATTCTTTCTCATTTGTATGGTGCGAATTAACCCATGTTTCGTCTAAATATACTATATCATATCTGTCCATCCTTCGTGCTCGTATCTGTCTAAGGAATTTGCTTCGGGGAGCAGTTAAGTGTGGTTTTTCACATACTACATTCCTGCCTCCAATAGATTTGCGAAACGTAAAACTGACGGACCTTACAACTTTCCAAAGAGTTGTTTTTGAGATATCAATATCACAATCCTTTAGCAGCTTCACTTTCAGTTTGCGGAGAGTGACAAGTTCATTTAACGAAAACATTTTGAAAATCTCACGTCGAATAACTTCTTCATCGAAGTTGTCAACTTTTTTTTTCCTTCCTTGCCTGACATTTTTAGACTCAATGCAGCTATAACTTTACAATAATTTCACAATACGCCACTGACTAATGATAGTGCCCTGTATATATACAGGGCACTAACTAATGATGTCGCACTATTTCAGCTTTCAACAGCAGACAACTGCGGTGCACGAAATGTCATGATTTCGTCTTAAAATATATTTCTTTCTATTAAAAAACCATTTATTGCCCGTGCAAAACAACTGTACTGCTGACATGCTACATTTTAATCCCGGTAGGGGAGTGTGATTTTAGTATAACCTGATGAATAGATATCTAAATCTAGATACATTTTTTGGAGGCAAAAAATGTTTTCATAACGTCATGAACAATATAATACTACGTGCAAAATATAAACTCATTACATCAGGTAGTTTGTTTGAAAACAAATTTCAAAGTTGAACATCAATTGGTGAACAGACTATAACAGGCATCCCAAAATGGAAAATTTACAAAATTATCTTTGCAGCAGAACGCATTAGAAATAACAGAAAAGAAAGTACAGCTGGTTATAATAATAAGGAACTATCACACTATTTGAGATAGACAGAACAAACATATGGAGAATTGTTATTATACATTGATGATTAAAAATGTTGCATCACATCCCAAGTCCAATTATTCCATTAAAAAAAGCAAGTAAGGTAAACCAATCAAATATTTTTAGATAAAAAAGAGGTGAGGTGTGCGAAACAGCTTGAGGCTTTTGGCTAATGTTTAACTGCCTTTCATGTGCCATAATTAATATGTTTTATAGGAACCCCACAAGACCTACACTTTCCCTGCCATCTGACTAACGGTCTGACTAAATACATTACTGACGGACTGATAAACTGACGGAATGACTGACGAACTGACTGATGGATTGACTGACAAACTGACTGATAGATGTACTGATGGACAGACAAACAGAATGACAGACTGACTGCTGGACAGACGAACTGAATGACGGAATGAGTAATTGGCTGGAGAACTTAATAACGGACTGAATGATGGACTGGCTGATAAACTGCCGAACTAAATGACCTGACTGACGGACTGACTAATGTACCGACCGATAGACTTACTGACTGAGGTACTGACTGACTGTCAGTCTGACTGAAGGACTAACGTACTGACTGACTGTCTCACTGGCGTATGAGTAATGGAATTACTGACGGTGTGACTGACGAACTGAATGACCAACTGTCGGACTTTCTGATGGACTGACAGACAGACTGGCTAACTGATGGATTGAACCATGAACTGACTGATGGAATAACGGACAAATTGACTGAAGGACAGACTGATGGTTTGACGGGCTGACTTACAGACTCACTGGAAATAATGCCGGATTGAATGAGTGACACTGACTGGCGGACAGACTAACTGGCGGCTTAACTTACTTATGTACTGATAGTTGGATTAACTGACTGATTGACTGGCTGACGGACTGACTATCTGACGGTCTGGCTTACTTATTTACTGATTGACGAATTGACTGACTGGAAGTATGATGACCTGATAAGCGGACTGACAGACGGATTGATTTACGTACTGAGTGACTGACGGGCTGACTGACGGACCGGCGAACTAACAATGGACTGATGGATCTACAGACTGATTGACTGACGGCCGACTGACTAACAGAATACCTGACAGACTTACCGATGGACTGACTGATGGACTAACTGAAGGGCTGACTGATAAATTGGCTTACTAACAGATGGACTGACAGACTGACTGAGAAATTGATGAACTGACTGATGATCTGACTGTTGAACTGATTGATGGACTGGCTGATGAACTGACTGAAGGAATATGTGACTGACGGACTGAGTGATGAACTGGTTGATCTGCTGACGAAATGAATGGCGGACTGACTGAAGTACTCACTGATCGACTGACTGACAGACTGGCTGATTGACGGACGAAGTGATGAACTGACTGATTTACTGACGGATCCAGTTACGAACTCACGGACCTGCCTGCGAACTGACAGACAAACTTGTGGTAAAGTGGGATGATATAAATACTTATAGGGGACTTAGTGTACTGACTGAGATCAGCTGTGAAGGTATCTGTATCTAATAGGTGTAGTGTTTTACAGATAACCTTACTTGCTACCACATTTATACGCCAGTCAGAATTATTCTGGAATATTGTGATGACTACGTTGAATGTCTAGGGTTATGTAAATGATGAAGTGTAAGTCACAACAACAACAGACAGATAAACAATTTAATTTATTCCACCACACTTGACAACACTGTGACACTCACACACATTTAACACTCTATAAGACTATCTTAAATGAGTCACTGGTAAAGTTTCAAATATATATGTATTAATTACTTTCACTAATATATATCCTGATTCAACTACACAGTGAACCAGGAATCACAATCAAATGTAATCACAATTTATATGTACATAATTTATAAATATGAACCTTGTAGTGACATATTTTATTAGTATTATCCTATGTGTGTCAGTTGTGTAGTAGTAGTACTATGAGGTAATACTGGTTTTGTTTTTCAAGCTATGTTGTTATTTGTCATCATGACTTCAAGTGTTTGTTTATCTTGGAAATAATAGGGGGAAAAGTTCCCAGTTCCTATCAATTTAAACAAGGTATTGTCCCTCTGTTTTACTATAATGTCAATTTTAGAGGGGGACACATAATGTTGAGCTCCTCTGGCCACAGAAGCTTATCTTTCGTGATGGCGGCAGAAAAAGACTCCTCTGCTCGATAGCTTCCCTGTGTTCTGGAGACACCTCACTGGTCACTATCTGGACCCAGGAGTATGCTGTCAGCCTCTAGATTCAGCAAAGCTCCGACAAGGTGCTGCTCAATAACTTTAGGACCACGGTCCCTGAAACAAGAAGGTTGTACCTCCTATTTCAGAACTAATTTATATTCTATTTCCAGACTGAACACAATACATAACAAACACTGAGTTCAGAGCGGTAGGCCAACTGCTATCTTCATCTGAAACAATTTACACCAGTATACTCCTCCCTAATGGTTACCACGCCTCTGCAATTCCAGCATTAGTTCCTTCTAGTCAATAAATAGGTGTCAGTGTACTGTTAGGCAATTCCATGCAATTTTACTTTTCTCAGACACGTTCTGTTCAGGTTGGAGCAATATCTAGGCTTTGCCTCATGTTTGCTACTGAACTACACACATATACAGACATAAATTATCAATTTACATTCAATTTTCATTAAAAAGATATCAAATATTTCAAGCTTACCACAATTCATGGAAATAATACACAATTACGTTGACTGGCAATGAATATGGCACAAAATCCGACCTGCCGCTGTCTCAGGCTTTTATTTAGAAAAATATAAGCTGAATCTCAACGCACTGTTGCTTTAGAAAGTTTATTTGAAAATGTGGTGCTGAACTGACGCTTCTAATTGACTATATTGGCGGGTCTAACCAATCGTGCCATGTTTACACAGCTTTTCAAAAAAGTACCTCTACTACTGTTTCCCCTAACAACAAAAAAATTAGTATTGGTAGTCCGACTAATCGTGTTTCGCCTTACATTTACTGCGCTCCAATCAAATAGGATTTAACATGGGGACCTATTTCCCGTACAATGGTGGTTTCAAAATCTGCCACTGAGCGATTCTGATTTTGGTGTTGTCTGACACCCTCACTATTTCTTTTGGCTATAATTTGTTAATTCCTAGACTATTTGCGTAACACTTAACATATTATTTGTCAGCAAGTCCTAAGGAACCCAAATATACAAATTTAAGGGAGCTAAGTGGCTGCGTTCAAAATATGTATTTTCTAGGATAGTCGTGTATTTGTTTTTATTTTTATTTTTTATGTTTAGAACCGCCACCTGTCCTGCTGTACTGTCAGACTAATGTCAGGATTTTAGACATAAAACAGTAGAATGTCATGTTTCCTAATAAGCGTTTTGTAAGATTTTTAAACCTAACTCTCGTATGGGTAGTGTTTTTTATCACTGTCGATTTGAAAAAAGTTAGTGCTTGTGGCCTTACACTAGGGGTGGGTGGCATTAATTGTATATCGCGAGACGCGTGTTTAGTGTGGCATGCGTTCCTGCTTTCAGCCCTCCCTTCTCTCTATCCTAAGTTCATCTGTCTTTTCATCACGCCGTGTATAAAATGAAATTAATGGAAGTATTTATTTAGGTCATTACGCAGGGTGCCTAGCTCAAGGTTTTCTTAGAAATGCAGTACACGTTTTATTGTAGAAAGCGTGTAGTGATGCAGTAGGCTTTTTACTATCAACGTGAAACGTTACAATTTGCAGACGAAGTAGACAACAAGGGGATTTTTTGTACGCCATTGTGACAGCACTGTACTTTTACCATTTCTCTTTCCTTTTATTGAATTTATGTGTTAGGCTTTACAGTTACCTTTTAATTTATATATGTGGATTTAGAATGTTTCACGACAAAACTAACGGATTGACTGACTGATTGAATCACGGACCGACTAACTGACGGGCTGACTTGCTGATGTACTGATTGACGGACTGCCTGTCGGCCAAACTGACGACGTGACTGACGACATAACTGACAGTCAAACTGACGGATTGACTGACGACCTGACTGACTAACTGTCTGACGACCTGACTAATGGTGACTGACGGACTGACTAATCGACTGACTGATTGACTGTTAGTTAGTCAGTATGTACATTAGTCAGTCCGTCGGTCAGTACATCAGTTAGTCCATCAGTAAATAATGTGTCAGTCTGTCAGTCGGTCAGTAGGTAGTCTTTCATCAGTTAGTCCAGTTAGGTAGTCAGTAAATAAGTAGTCCTTCAGTCGGTCCGTCATTCAGTCCGTCAGTCAGTCCGTCAGGTCGTCTTTCAATCAGCCCATCAGTCAGTACGTCAATCAGTACATCATTAGTCAGCTCATCATATTTTCAGTAAGTCCATCAATCAGTCAGCTCATCATATTTTCAGTAAGTTCATCAATCAGTCAATCTGTCAGTTTGACCGTCAGCTCGTAAGTTGATCCGTCAGTCAGCCCATCAGTCAGTTCCTCACTCAGTCCATCAACTAGTCAATTAGTCAGTCCGATAGTCAGTTCCTCAGTCAGTCAGTCATTTCGTAAGTCAGTCAATTAGTCAGTCCGTCATTCAGTACGTCAGTCAGTTCGTCAGCCAGTATATCAGGCAGTCCATCAGTCCACCAATCAGTGCATCATTCAGGTGTGAAGTTCCCTATGTTCGTTCATTGTTCCTAGTCCGTGTTTACCCATGATTTCTTAAAAGCCGCTAGTGCTTGAACCTATCTTAGCATTTAGATCGCCACAAGTTTTTCTTCTCATATTATTCGTGACATTTTGTAGTCTGGTGTAAAATTCCTTCACTGATTCTTCTTTATCATTGGTTGGTGCATAACATTGGCCGACGTTTATCGTTATTTTCTTTTTTGCAGTTTTGGATGTTGCTGTTATAATTCTGGATCCCATGGGTTTCTGAAATGACTTATTTGCTTTCGTTGACCTGCCCTGAAGTTTTTGTGGTTTAAAACTTTCAGAATGGTGTTAACGGCCCCATTCCCAACCCTCCTTACGGATAGACAGACCTGTGGAACTGTATAATATAGTCAAACAGTATTTAACAAGAACAAAAATTAATATTTAATGATTATTCGGGATGTGGCACGGAAAATTAAGGTCTATAAAACATTAAATATCTTCTTCTTCCTCGTTCGTCCTGAAAAGGACGTTGGTTGCGTTGTGTCGCCGTTTACAGCAAAGCTGCGATATTTGCGCCTTTCGGCCCGACACTTCCGACTTCCGCACGGCATTTTTTGGGACCGGGTTTGCCTTCCCTTTTCGAACCCTACTCTGTCAGCCAGACTGCAGTGATGCAGCCTGTTTCCGGGACCACCGCTTGGAGGTGGAGTAGGGTCTTGGTCAGCTCTGGTTCGCTGACCCTGACGCAAGCAATCAAGATATGAGTCGCTGACTGCATTCATCTCTCTTGCTGCGTCTTCGGTCCCAAACATTAAATATGACTAATGGAAGTCAGTTAAATATTAAACCACAAGGCCCAAGCTATTAGTTCCCCCCCCCCCCTTTTTTTTTTGTTTTATTTGTTTGCTTTTTCTTATTTTCTGTTCTTGTGTCTCACCATTGACAGAGTGTTTAGAGCGCTGGTCTCAAGCAGCAAATGTGCCCAGTTCGAATCAGGCTATCGTCATGCTCCAATCTACCCAGCTGTAAATGGGTACCTGACTCTGCTCTTGAGTTAGGAAAGGAAAGGGAGCAAGGAAGGGAAATGTTCACCCCACCTCTCCATGCTGGACCTAGTATAGTGAAGTCTCTAACACTTCACTCCCGTACTGTAGTATCTGTTATGGGACTACCTTTACCGTATCTCACCATTGAAAGGTTGGCGATACTACCATTTAGGCAATAAACAGTCACCTACGTACGATTTAGACATTTTAATTACAGTAATTGGACAGGGGATATCAGGGGACAGCTATATTTTTCTTCATTAATTTATATTAATAATTATCTACAAGATTTAGCGATTGTTTGCTAATTTTCCATTTTGGTATCACTGCTAGTTATATCGATACTTGCACATTACGCGATACATGCTCGTGAAACACTGTTATAGGGAAATTACTCCACGAGTTTATTCTCTGCGGAACGCTGACCAATATCCTTTTTGAGATTACCAAATTATTTATAGATATCCCCACTAGCCAAAAAGCATTGCAGACGCGCCACTTGATGCTGCCATTGGCTTAGCTAAATCGACAGTAAGCGAGTTCAATAGGTTATAAACAGCGCTGGATTTAAGCAATATAAACACGTTCTTAGGGCATCAACGGAAGCGAGGGGGGGGGGGGGGGGGGGAGACCACAGAGTTTTTTTTCTAGTGCCCCCTGCCGGATGCAAATGGTGCAGCTGAACCAAGGCTAACAGAAAGGGGGCCTCACAATAAATGACCAAAAAAATATATATATACAACAATAATATTAATAATACCAAGAATAATAATAAAATAGTGCTATCATACTACTATAGTCCGTTCACCAATTCATGTTCAACTTTGAAGTTGTTTTAAAAAAAGCTACCTGATGTAATGAATTTATATTTTGCATGTAGTCTTATATTATCCATGACGTTATGAAAACATTTTTTGCCTCCAGAAAATGTATCTAGTTTGAGATATCTCTTCTTCAGGTTATATTAAAATCACACTCCCCTACCGGTATTACAATGTAGCATGTCAGCAGTACATTTGTGTTGCACGGGCAATAAATGGTTTTTTAATAGAAAAAAATATATTTTAAGACAAAATTATGACATTTCGTGCACCGCAGTTGTCTGCTGTTGAAAGCTGAAATAGTGCGACATCATTAGTAAAGTCAGTGGCGTATTGTGAAATTATTGTAGTTATAGCTGCATTGTATTATATTGGAAAAAATGTGCAGATCATGTGCTCCGTGAAGAAGAAGAATACTGGCAACGTGATGGATTACAGTTTATCCAGCCATTAACAGTTGTTAATCTAATGGAATCGTCAGATACGGACTGAGATAAATGTTGCTACTTGTAAGATTCGGAAAAGATCAAAGGAATTTACGGTTTTAAAGAATGCAGAATTGATACTGATTTAACAACAACATGTTTGTAACGTCATGGATAATGTAGTGGGTTTGATGGTATTGTAAGATGGTGATATTACTAAGTGTGATGCATGAGGTCAGCTGTGAAGGCTCCTGAGATAAAATGTATCTGTGAATTGTCAGAAGGCCCTTCGTGCTACCACTACGACCTCACAACTATCTTTTTTTTACTAATGAATGTGGCTACGTTAAATGTCTAGGGTAATGATATGTAATGTGTTGTGGTAGTTTACATACACACACAGATATTTACTAAGTCTAATAATATTAATAAATGTTATAATACACTGAACTAACTCAGCTGTGTAAAATTTTTGATAGTAATTTTCTTTAAATTTATTTGTTCTGAACCAAGGTTTTATTTTGGCCAGAACATATGAAAGGTTTTGCAATTATGAAAGAAATGCATGAATATTACATAATAAATGCAAGGTGTGTACATATGTATGTTACTAGACTAGTTAATATTACTACTGTTTATAGTTGTAATCTAATTGGGAGAACATTTAATGGATGTGCTGTTGGGGTGGCCTCATCACTCCCTGTCTATGGTGACTACACATTGTCCAGTTATTTGATGGAATTTTTATGGGTGTGTTAGCAAATGAGTTGGTGAATTCTCAGCAGACCAGACGCTCACGTAGCTTGAAGGTGTAGCTCTGGTGCTGAGATCTGGTGGCCCCACCTCTCCGTGCTTGGGGCAATATCAGAAGTCTGGTGGCCCCACCTCTCCGTGCTTGGGGGCAATATCAGAAGTATGGTGGCCCCACCTCTCCGTGCTTGGGGGCTATAATAGGCTGCTCTGACAAAATGTTACTGCACGGGTCCACTCTTGTAATATTCAACAACTCATTTGACACCGCATTGGTGCCAACTGAAACTCACAGTTCTGCAATCAAAGTATTAGTCATGTATCAGAATTCCATCCTCTAACCATTTCTGGACACAACACTACACAACAACAACACCACATAGACGGGTCAGATCTTTCTGACCAAACAACACATCTTACCAAGTTGGTTTCACATAGGATAAGTTCTCCCAGACTACGTATTCTGAAATATGTTCATTAGCTTCCTGCCATAGAATAGGATAGGTGATATGTTCCACTGATCTCAACACTTGATCTGTCCTTCATAATCCTTGCTGGAGTTTATGTATTTTATTTGTCTCTAGACCCTGAACTGGGGCGGGGGGTCTAGAGCGAATCCTTACTTGTTGTAAGGGACAGATTATGCTATTGCAGTATCAAATCACTCGAAACCTTAAACAAATATTAAAATGTACAAAGAAATAATTTCAGTCTTACCAGAATTATGAATATAGTACACAGTTAAATGCTAGCAAAACTCAGCTGAGCTGCTGGCCTTAGGATGGCGTCCCTCTAAATATTTCAATAGCTTCAGGGAATTACACCACTTAATAATTCACTGTGTCTACTAGGACAACTTATAATGACTGGCACAAAATGCGCGTCTGAGCGCCGATAATATATTCATCTATGGCCAATCACTGCCTTTTCATTTTTCAAATTCAAATATCCTACCAAAAAGTCATTTCAGTCATACCTCAGTCAAGTATGCCTTATTGTCTGTTGGTCCGTCCGTCTCTACTTGCGTTTCACAAAAAACACACTTGTTTTTTGAACCAATCCTGCCTTCCCCTACACAATTTTGCCCTTTAAAGTTATTTTTAGCCACAATTCACCATCCCACCCCGTCTCTTCATTCCAACTAGATTTTAGCACTTGCGTCTTCAAGGCCACAATTTTTTGAAAATTAGTGACATGTTTTATCTCAATGCAGTCGATCGTTGATATGAACAACACAGTCTTTTGTCAATATCTTTCTTATTATCTATTCGTCTGTATAAATGAAAGCATATTATTTCACTGCTCAAGATGGGCCATCCGGCCAGCGAGGTTTTATATTCCTAACATTATTATTAAGAAAAGTTACTTTTCAAATATTTTCTAGAATCTTCTGGAATGCGTTCATCACTGCATTCAAATAAACGGACTAAGTTATCGCAAAAGCGTCCAAAAAATGACTGTGGCGTATAATATCCAAGGTCCCTTTTGTCGATTTCTTTACTTTATGTCAACTTGGGGAACGTGACTTTTTCCTCCTTTCCCCACCAATTTGCGTCCTTTTAGCCTCGCTAGTTTCAAGCACGCGTTCAGTCAGATTTTTCCTTTTGATCTCCGTTCTCATCCCGTTCCGTTTTGCCTTCAAGTCTAACAATTTAATTTCCATGGCGGGTGATGACCCGCGGCGTGGGCGATCGTGTATTCTAGCAGCTTACGCATTAGTTTTTATCCCTACGTTGTATCATTTGAGATATTTTAACGTTGTATCATGGTCAATTTTATGACACATCTCCCCACTTGAAAACATGCCTACGGCAAGTTCTAAAACCAGTGATACACATAGATAAAATCTCTCCTTACGCCTGCCATTACTCTAATTTTGATCACAGGGGTGCCGACTGAGGAAATCTGCACCGACATTCAATTTGCCTGGGATATATTGGATACTAAACTGATAAGGTTGAAGCAATAAAGACCACCTCAGCAATCTTGCGTTTTCATGCTTAGCCTGAGATAAGAATACGAGAGGCTGATGGTCCGTCTCGACCACAAAAGTCCTACCATACAGATAGATTTGAAACTTCTTTATGGCCCAGATTAACGCTAAACATTCATTTTCGCTTGTGGAGTATCCTTGTTCCTCCTTATTCAATTTGCGGCTTGCATAAGCGACTGGTTTCAGTTCCCCATCAGGTGAAGATGATCTTTGCAACAAAGCCGCTCCGAGTCCTACATTACTTGCATCGGTTCTTAAGACAAAGTCCTGTGTCAAATCAGGTAGTTTGAGAATAGGCTTGCTAGTGAGTTTTTCCTTTAAGTCTTGGAACGCTAATTCACTTTGCGCAGTCCAATTAATTTTATCTGGAAGTCCCTTGCGAGTCAGATCAGTCAGAGGAGCACAAATAGAGTTAAAATCTTTGATATATTTTTGATAAAATCCGCATAACGACACGAATGATCGCACATCCTTTTTTGTTTGTGGTCTAGGTGCTCTCTGCAGTTTTTCCAAGTTCTTGGGATCAGGGGTCATGCTACCCTGATATACAGTGTGTCCCAAGAATTCCAACTCTTTGCATCCAATGCAACATTTTGTTGGCCTAGCAGTCAAGTTCGCCTCCCTAAGCCTATTAAATAACATTTCTAGAGCTTCAATGTGTTCTTCAAATGTCTCTGTGGCGACGAGAATATCATCCATGAAATTCGTGATACATGGGTTATTCAGGGGATCCAACAATTTGCGCAAAATCCTTGAAAATACACTCGGAGCATTTTTCAGTCCGAATGGTAGCATGTTGAATTCATAATGTCCATCCGAAGTGCTAAAAGCCAAATAAGGTCTCACTTCAGGCTTCACTGGGATCTGGTAATAGCCTTTACTAAGATCCACCTTTGAAAAGTATTTTGCCTTGTTCAGTCTGGCAAATAACTGTTTTGTGACTGGTAATGGATCCACTTGTCCTTCTGTGACAGCATTCAGTTTCCTGTAATCTATGCACAGTCTGTGTTCCCCAGACGGTTTTCTCAACAATACGACACTAGAACTAAAAGATGATTCACTGTGTGAAATAATCCCCTCCTTCAACAAATAATCTATTTCTTCCTTCAATGCCTTCTCCTTCGCGAACGGAATAGAATAGGCTCTCATACAGATTGGGTGTGAGTCTACCAGTTTCATGTCATACTGTAGCAAATTTGTATGGCCTGGTTTATCTGTTAATACATCTGTATGTTCCTCCAGAACCTGTTGAACTCTCTCCCTCTGGTTTTTAGTCAGATGCTTACTGACTTTTACCTGTGCTGCTGTTTCACAAGAATGTAATGGGTATTCATGTGAGGTGAGTGGTTCCTTTTGCATTTGAGTTGCGATAGCTAAGGTCAGTAAGGGGGTGCTTTCCTGGAGTGGTCTGTCCAGATACTTCTTTAACAGGTTTACATGATAAACTTTCTCCTTCCCCTTTTTGTCAATTTTATAGTTTGTTCTAGACACCTTCTCTAGAACCGTATATGGACCTTGCCATCCAATTTGTAATTTATTCTGGCTACCGGGTAGTAGAAGCAGCACTTTCTCTCCCACTGCCAGTTCTCTGTCCTTTGCCTTCCTATTAAAATATGCTGCATGTTTCTTCCTGGCTTGTTTCAAATTATCATTTGCCAGTTTCCATCCAGCTTTCAAACGAGTGGTCAGTTCGTTCACGTATTGATAAGATGAGGTAACAGTCTCTTCCGCCTTCTCATCTGTCCAGGTCCTTAATAGGGCTTCTAATGGACCTTTTATTGGCCTCCCAAATAGCAGAGTTGCGGGAGCCATCCCGGTTGAACTATGTGGTACCTCCCCGTACGCAAACAATGCGGCGGGCAGGAATTGATCCCACAGATCCGGTTTTTCGTGTGCCAGCTTTCTCAGGATAGAAATGAGAGTCCCGTTGAACCTCTCTACCTGGCCGTTCCCTTGCGGATGGTACGGACTACAATGAAAGTGTCTGGCTTGAAATAGCTTAAAAACTTCTTCCGTTAGTTTCCCCTTGAACTGAGAGCCATTATCCGTCAAGATTTGATGCGGGAATCCTAATCGGGTAAATATTGTAAGTAGTGCCTCTGCTACATGTTTTGAATCAATTGATGGCAGGGCTACCGCCTCTCCCCACATAGAACAAGTGTCCACCAGAGTAAGGATGTAACTGTTCCTCCTCTTGGTCCGAGTGAGAGGTCCTACAATATCCACTGCAACCCTCTCAAAAGGTGTTCCCACTATGGGCATTTCCCCTAGAGTTGCAGGAGCAGTCCAGTGCTTTGGAGCTACCCTTTGACATTCTGGGCAGGATTTGACATATCTTTTTTATATCCTCCGTTATCCCTGGCCAGAAGTAATGACAAGCTATACGCTGTCCTGTGGCGCTGATCCCCATGTGACCACTGAAGGGAATCGCATGCCCGAGTTCCATCACTTTATTCCTATATGAAGTGGGAAGAACCAGCTGGTTGTGACCATTTGTTCCAGTTCCGGCCTTCCTGTATAAGAGTTTGTTCTTCATAAAATATTCCCCCTTGCTCGGAGGTGTGTGGCATTTGGGCAATTTTTTAAAACATGGCTTGAGTGTCCTATCCTCAGCCTGCGCCTTCCTCATCTCCTCTGGATGAGCATTTATAGGTTCACCTTCTTCCTCCTTCTTCTGTGACCTGGTCTGCACTGTCGCCATGATCACAGGTCTCTCGGGATTCCCCAAGAAGACGTATCTTCACCCCAATATCAGAGGGTAGATTGGTTCATCTATCACTGCTGCTCTGATTTCTCCTTCCACATAGCGAGTTTTCACCGTTATCCTTGCGATGGGAAGTGTCATGAGTGGTATGTCCTTAGTTGCCCCTTGTATTTCCACTGTTTCTGTGGTATACTGACTTGGGTCCACTAGGCTAGACTTCACAACTGAATCATAATCCAAACCTGTATCATAAAGGCACCTTATGGTGACCCCATTACAAATAACATCCTCACAAACTGGGGGGTGATAAGGTTCCTGCTGTCCCTTAGGATTAACCTTTAATCTTTGAGTCCCCGACTTCATTGCAGCAATGTTTGAAGGTTTCCTTCTACAAAATTCGGTGTTATGGTTATCTTTCTTGCACCATTTACACCATCTTTTTCCTTGGTTAAACGGTTTTCTTTCATTAGATTTTTGGTCATTGAACTGTGAGTTTCTGTCTCGGTAGTCATTTCTTGGCCGTTCAAAGTTTGTCCTACCTTTATTTCCCTGCTCTCTATTATCAAATTTATTAAATTGCTGTGGAGCTTTAAAATTGTCTATGTGCTTCTTTTTAGCACCACTTACCTCTGCCTGGGCTGCCTGATACCTTTCAGCGACATTTAAAACCTCTCCCAATTTCTCTGCACCTTGTTCCATGAGAAATTTTCTCATGTCTGGAGCCATGGACTCTCTCAATTGCTCAATCATGATCATTTCTTTAAGATCTTGGGTCTTCCCCAGAGCAGTCCATTTCTCCAAATAGGTTTCCAGTCTGGCAGAGAATTGGTGGTATGTCTCCCCCGACAACAGTTTGGCATTTCTAAATTTCTTACGATAAAATTCCCCATTTTTTTCGTACCTCAATAACAAAGCCTGCTTTAACATGTCATAATTCTCCTGGTCTTCTCTGTTCATTTTTGCGAAGACTTCGTAAGAAGTACCTCTCAGTCCCTGTGATAGCTTTAAACTCCACCTCTCTCTCTCTAACCCATATGTAGTAGCTAATAACTCAAAACGTCCTAGGTACCCCTCTATGTCATCGTCTTTTTCAACAAAATGGTCTAAATGAAACCCCATAGCTGAGTTTGAGGCTCCCAGACTGGGCGTAGCATCTGAGGCAAAAGGGCTGGCACCATTTTCAGGAGCCTGGCCTTGTAGCTCCAGCTCCCTTAGTCGTAATTCGTGCTCCCTTTGCAACCTTCTATCTTCTGCCTCCCTTTCGGCAGTCAACCTTTTATCTTCTGCTTCCCTTTCGGCCTTTTTATCTTCTGCCTCCCTTTCGGCAGTCAACCTTTTATCTTCTGCCTCCCTTTCGGCCTTTTTATCTTCTGCCTCCCTTTGCTGTCGTTTTTCTTCTGCCTCCAATGCTTTAGCCGCTTTGTCAGCCTCAATTTGTAACCTCTTAGTCTCAGCCTCAATTTGTAACCTCTTCTCTTCAGCCAACCTTTCAGACTCTAATTTTTTTTCAGCCTCTTTTTCTAACCTTCTTTCCTCCCGTTCAATATACTTATCACATTCAGCCGTTACATATTGAATTAAAATCTGACCATCCATTCCCATCTCCTTTGCCGTCAGCACAGCAGCTGATCTGAATTTGGCCAGCTCCGCCATACTTTTTAAACAAATCTAGCAATGTGCAAGATAAAATTTCCAACCACTAAAGTACTTCTAATTACTCTAGTCTAAAATAATTCTAATTAATTAATTAACTACCACTGGCTGTGAAGATTCACCAACTTTTATTTTCAGGGACACTTTTAATTTTAAGGGACACTTTTAATTTTTATAATGTGTTCCCCTAATCTAATTCTCCCCCCAGGAGATCCTAATATACTTAATGGGCTAATTATCCCGGACGAGCCCCCAATATATGTAGTGGGTTTGATGGTATTGTATGATGGTGATATTACTAAGTGTGATGCATGAGGTCAGCTGTGAAGGCTCCTGAGATAAAATGTATCTGTGAATTGTCAGAAGGCCCTTCGTGCTACCACTACGACCTCACACCTATCTTTTTTTTACTAATGAATGTGGCTACGTTAAATGTCTAGGGTAATGATATGTAATGTGTTGTGGTAGTTTACATACACACACAGATATTTACTAAGTCTAATAATATTAATAAATGTTATAATACACTGAACTAACTCAGCTGTGTAAAATTTTTGATAGTAATTTTCTTTAAATTTATTTGTTCTGAACCAAGGTTTTATTTTGGCCAGAACATATGAAAGGTTTTGCAATTATGAAAGAAATGCATGAATATTACATAATAAATGCAAGGTGTGTACATATGTATGTTACTAGACTAGTTAATATTACTACTGTTTATAGTTGTAATCTATTTGGGAGAACATTTAATGGATGTGCTGTTGGGGTGGCCTCATCACTCCCTGTCTATGGTGACTACACATTGTCCAGTTATTTGATGGAATTTTTATGGGTGTGTTAGCAAATGAGTTGGTGAATTCTCAGCAGACCAGACGCTCACGTAGCTTGAAGGTGTAGCTCTGGTGCTGAGATCTGGTGGCCCCACCTCTCCGTGCTTGGGGGCAATATCAGAAGTCTGGTAGCCCCACCTCTCCGTGCTTGGGGGCAATATCAGAAGTATGGTGGCCCCACCTCTCCGTGCTTGGGGGCTGTAATAGGCTGCTCTGACAAAATGTTACTGCACGGGTCCACTCTTGTAATATTCAACAACTCATTTGACACCGCATTGGTGCCAACTGAAACTCACAGTTCTGCAATCAAAGTATTAGTCATGTGTCAGAATTCCATCCTCTAACCATTTCTGGACACAACACTACACAACAACAACACCACATAGACGGGTCAGATCTTTCTGACCAAACAACACATCTTACCAAGTTGGTTTCACATAGGATAAGTTCTCCCAGACTACGTATTATGAAATATGTTCATTAGCTTCCTGCCATAGAATAGGATAGGTGATATGTTCCACTGATCTCAACACTTGATCTGTCCTTCATAATCCTTGCTGGAGTTTATGTATTTTATTTGTCTCTAGACCCTGAACTGGGGCGGGGGGTCTAGAGCGAATCCTTACTTGTTGTAAGGGACAGATTATGCTATTGCAGTATCAAATCACTCGAAACCTTAAACAAATATTAAAATGTACAAAGAAATAATTTCAGTCTTACCAGAATTATGAATATAGTACACAGTTAAATGCTAGCAAAACTCAGCTGAGCTGCTGGCCTTAGGATGGCGTCCCTCTAAATATTTCAATAGCTTCAGGGAATTACACCACTTAATAATTCACTGTGTCTACTAGGACAACTTATAATGACTGGCACAAAATGCGCGTCTGAGCGCCGATAATATATTCATCTATGGCCAATCACTGCCTTTTCTTTTTTCAAATTCAAATATCCTACCAAAAAGTCATTTCAGTCATACCTCAGTCAAGTATGCCTTATTGTCTGTTGGTCCGTCCGTCTCTACTTGCGTTTCACAAAAAACACACTTGTTTTTTGAACCAACCCTGCCTTCCCCTACACAATTTTGCCCTTTAAAGTTATTTTTAGCCACAATTCACCATCCCACCCCGTCTCTTCATTCCAACTAGATTTTAGCACTTGCGTCTTCAAGGCCACAATTTTTTGAAAATTAGTGACATGTTTTATCTCAATGCAGTCGATCGTTGATATGAACAACACAGTCTTTTGTCAATATCTTTCTTATTATCTATCCGTCTGTATAAATGAAAGCATATTATTTCACTGCTCAAGATGGGCCATCCGGCCAGCGAGGTTTTATATTCCTAACATTATTATTAAGAAAAGTTACTTTTCAAATATTTTCTAGAATCTTCTGGAATGCGGTCATCACTGCATTCAAATAAACGGACTAAGTTATCGCAAAAGCGTCCAAAAAATGACTGTGGCGTATAATATCCAAGGTCCCTTTTGTCGATTTCTTTACTTTATGTCAACTTGGGGAACGTGACTTTTTTCTCCTTTCCCCACCAATTTGCGTCCTTTTAGCCTCGCTAGTTTCAAGCACGCGTTCAGTCAGATTTTTCCTTTTGATCTCCGTTCTCATCCCGTTCCATTTTGCCTTCAAGTCTAACAATTTAATTTCCATGGCGGGTGATGACCCGCGGCGTGGGCGATCATGTATTCTAGCAGCTTACGCATTAGTTTTTATCCCTACGTTGTATCATTTGAGATATTTTAACGTTGTATCATGGTCAATTTTATGACAGATAATATAAGACTACATGCAAAATATAAATTCATTACAGCAGGTAGTTTTTTTAAAAACAAATTTCAAAGTTGAACATCAATTGGTGAACGGACTATAGTTTCATCGATGCTTGCAAATTACGATACATGCTCGCGAAACACCTTTAAAGGGAAATCGCTCCACGAGTTAATTCACCGCGGAGCGCTGAGCAACGTTCGTTTGGAGATTACCATTATTTTTTACTTTTCGGTGTTCACACGTCCTGGAGAGCATAATACCATATAATACAACAAGGGTTTTAAGATGACGACAGCATACACAGTAAACACAGTACAGGTTTTTAATCGTCAAGACACAATATTTAATTACTTTACCGGTACGTTAAACAAATACTGAACAAAATTACACTTTACAAGAACTTTATATTTACGGTACTCAAATTCAATCGTGATGAAGTGTCAGTGTGAATTAGGCTTGTCCTATTCGCCTTTATTGCTTGACGAAGTCATTAGGCTACTATGGCCCTAAATGTTTTACGTCCATTTTTTTCCCCCAGAAAACCATTGTGGCAACTCTAGTTATTGTTAGGGATGGCATAAAATATTCTCTTTTTATGCATTCTGCATATGCGCATTTTCCTCGGCGTTGTGACGTCAAGGTTTGCGAAACGAAAAAGTCGTCAAACAAGACATTTGCATTTATGGGGATGAGCTGTGTTATCCTCACGTTTAGAAAGGTTCGGAAAACGAGGCACGCACGTTATGGAAGTATGAATGGTACGAAATAGCAACGAGAGATTGGTGAAAAACAGAGCGTGAGTAGGATTCAATGTAGAATCATAGATGCGTAATGATATCTACGGGGACTAGTTTATATGTCCCTTTTTTTAAATGAATTTTAAAAATTAAATTTCTAGAATATTTTGTTTTGGTATTATTATTATTTTGTAAATACCGATTTTGGGGCGCAGAATAAGGTTTATTGATTTATAGTAAATGAATATTAGACAAACATAAAGGTATGTTTTCAGGCTCTCGTAAGAAATAAAGAAGTAGAAAACTAGACAACAGAAAAACAACAGACGTGAGTGGCTTACCCAAGACTCGAACGCAGGACCTTCCGTGCGACGACAACCCCGCCTAGCTATGCAAGCGAATTACACTATCCTCCCTGCCATGGTGTAACATTTATTTGATCTCGGCCCTGGCTTTGATCTGCGCCAACACTTTGATCTTAGATGAAAAAGAGTTTTTGTTTTTCACCAAAAGCTCAGGTGGTGATTTCTTTTTCGTTTGTAGGTTTTGTCTTCTTGTGGCGAGGCCCGTTCCTTTTAACCTAGACTTAAGTCATTTGGTTTGATCAGAGCGCAATTTGCCATTCAAAAATAAGTGAACTCTTAAGCGATGTGTTGATAAACTCTATGCCCTGAAAAGGACTACTATCATCTATCAGCTAGTATGAAGTAGCCCTAAAAAGGACTGGTGCCCGACCAGCGTTGATAGTAAGTCCTGAAAAGGACTAACATTATCATCGGCAAGCATGGTAAAAGCCCTGCCAGCTACGCCAACGCCGACTTCCGTAGAGCGTGAAGACAGAAACAATTCAGCTGGGGATTGGCGCAAATATGTCCTAAAAACGAGCTGCAACTGCAGCATTATTGCAGGGCAAATAGCGCTATACCAAATAAATGCAATTACTTAGCAGCACGAGTGAGCGCACTGACTGCGAGATCCACATTTGAGGCAGCACTTGATAGTTAAGGGACGGTTATAATTTAGGTGGCAGAAGAACTCGTGTAAGCAATTCGACTCTTACCAGAAGCTTACTGTCTTGTGTCATGTCGTGTGTTTGTCTCCCTTTAATTGTCGTCGTCATGTATCACCTCCCCTTCTAATGTTCATTTCCTTGTTTGCCGACTGAAAATACCCGCACACTTTCTTTCACGACACTCTTATGTGCTTTTTATTTCAGTAGCAAAGTAATTATAACGCGTCAATACTATAGCAATGTCAAACAGGCTACTATAACAAGATGGAAACTCAAATTAATAATTACAAAACACAATTTATTAACGAAAATTGAATACATTGCTTAAAGAGAAATCTTCGTTGGAAATTTAAAAAAAAATATATCCTGGACACAAAGTTGTATCAGGTCATACCAGGATAGTGCCAGATAAGAGTCTGGTCTTATAAGTAATACTCCCTTCTCTGAAAAGAGTAAAGGTGTATGGATATCAAAGGTAGGGTCAAGCTGTATAAATTTCCAGGTATGATGTTATTGTATTATCCTGGATCCCTATGGGCTCCCTCTCAAGATCCTCCCTTGATTATTGTATTATTATTATTATTGTTGACTCTGCTAGGGGATATTAAAAAAATTATTTCCAACAAGAACATGAATTCAACTTTAATAAGTAAGTAAGTCTGTTGGTAAATATTTACAAATTATTTAGCCTATACCGAATGAAATCAAATTTATTTACAACAAGAAATCAATAAACATTGAAAATAATTAACAATCTTAAAAAGTCATTCACTTGTTGACGGTTATCAACTGGATTAATTATCTCCTTTTAAAGAACATTGATATGATACTAATGAGTTTTGTCACTATTTCTTGACTGTAAAGCTAGTACCCGGTAATCGGTAAATGTATGTCCTCACTTTTCATCATTCACTGTATGTTTATTTGCATCTTGTCTTTTAGTATAGGGGTATAATCTGGATAAGCTGATCAGTGGCTTTGTTTTGTCACTTACAAGGTATCTTGTGTTTAGAGATCTGTCACTCTCCTGCCATGGACGAACACGTATTTTGAATTTCTCCAGGCGGTGAAAGCTGAGTATCTGGCCCTGTTAAACACAAGGGCACTTGCACCACAAAGTCCAGCAGAGGTGGATGACTCTATAAAGTTTTTGTTTTGTAGTTGTCAGGATAGAACCTGAAACAAAAATAAACGTAACCCCTATATGGTCAATCACAATTCCATTATTACACAAGATGGGGGACGATAGACAGTGTCAGATAATGTGCTAGCAAATGCACAGGACAATATATACCAGCACTATCCACATTCAGTTCACCGTGACTACACTTTCCATTTAAAACCTTAGTTAGATCCATCTGTCCATGATCCGCCTCCATACAATGATTTGGTCTAGTATAAAATACTAAGTAATACCTTGAATCATACATTAAAACAATTTATGTCCTTCTTTCTTATATTCCAGGCAAGTGTCCCATTTCCTCAAGAAATATTTCTCTAAAAGATTTTCCAAACCTACAGACACGATTCTGCTTTCATTCTCAATTTAATTTGAATGTACACAGGCGGGTAAGTCCTTCAGAAATTACACAATGGTTGCAGAAACACGTCTACACACTTACCAACACAATGTAGTGAATCAATAGCAAATCATATAGTTATATATATATATATATATATATATATATATATATATATATATATATATATATATATATATATATATATATGTATATCTTTCTTCCCCTCAAGCACACACAGACGAGCTATTAATGGCTAACTTGATCTGCTCTCAGGTACAACTGACAAAGGCAGTCTTCATTTACAAGTTACCGCTTCTTTCTGCTCGCTGTGTTTTTCAAATCTTATGGCCCCAATTTAGCAAGGCAAAGTCTATTTATACTAGCACATCCGGCGTATCGGAAAGCAGGGGGCTAACGGGGTATTGCGAATCCCAAAATGAGGCATATTTTGTCTCTCTGACCAATTATGAAAAATTAGTTTCCCCCCTTTATCTTTCTTATTTCTGGAGCGATTTTATTCATCTAAGACTTAAATTATACCCTGAATTAATCTTTATCTTCCTAGCTAAAAATCTTTTAGTCTCCTAAGTGCATTTTATTCTATGCATATTTTAAATACCTAAATTAGGGATTAACCCGATGTGTCGAAGCCTTTCCACTCAATATATCTCTGTTAATAAACTACTTTTCATGGAAGTCTTTACATCTACCTCTAAAGTAACATTCCTGTTGTAGAATTAGAAACCTCTTCCAAGTGGTACTTCTTTCCTACTTATGTAATTAATTTGCATCCTTCACTCGGTTGTACAAATGAGAACTGGCCATTTTGCCTGTCCAAGGCTGTAGTAAACACACGAATACGGAAGTCTTTCCATTGGCTAGTGTATTATACAATTTCTACAATGTATGGCGCGCGGTTTTCGTCAGAGTTACTCAGGATTATAAAGAAGCTGTGTTGTGAAGCAGACTAACTCACGACATATAGTAACACACATATGCACATAAAAACAAACATGGGGCGTTTAATCGTGTCTCCTAGGCACGACTACACGGTAAGCCAATTACTTCTGTTATTATTCTGTTGTATAGTTTTCTACTTCTTTGTTTCTTACGACTACCTGGAACACACACATTTATGTTTATTATTTACTGTTCACACACTTTGGGACATGGCTCCCGGGACAACCGCACTGGGCGCTAAGGGCAAGTGGCGCCAGAGCAGTTAAGGGGGAAAAGCGTTGTTTCGCTAAGAAGTTTCAATTTTCTTTAGCTATAACGCAGTTTGCCCTGGCTTAAGCACGCATATTAAATCTTATATAAGAAAACACTAAATCCAAGTATGACAATTTTAGCATATTTTTCATGCTTTTTATATGGCAAGTAATAACTATCTTATACTGATCTGCAATTCTATTCACGAATCTTACTTAATTTTCCAGTGTAGTTTAATTAATTTTCACAGCTAGAAGTGTTTTGGGGAGGCGGCGCATGTCCAGCCTTTTACCCCGGGCGCCGAATGCTCTAAGGTCGGATTTTTTCACAGGCATCGGGTGTTCCCCCTCTTTGCTTGTTTTCCCATTTTGTGTGTTCCTGTGTAATATCATCTCTGTTTGCACACCCAACCATACCTAATTAACATTTGGCATAATCAGTTAAAACTTACGTTCAGAAATTACGACAGTGTAGTATACTTGTGACATTTCACAACACATTAAAATGCCACGCTACGTCATTTGGGAATCCCTGTAGTAAGGATTTCCTTCTCATTTAAATAAATGTACTTTCAGAAACAATACAAGGTCATTTCCTGTGTATTCTTTACATAAAATCTGGTTCAGAGCAGTTGCTTTAAAAATTAATTAACGAAATTGTTCACTTAAATTTAAACAGCGTAATAAAGCATACTCATTTGTAAATTTATTTACAATTATCAATGATTGAAGTGTTTCTTTGGGAAACCAGTGCACAGTAATGGTTATAATAGAACTTTTAAATGATTATATGTCATAAAAACGGCTTCTCAAATATTTCACGTCCAAAGTAGCATCTTTATATCTCCAGATTTAATATCCAAGCCGCTTTACTTGGCCAGTAATTCACACGACATTAGTTCAGATGACGTGGTTTGAAATCGTTACATATTTATTTGGTTTTAATCTTCTTGTTTTGTTAAAAAATATTCTGCAATGCACAGTTCATTTGTAGTCAGCACTCTTTTAACTGTTTAATAAAATCACATCTGCATATTGTATTGTATTGTATTGTATTTAAAATTTGTATTTTATCTGAATAGAATTCGATTTCTGAGAATAGCGCTGTGATTTAATTGCCAAGAAAGAGGAGCAGAAGTAAAGCGTGCCAGAATTTTCAGGACTTGTACATAAGTGACCAGAAGGATTCATATTTTCAAGACTTTTGTTAGAACCATTTTCACAATGGTGAAAAATTCCATATTGAGCTTCTCGATGCTACTTTTGATGGGTAAGTTTGCGTTCTGTTATGTAAAATTGCAAATAAAATGTAATTCATTCTTGGTAATTGTAACATGTTATGGTGTGCTTGTGAAAGTTATGAAAATTATTTGCTGTAGCTGATGCAAATGATAATAATGACAACTTCATAGCTGGTATGCCTGCTACTCCAAACAAAAATCTGACTTAAAATTGATGATTCTGTTGTCGTAATTGTGCGTGTTAGCTGCAATATTCTTATCTTGAACAGGACACACACGCGCGCTTACGCGCGCGCACACACACTCACATATTTGTGTGTGTGTGTGTGTGGTGTGTCCAACAGTGGCCTACCATCAGACTATCTTCTGAGGGTCTTCAAATGCATCTACCTTTAGCACAAGATTACTCTTGGCAGAGAGGCGAATTGAAGAATGGTGCTTCAATTACGGCTGAAAGAATCCAGGCCGGAGATTCTATAATAGAAAGAAATTTTTGAAGAATTATCAATGTGTATTTAAAATAACTGAGACATACGGGTGCAGTTCACCCAAAAAATAATTATATCAGCTATTAAATATATATATATATATATATATCATCATCTCATCTCAACCCGTAACCCCCTGGAGGATCATTTTCGAAAGGGAGTCATGACGAGTTACATGCCCAAACCAGGCAAGCTTTCGACGTTTCACTACTGACAAAAGTGGTTCTTGGTGGCCTGCATAGGTGTTTATCTTCTCTCTAACATAGACATTTGTTTTGTGCTCTTTATAGCAAATGCGCAAAATTCTTCTATAACATTTATGCTCGAAAGCCTGAATCCTTCGCTCCGTATCTGCAGTGAGTGTCCAGCTCTCACACCCATATAAGAGATATATATACAGATACAAAAATGTAATAATCAATTATAGTTATTATTAGAAAATAAAGAAAGAAAATTTTAGCTTAAAGGGTTCATCATAAGTGATGGTCTTATACTCTAAAATGTTTTTTGTAAGAGTTCACTTGGCAGCTATAAAAGGGCACTTAGCTGCCAGTAAGATGTCGGTTGGCTTCTGCTCCAGCCGATGTTTGTTCTTTGCAGGTTGTAGACTAGAGATGGCTACTGTGTGTGTGTGTGTCGAAACAATGCTTCGAAACAGCGCTGAGTCCGACAGATTCGACATATAGCCTGCTTCTTGTTTCGAAGCAGTTTCAGTTCAGTCTGCCTCGCTGTTTTGCAAAGAGGCACACTGTCTCACTGTCTCACCTTCCGTAGGCCTATGTAAAATTTGAGTCAACCGTCCGGGACATTAGTATGGAATATCAAACATGTCATATTTTTCAGGGATGTGTTATGATGACTTGATTTTACAAGTGATATTATTTTTGCTGAGAAGTTATAGACACTGGAAATTGTTTCAGTGCTGCAGTTGTCAATGTTTTAGGCACTATGTTAAAGTTGAAAGTGTCCGTGTGTTCGTATAAATGTAATGGACACTTTATTAGCTCTGCTGATATCTGTGTACTCGGTGTGGATTTGAATCATTATCTACCAAAACTAGCTTACTATAGTTTGATATCATGTGTTATTTTTACTGTTATTATTATTGTTGTTTTTTTTTATTATTTTCACTTATACTGCAGCTATCATCATATCTCCGTTTTATTTCATCATAATGAAGACTTGTGTAAAAATATTGAATTGTGGTCACACAAAACGCCATAGATTTTCACACACGCCAGTAGCGCGCAAGAAAAAACTGAGATTGTCTCACACAGTTCATGTATACTGTCTATAAGAGACTTTTTTCTCCCCGATACGGGCAAAAGTGCCGCTGTGCCGTTGTGTCGAAACAGTGTGTCGACACAGTTTAAATCACTGTTTCGAATGTCTCGAAACAGCTGAGTGTGTCGATTTGCCCACCTCTATTGTAGACTGATTCACTCTCGACGCTGGTCAAGTCTGGTGGCTGTAACACGTCACTGGTAGTATCGTGGGGTAATTACGAATATGGTCCAGCGTCTTCAAGAGCCGTCTGATATTGGTGTCTAGCTTTGAATTAAGTATATATATATATATATATATATATATATATATATATATATATATATATATATATATATATATATATATATATATATATATATATAATCTTTTTACTAAAACATTGGATAACTGCTAACGTTACATCTGCCCAATGACGACATGAATAAGAACTAATAATAATCATTATCATCTCATTTAGCGCTCCCGTAATTCATATTTCGTAAACCATTAATAGAAAGATACAAAAATAAATTACACGGGCACGCTTGAAATGTGTTGCCTGTTGTTAGTAAGTATATTGCTGTTTACCTGGATACAGTTCTTAGTGTACACTTTTGTTCTTGAAACATCACATAAGCATCTAATGGGCACGTGGTTACTTCAGTCGCCAAGTCCTTGGTTCGGCCCTAAGTGGTGGCGAGTTGTTGGGCATTTTGAAATAAAAGATATGTCTGGGTAGTGGGTGTACAAGTGATGTGAGTATTGTTGTTGTTGTTTAACTAGGGCTGCTGAACTTCTCGCTCTTTGTGCAGCCAATACCATTTTGATGAGTTCTTGGTTTTATCTACACTGTAGATCGAGGCTTTTCCTTTGGCTTTTGTGTCATTCTGAAACATGCTGAGTTGAAACCATGAACTCCAGTTTCTCCAGCTTGGCTGGCATTTAAAGGATCATCACATCTCTTCCCAAGCTAGGACTAAGAAGCGCGTGGCATACTGTGCATTCCCCGTCATCCAAGGAGGCTCTCCAACTATACAGAGCTAAAATACTGTGCTCTGGTTCTGGGCTCTCACAAGAAATTGTCACGTCCTGCACAGAGCCACTTCTCAGCTACCTCTGCCTATCCGTGGGTATGTAGTGAGATCCTCCTGCAAGCAGTCACCAGGACAAAGCCAAAAAATCACGTCTGGGGCTCAAGCTTAGTGTGCAATGTTGGGTTCTCAACACGTTTCACCAGGGGGAATCCCTGGAAGTGCGTGGATGATTTCAAGAGTCAATGAGGGTGTAATTAACCTCACAGACAGAGGTTCACTTCCACAGATGTATATTATAGCATTGTGCTTAGCTGGTGGTCATATAAGTAGACTCCAAATATGCCTCCATGCATGATGTATGTGTACAAAACGTAGTTGTAGCAAATGTAATTTTTGCTGGGGAGGTTAAGATGTTATACCTAACAAGAAAGATAGTTGTGTCAGTGGTAACTGTGTGAGGTCAAGCACATGTAGGTCCCTGACTATAAAAAGAATGATGATGATGATGATGATATATTGATCAGGGAACCTAACGCTACCTCCCTAGATCTCACACAGTCCGTATTTTGATTCTAGTGGCTGGTGTATGATGTCTCTAGTGTCTAGGGGTGAAATGAAGATGATGGAACATCAACACAATACACTTTAACTCACTAAAAGAAAATGAATAAGACGGTGGTTAAAGTTTTCTTTTAAAATTTGAATGTTTTTTCTTTATACAATTTAATCTGCCTGTCCCGCCAACTTCTTTTGGACAGGTCTTTAAAATTGAGGAAATATATTTACATATAATGCTGTAACTAAAAATATGGACTCTTGGTCCTATGAATATATTGTTAATATAGAGTTCCTGTAGGTGTATTCACAGACTAAAACTTTAATAGTTGCTAGTGATTGTCATTTGTTATGAGGGGCTATTGTTTTCATCATCAAAGAATATGGCCTCAGTCTCGCTCTGCCCCGTCCAGATAGTGAATTTAGTAGTTAATTTTACAAGTTATCACATCTGATCTCAACGTAGTTGTTTGAATAAAATTTTCTAGTCAAATGGCCACGAGACCACTATGCCTCTTGCCAATATCTATTAGAGCCGACCAATGAAAGCAGGCACTACTAAATAATTTTGAATTTAGTTTGAAAAAATAAAACAAATTCCAAACAAACTATGTGCCTCGTAGTCCATTGGTCAGTCCGCGTTAGTTATGCCAATAGAAAAAGATGTTTCGTTTTAGTTAACCTTTTTCCTATCTCTCCCCTTTTACTCCTATACTCTTATACCAACTAATAGAATTTGAATTACTACAATGCCTCTTTTTTTAAACTAGCGTCCCCAATAACGTTATGTGTAACGAGCAAGAATAACAGTCTGTCCGGTCAAGCGTTCGTAGACATTTAGTATTTTCTCAATAACTTGGCTAATACTTGGACTACCATATGTTTTAAAACATATTTTTGCTCAGGGAACTCAAAGCTATACTACCATATGATTTTTATGGTCAGTTTCAGTATGGTTTAGATTTTCAATTTTGTCACTGTCATTCGTCAAATATAAATTTTTACACAAGTCGGCCATCTTCTCTCTCCCCCCCCCCCCCCCCCCCCCCTGTCTCTAACATTTTCCTCACTATTCAAATAAACCAACTAGTTTGAGTGACGTCAGAATATTACCGCTAGGAGGAAATGAAAATTTGTCTGTGTGTTTGCCTCTGCTGGCTTTGCCCACAGCGTGTATATATTAAAGAGACCGCTTGCAGAGCGAAGAGGGGTTTTTCAAAGCTTTGGTAGTGTTTTGCGTTAATTATTACAATCGTCTCGTTCTTACTACTGAGAACTGTCCGAATTATTACAAATGTTAGTGTTAAAGTTAACATATTACGTT
>JAMPIV010007777.1:80000-221755 GCA_024509875.1 Oreohelix idahoensis
TCACTTGCGAGGATTTTCAATGTTGGGAAAGCTACCGTCTCTGACATCAAAAGTAACAAGGATAAAATTATGAGTTTTGCATCGAATTTGGATTTTTAAAATGGGTCGAAGAAAACTTAAAAAACATGAGGAATGCGAGAGATTTGAAATTGGAAGAGGCTTTGTATAAATGATTTGTGCAAAGAAGAAGCAAAGGGTAACCTATCTCTGGCTCTCTATTGTGTGAAAAGGCACTTCAGTTCAACAATCAACTTGACGGTCCTCCTGACTTTAAGGCTAGCCAGGGATTGTTAAGAAACTTGAAATCTCGTCATGGCATACGAGAATTGGAGATTCAAGGGGAATTTTTACCTAGCGATGCAACTGCCGCTGAAAAAATTTTAAAGAAACATTCTTGGCTATTTTGGAAGAGAAGGTTATTTACTCGATGAGTGTATAATCGATGAGACTGGCTTCATACTGGAAATCATTGCCTCAAAAATCACTTGCATCTCAGAGCGAAGCAGCTGCCACAGGGTTTAAAAAGTGCAAAGAGAGAGTAACAATTTTTGGTAGGCGCGAATGCCAGTGGGAAGTCATCGTTTACCGGTGCTAATTTCGGCAAAGCCAAAAAACCATGTCGTGAATGTGACATGTCTCCCATTGTGCTACAAAGCACAGAAGAGTGCTTGGATAAATAGTGAAATATTTCTTGATTGGTATACAAATCAGTTCCTCCCAAATTTGAAGAGGTTGAGAGAACAAGAAAAGAAAAATGGAAAAATTCTTCTACTGGACAATGCACCATCTCATCCAGAGACGGATACATTGAATGCAGTTGATGCAAATTTTAAAGTAATTTTTCTGCCTCCCAATGTAATAGCACTGATTCAACCAATGGATCAGGGTGTTATAGCAAAGCTTAAAAAGATGTACAAGAAGGAAGTCCTGCGTCGTTTATTGTTGGCTGAAGATGAAGAAAGTGTGGTGGCGTTTTCCAAAAAGCTTAATCTCAAAGACTGCTGCTATATGTTAGCTGATGCTTGGACCACCCTGTCACAAGATAATCTCAACAAGGCTTGGAATAGATTGCTTGGGAAAAAAGGAGGAAATGAAACTACTGCAGTGGACACAAATGATGATGGAATAAATGAAGTTGTGGAACTGTTTCAAGCAATGCCCGCATTTTCGGACTGTGACAAAGATGATGCACACATGTGGCTAGAAGTTGATAATGATTCTGGTTTTCAGTTTTTGAATGACGAAGAAATTTTGTCTTTTGTGCAAGAAGAAAACCAAATACATGTAGTGACCGATGATGAAGACTTCGATGTACATGTACTTGTAGATTATGAAGAAAACCCAAAACGTCGACCAAATCCTGAAGAGGCCTTTATAGCACTAGAAACAGCGATGGCTTGGTACGAGCAAGAAGATGACTAACACCTACAAGATTCTGCGTTGCAAGACAATGCGGGACTTCGCAAAAGGAGACATCCAGGTGGTGCAAAGAGGATTCCTCCCGATAAATATATATACATATGTGCACAGTACAGTTTACGTTAGTTGCACCTGAATCGTTTGTAATGTTATTTTGACGTCTTTCTTAAAAAAAAAATTAATACAAGTAACACTGCAGTGTAATAGATTTTTTGATAAGTAAAAAGTGTGGGTATTATTATTACAGTACAAGTAAATAGAGATGAGTATTTTCCTTGGATGGTTAATTATATTGAGAAATATGTGTACATGTACTCGATTACATTATGTAATCCAATTAACCGAACATTTGATTAGCCGATCGATGCTCGGTCCCATGGGGTTCGGATAAATGGAGTTCTAGTGATATATAAATTATATCTAATCTAATCTATATATATATATATATATAATATATGATTTATATATATAATAATATATATATGGTAGTATATGTAGTAAAATTAGCGAGATAATCGCCCCTAAGAGCTAATAATAAATAACCCAGCCCGATTGTGTTTGACTATGAAATCTCAAAGCATCGCGCTATTTTGTGCCAAGAAACGAGCCGTATAAAACCTACTCGTCCTATTGACGTACTTTAATACATTTTAACATTTTGTCTGATAGAACTGCGGCAAGACTTATAATTAACGGATCTTCCAGACTGTGCCGCCAAGTTCCTGAATTAACGTAATACTTTAACTTTAACACTTTAATTGTAGTGATTCGGTTTTTTGGGTGTAACACGAGACAACAGTAATAATTAACGCCAATTTAACACCCGCCGCGCAAAAAGCTTCGCGTGACACGCGGTGGGAGATAATTCAAATTTTAAATTCTCGCCAAGTAATGTATTTTGACGTATCAAACAAGTTAGAGCTAGAGAGAGATGAGAGGGGGAAGATGGCCGACTTGTGAAAATTTTTTATTTGACGATTAACAAAAATTGAAACATCTAAACCATAATTGACCTATCATATGGTAGTATAGCTTAGCGTCCCCTGAGCAAAAATGTGTTTTAAAAAATATGGTAGTCCAAGTATTAGCCAAGTTATTGAGGAAATACTAAACGTCTAGTAACACTAAGACGGACAGACTGTGGTTCCTGCTTGTTTTTTCATAACGTTGTTTGGAATTTTTTTTTATTATGGTAATAATTCAAATTCTATTAGTTGGTATAGGAGTGAAAGGGAGAGAGATAGGAAAAATGTTAAAAACGAAACATCTTTTTCTATTGGGCATAACTAACGCAGACTGACCAAACTACCAGACACATTTTCAAAAAACTACATTTGAATTCTGGTAGTCGCAAGTTTTCCATTGGTCAGATATTAGCAAAAAGCTTTCAATGCTCATCGCCAGTTGACAAAAACTTTTTCTATCAAATACGCTGAGATCAGCTGTGTTAATTTATAAAATAAAGAATTAATTGCAGTCTGGGCAGTGCAGAGGAAAACTGAGGCCATTCTTTGCAAGTCAGCGTTATTTGTTACTATTTCTTGAAATTGTGGTAAGAATGCTTTATGTATTAATATGTTTATTACAACTGCCAAAGTTAGATACTGCTATTGGGAAAAGTGTAGGACATGCCGGGAGCAGACATTGTTGAGTCCTTACATTGAACTGTATCTAACTGTTGTATATTGTCATGATTTTGTTTTAATATTATTGTATTAGAATTGTTAGTAAGCCTCCGTGTTCCATGAACACTGTTCAACATGCCTGGAGCGTTTATAATAAAAAAAAAAAGAAGAGCAAATCATACAAAAGGAAATGTGGTTACTCCACGTTATTGTATTGAGGAAAACTATGTAAAAGTACAGTGGCGTATCTGCCATAGAGACCTGAGGTGTGGTCACAGCAAGGTGTGAGTCATATAAAATTAGACGCGAGTGCACCTGTATGCACGCGAGGCTGACCCCATACCACCATATGTAAATAATAATAATAAAGTGTGATCAGATATAAAAAGGCCATGGTGTCCTTTTATTGCAGAGGTTTTATTTCCTGTTACCAGCCGGTGACAGGACACCTGATGAGTGAGTGTAACGCCAACAAGTCTCCGTTAAAACGTTTATGCTGTCAGCAGATAGCTGGAGGAGCTTGTGTGTGCTGATATATCTATATTTTCTGCAACGACATACTGAATTATCCTTCTACAAAGAATCCCAGGTGATGTGTTAGCATCTGGGTATATCTGACACTTCAGTTACAATAAACTTTGGTATTTTCAATCATACCCAGGATGTTATGGGGCGTGATGAAACTACAGCCCCTCCTAACAAATGACAAACACTATTAGATAATAAAGTTGTAATCTGTGAATACACCAACAGGAGAGATAGAGTGACTTTATACTTATTGGACAAAGTGTTCACACATTTTAGTTAATCCTTTTTTATGTAAACTATCTTTTCCTCATTTTCAAAGACCTGTCCAAAAGAGATGGCGGGACAGGCAGATTAAATTGTAAAAAGAAAATATTCAATTTTAAAGAAAAACCTTAACCACTGTTTTAGTCAATTCCTTATAGTGAGTTAAAGTGTTTTGTGTTTATGTACCACCATTTTCATTTCTCCCCTAGACATTAGGTACATCATACACCAGACACTAGAGCCAAAATAGTGACCGTGTGAGATCTAGGGAGGTAGCGTTAGGTTCCCTGCAAATACCTCATCATCATCTATTAGAGTCAGGGGCCTACATGTGCTTGACCTCACACGGTTATCACAGACACCGATTTCTTTCCTTTTAGGCATACCATCATAACCTCCCCAGCAAATTAAACTTGCTACTATATATATATATATATATATATATATATATATATATATATATATATATATATATATATATATATATATATATATATATATATATATATATATATATGTGTGTGTGTGTGTGTGATAGGGTGGGCGAGATGATGATGATGATTATATTGTGATGTGTGATCACTCTCTTGTCACACTCGCACCGACCCGAACAACAATAAAACTCTTGATTCTAGAGGCAGGGTCTATATTTATTTTTACAGCCCATTCAGTGACAAAGCAAACATTAAACAAATAAACTAGCGAACATCACAAAACTAAACAAAACTAAACAAAACACCCAACAGTGCCCGATGCTAATCTGAAGAAGCAAACAAAGCACAGAATAATTAAAATCATAATATAATACTGAATAAGAAACACCACGCTCTCACCTGTCAAACTGTCCTACGCCGCCACCTGACACACTCAACTATCACACACACACACACTCATGTGTGTCGTCCAATGCGACTAGTATGGTGTTGTGCATGAGGCTGGCAACCTCACCATGTAACACAGGTTGCTACGGAAACCATTACTGCAAGAGCACACATTAAGCTATCACACACACACACACTCATGCATGTCGTCCAATGAGACTAGTAAGGTGTTGTGCGTGGGGCTGGCAATCTCACCATGTAACACAGATTGCTACCGAAACACTACTGCCCTAGCATATGAATACTTAATATGGAGGCAAACCACACTGTTGGCCCCATGCTCCCTCAGGAGCGGAGAAGAGAAATATATACCTTGAAGTGAGCCCACGTGCTCTCACAACCATTCCTCACATAACCATAATTAAATAATCATAAAATGGACATAAAATAATATTCAACTATATGTACAACAAATACTCTCAGTAATGAGAATAAGCTACTACCTCGTAACCGATCCACATCAGTATTCGCTACTGCATTCTGAAGCATGTCGTATGTGACGACTGGTGCGCCTGGCAACAAGCGTGTCGTATATGACCACTGATGAGACTGGGAATCTCATCACATGAAACACATCGTTACCGAAACAAATCACTGCCATAGCAATTTTAACATAAAAATGCTTCTTGTCGGCTTGTGATAGACACCAGTCACATTGGTGTTTCCATGCTCCGCCCGCGAGCAACCAGAGAAACACATGTCTCAACAAAGGAGTGGCCTCGCTCTCTCCAGAAATCTAAATACATATTCTCACCTCACAGTAACCCATTAAATATACAGTAGAATTATCAATAAACGTGAAATACACTAAATTACTCTTACATAAAGAATACAATATAATTATTCTCGACTTAAGCCAAACTGGGACTAAATACACAACGTGCCACATGGCGTAACATTTACCAAGAAAACTCTCTCTTTCCTTTACTGGGGAACATTATCTTTATCTGCTTCCCACCCCCGTCTCAATTCACACAATATAAAACTGCGTAACATTAAGTGATAACTAAGAGTGTTACCGCAGACCCCTCGCGCCGCTTTTATACAATCACCACGTGGCTCTCCCTGTTGCCATCTTCCCAACTAGTTAATATTATCTAAATTGCAGTTTCTGATAACATTTCTGTCCAGTTTCATGTATAAAACACTCTCCTACTAAATTTGCCCGGTCTGATGGATGAAATACTTGATACTAAATTCTCACATCTGGATTTAGGCTTTGCGTGCCTCACTCATCTATCATTTCAAGACTAAATTATAATGTCCTAAAAAGACATTTCCTTTGGAAACACACCTATCTATATCACTCAACATTAAAATAGCCACATCGATATTATTTCCGAATTAAATAAAACTAATTCTAATTTAAATTAACTCACGTGCTCAAGGCATTTACAGCTTGGCTCTGTCGTCTGTTCTCTCTGGCGGCTGTGGCAAAATAGGCCCGCTTGTAGTTCGCTATCTTTTTTTATAGGCACTAGGCTAATCACTCAACTACTGCGCGCTGGGCGTATTAATCTTGGCTTCTTAAATATCACACGCGATTATCGCTTAGGAATAGCGAAAACACAAATAAAACCTACAGCTATTTAATATAACACAATTCTACACCACAACTTAATTTAAAGGCATTATTGTGGCCTCATTACATATCTTCTACTTCAGACTTTTCACAACCCAGAATGCTTCGCGCACATCGAAAATAATCTGCCCAAAAACAGGTAGGGGGCGGGCGTCTCCTTTTCGGCCCCATCACATATATATATATATATATATATATATATATATATATATATATATATATATATTATATATATATATATATATATATATATATATATATATATATATATATATATATATATATATATATATATATATATATATATATATATATATACTGAAGCACATTAAAAACGCACCACTATTATATATACTGATGCCGAGAAGCTGGCAAAAAAAAGTGTGGGAATGGATTTTCCCCGTGTTTGCCATGAGGTAGAGAGCGAATGGCTGCTGGAATGGAAAGTGCAAGATTCAACCCATGGGTGTGTGTACAGACTACATGAAAACGATGAAAGTTACACGTGCAACACGATTCTCAACAGCTATGACCCTGAAAATGTGTACGCGTTGTGGCAGTATACTCGGTATAAAAAGGCCGTTGAGACAAAAACACCCAGTACATGTGCTTGAAATGCCACGACTATCTGAAAACGACCGCCAACGAGCCATTGGTATGTTGGAGACCGGAATGAGCTCGCGGGCCATTGCCAGAAGGATGAATTGCCACCACAGCACTATTGTACGTCTCAATGAACGTTACGGAACCACTGGCAGTGCTCGGGATAGACTTCGGAGTGGCCAACCACGAGTTACTACCCCTGCGCAAGATCGTCATATTGTGCTGAGTCACCTAAGGAATTGACTCTCCCGGCAAGTCAAACAGCAAGAGCAATAGTGGGTAGACATGGGCAAGTCTCTCGAATGACAGTCATACGTCGACTCAGAGATACAGGCCTTACTGCAAGACGACCTTATGTTGGGCCAAACTTGACTCAAGACATCGTTAGCAGCGCCTGCAATGGGCAGAGCAACATATCAGATGGACTAGACTGCAGTGGAATGCTGTCCTATTCACAGACGAGAACAGATTCAACATATCCTTTCCAGATGGACGTATGCGGATTTAGCGACGGTGTGAAGAGCGCTTTGCAGATTGCTGTGTCAACCGATTTCGAGGTGGCAGTATTCACATTTGGGGAGGATTCAGTTTTCACCATCGCTTGCCTCTTCACGTCTTCCGTGGAAATGTTAATGCTGTGACATATCGAGATGAGGTTCTGGATGCACTGGTTGCTCCTGCGTTCACAATTTATCCAGACTTGCAGCTTCTCCAGCAGGATAACGCACGTGCATTTTTTTGTATTTTTGGTTTTCTCCCTTGCCTGCACAGAATGCAATGAATTTCATAACAATCAAATGTACAAATTAATGACCAGCATGGATTCATAGGAAAATGAATAAAGATTCCAAATATGTAAACTTGTACACACTTATATTTACATTTCACACTCTGTTCCTGGATTATACAGGTGGTGCGTTTTTAATGTGCTTCAGTATATATATTCTTCATTACTGTACGGTGTAGAAACATGGACAATGAACAAGCAGCGAACAAAGAACTGAGAGGCTCTCGAGATGTGGATATACTCGTATAGAAAAATGGTGTGCATCTCACGGAAAGAGAAGAAAACAAATAGAGGTCCTAGAAAACCTAGGTATGAAAAGAGAATTAATAAAAAAGATCAAAATTAGACACCTAATATATTTTGGCCATATAAAAAGACATAACACCAAAACAGAAGGAAGAGTTACAGGTAAATGTGCAAGAGGAAGAGAGCGCTATAAGTGGGAAGATAACATCAAGAGATGGACAGGAAATAGTCTATCAGAGTTCACCATTAAAACAAGAGATGGAAACAGTTGGAGATCCATTACAGCCAACCTTCGTTGTGGAGATGGCAGCTGATGATGATGAAAGCAAGCTTGCCTTGAGGATGTAGGGCATAGGTTGATAACCACTGTATTAAATTCTGTTTCTTTGTTACTCTTTAGCTGGGGAGGAAGTTTATGTCATCATGCATGACGTGTCCTGTTTTAAGCCTAAAAGTCTCTACCGCGTGACAGCTCTGATCAAAATGAATTACCACTCCGGACCGTTTCTATCTTCAAATGTTAATGTAGTTGAGTATAGTAGACACATTATTTTTGCTTCTGTCTTCGTTTAGCTTTTCGGTCCTAAATTAATTTTACTCCTTCTTGTTTACTGCCGAAGCAGAAGTTTTTCTTCTTCTTCTTCTTTCTCTTATTCTTCTTCTTTTTTTTTCTCCTTCTTGTTGTTGTTCTTCTTCTTCTTATTTCTCCTTCTTCTCCTTTTCCTCCTCCCCCTTCTTCTTCTTCTTCTTCTTCTTCTTCTTCTTCTTCTTCTTCTTCTTCTTCTTCTTCTTCTTCTTCTTCTTCTTCTTCTTCTTCTTCTTCTTCTTCTTCTTCTTCTTTTTTTCTCCTTCTTCTTCTTCTTCTTCTCCTCCTCCCCCTTCTTCTTCTTCTTCTTTTTCTTCTTCTTCTTCTTATTTTTCTTCTTCTTCTTCTTTTTTCCTTCTCCTTTTCCTCCTCTCCCTTCTTCTTCTTCTTCTTCTTCTTCTTCTTCTTCTTCTTCTTCTCCTTTTCCTCCTTCCCTTCTTCTTCTTCTTTTCCTCCTCCCCTTCTTCTTCTTTTCCTTTTCCTCCTCCCCCTTCTTCTTCTTCTTCTTCTTCTTCTTCTTCTTCTTCTTCTTCTACTACTTTTCTTCCTCCCCTTCTTCTTCTTCTTCTTCTTCTTCTTCTTCTTCTTCCTCTTCTTCTTCTTCTTCTTCTTCTTCTTCTTCTTCTTCTTCTTCTTCTTCTTCTTCTTCTTCTTCTTCTTCTTCTTCTTCTTCTTCTTCTTCTTCTTCTTCTTCTTCTTCTTCTTCTTCTTCTTCTTCTTCTTCTTCTTCTTCTTCTTCTTCTTCTTCTTCTTCTTCTTCTTCTTCTTCTTCTCCTTCTTCTTCTTTTTTTCTCCTCCTTCTTCTTCTTCTTCTTCTTCTTTTTTTCTCCTTCTTCTTCTTCTCCTTCTCCTCCTCCCCCTTCTTCTTCTTCTTATTTTTCTTCTTCTTCTTTTTCTTCTTCTTTTTTCCTTCTCCTTTTCCTCCTCTCCCTTCTTCTTCTTCTTCTTCTTCTTCTTCTTCTTCTTCTTCTTCTTCTTCTTCTTCTTCTTCTTCTACTACTTTTCTTCCTCCCCTTCTTCTTCTTTTTGTTTTCTTCTTCTTCTTCTTTTACTTCTTCTTTTTTCTTTTCTTTTCTTATTCTTCTTCTTCTTCTACTTCTGCTTCTTCTTCTACTTCTCCTTTTCCTCCTCCCCTTCTTCTTCTTCGTCTTCTTTTTGTTTTCTTCTTCTTCTTCTTCTTTAACTTCTTGTTCTTCTTTTTCATCTTCTTTTTCTACTTCTTCTTTTTCTTCTTCTACTCCTCTTCCCTTCTTCTTCTTCTTCTTCTTTTTTTCGCCTTCTTCTTCTGCTTCTCCGCTTCCTCCTCCCCCTTCTTCTTTTTTTTCTTTTTCTTCTTCTTCTGCTCCTTCTTCTTCGGCCCCTTATTTTTCTTCTTCTTCTTTTTTTCTTCTTCTTCTTCTTTTTCTTCTTGTTTTCTTCTTCTTCTTTTTCTTCTTGTTTTCTTCTTCTTCTTCTCCTTTTCCTCCTCCCCCTACTTCTTCTTCGTCTTCTTTTTGTTTTATTCTTCTTCTTCTTCTTCTTTTACTTCTTCTTCTTTTTCTTTTTCTTCTTCTTCTTCTTTTATTTATTCTTCTTCCTCTTCTACTCCTCCTCTTCCTCCTCCCCTTCTTCCTCTTCTTCTTCTTCTTCTTCTCCTCTTCTCTTCTTCTTCCTTTTTTTTCTCCTTCTTCTTCTACTTTTCCTCCACCCTCTTCTTCTTGTTCTTTTTCTTCTTTTTCTGCTCCTTCTTCTTCGGCCCTTTTTTTTTTTCTTCTTCTTTCTCTTCTTCTTCTTTTTCTTCTTTTTCTTCTTCTTTTTTTCTCCTTCTTCTTCTTCTTCTTCTTCTTCTTCTTCTTCTTCTTCTTCTTCTTCTTCTTCTTCTTGTTACTTTGTTGTTTTGGCGTTTGGTGCAATCATTCTGTTTCTTTGACATGTACGGTACATGTATACATAGTCGCTTCCATCTAGACCAGGGTTTCTTACCCTTTTTTGTGCCATGGACCCCTCTGAATGTCCGTTGAAGGCTATGGACCCCTTGGATTGTCCAATGAAGGCTAAGTGGACCCGGGGAAAAAATGTGCATAAAAGCAAAATGAAACATTTTACATTTTAGGTTATGTACACGGACCCCCTAGAATCCATTCAAGGAACATAAATGCGTCCACGGACCACAGGTTAAGAAATCCTGACCTACACGTTATATGCACTAGTCGTTACGTTAACGAACTTTATCCTGACAGATATCCAAACCACCTTATTCTTGTCTCTCAGTATATTACTCCACCGTCACAGTTAAAACATTGATTCCTTCTTTGTTCAGTTAGTCTTTCTGTGTTTTAATGGTTGCTTTTCTCAGGCGTCTTATTTTACTGGTATCAATCTTTCGTTACACTCAGCAACATGATACTGATGTAACATCGTAACTGTGGCGTGTAGATGATGTGACAGGATAATGAAGATGATATCTCACTCTCGATAGGGAATAAGGAATAGACTAGAGTCATTTAGGCTTGTCTTGGGCTTTTCACAGTTTATAATTGACAAATTACCATTATACCGGACTTCAAGCTCTTTTATATTTAGACACACGCTCTAGTATATCCTAAGAACATTATGTATAGGTTGAACGGACAGCATCTCGCCAAAACGAGGCAAAACTCTCTTTTATACAAAACAAATTTGTTATGGTTTGTTGACTATAACACTCGTAAATGGACAGGTTACTGTTATTGTTATTGTTGAACAGAATCGACATCATTGCACTCCGGGCAAACCCATAGATGCTCAGTCTCCCTCAGTATATGTCAAAGAGTGTGAATGTTAACTGTTCCTGTAGCTCGCTTGTTGTATATACGACGGATTCATCTTTTCATACGTCCATCTCTGCTAGCCTTACGTTTGGACAGGTCTACATAGATAATAAATGAACGCGACTATTCTTAGTCGGAAACAACAAAACAACGACGTAATGAGTCTGTTTATTCACCTCGCCAAAATTATACCAAAGTATTAAGAATCTATTAGTACATGGAATAACTGGATTGGACTGGGCAGTGATTATTAATGACATATTATTAATTAGTTATAATTAATGATTATTATTTACAGATATCAATATATACTACAACGCCAGAACAATCATACTCTAAGTATGTTAAACGGAAATCAACAAAGCTATCTAAGTCAATTTACAAGTTAATTTATACTAGTTCACCAGATTTCGGACTCTAAATTCACTCGACTATTGGCTGTAGCTGTAGTTGAATGATGATTGGAATTAAGCAGTTGTTGAGTTGGTGGTATGCCGCTCTTTATTCTAATATTTAGAGAGTTGTTTTTATGTAGGCTGTACCTCTCCTCTCAGATGATTACAAGTCTATTGCTGCCCACTCACAGATGCTTAATAAGATTTGGATGTGTTTATTGCTGCAGGGATGCAATTAGGTTTTCAGCCTTTGATGTATTCTTCAGGATTGTGTGCCTCTATGAAACATCGCACCGCCAAAAAGAACTGCGGAAGAAATAGTGCAATCCTCGTTAAATCTCCAATTTTTTTCTGATAACCGCCCCCTAAGCTCCCAGAACACATCATCAGCGCCCCTCCATGTCTTATTTTAACTTTCAGTGAGATAGATGAGCCTGATGCAATGATATCAGCGCTCACGCCAGGGCCTGCTTAATGAATCGCTTTTACACGTAAACAGTATACTAAGTAACGTTGCTGAATTTAGCCTGAAAAATCCTCAGCCATCTAATTACTATTGAAGACCCCACTATCGCCTCCTTTTCCCTTATAGCCCGTTGAATCCTTCAAACGCCCCCAGGGAACGTTACCGCCAACTTTGGGAACCACTGGTATAAAGGAAGAATAACGGTTTGTCTTCCTTTCACCTTTGAATCTCAGGATAGAAATCACACCAGAGATCTCCACTTGTGTGGTAAAACGTGCGTGTGTTCTTGCACACGCAACAAGAGAAATATAAGCCATAGTCTGCATTGACCGTAGTTAATTATACTGTGATTGCTAATTCTCTCTCCTCTTATTTATGTCCTAATATTCTATAAGTCGCCAACGGTCATAACACAAAGCAGAAGGATTAAATATAGCCTCTAGCTACTCTTATAGGACGTCGGTTTATGTAGACTTTTGTCATCTTTTCCTAGGAAGGATGATATTTGGTCTCATATCAACCATAACTAATACTCATGATCTAAAGCAGGCATTTAAGCCAACATTAATATACGAGTAAGTCACGTGCCAAAACATGGCGAAAAATAATTATTTTATGCTGTCTGTGCTGCATGACCTCACAAGGCACTAATTCTCCGCGCTCATCTATCTAGATGCATTGGTTATGAAACCATGGAGAATGCGCCAAAAAATGGCCTGGGGATAAGTGGGAAAAAGGCTAATGGACTTAAATTTGACTAATTAATTAACAGCTGCTTTATCACATCATGTTTTGTCATTGTACGGATATTTAAACAAAAATCTTCATTTGCCACGAGAAACAAGCGCTCTAACCACTTCGCAACGCGACGCTCCAGCATATCATATCAACGTTAAACGTCATGCATTACCCTTTGACATCCGGCACAAACTTCTTCTTTTTCTCCTTCTCATTCTTCTCTTTCCTTTTCTTCTTCTTCCTCTTATTTGTCGTCAATAATATGACCACTGGCGTAGGTAATGAGATCTCTACACAGCTTACTGTCCCCAGTGCTGTAAATCTGTTTTGTTGTTGACTTCTTTCCAAGCTACAATGTTCACAACCATCTCTCTTTGTAGTCCTCTACTTCTTTCTCCTTCAATAAGTCATTTTGTCACAAGCTTTCGTCTTCTCATAACTTGTCCAAATACGCGGAATCGCTCCCATCTAGTGTAAGTAGCAAACTCTCTTTGCTTAATGGTTTCTGTCAGGACATCCTCACTCCGTGGTATTATTCACTTATTTCCACAAAAGCCACATCTGTGTGATCTGCAAGGATTTTGTGGCTTTTTTTTTTTTTGAGACAAAGTTCAAACTGCTTAACACGATTGTTAATATTCTGGCTTTGTCAGCATAGCATACAGTTTCAGTGTATTCCTAGCTTGAAAGCAGTTTTCTATGACTTACTGCTTTCATGCATGAATGCAAATGTTTAATTCATCTTCAACACGATGGGCTAGCAAAGTAACGAAGATTAATGTTTATAAATCTTACAGCTCAAGGCGTTATCACTGAAGCGAGAATGGAACCTGTGGTTGAGCCATTTTTAGCTTGTTATAATGTGTTTTACATGGTGAAAGAATTAACGGAAGACAGTAGGTTGTCTCTCCCAGTTTCAACATATTGCACACAAGGCATTAAATATTCAACAATTATTTAACATAAGCTTTGACATAGTGGACACTTATCGCCAAAGATTTTCAAAGACATCACTAGATTTTCAGCATCAACAGAAAACCACTCACTTAGTTGAAACAGGTACCTCAATCTATGTACTTGCATGTCCTTTTCTCTGTCTACCTCTCTATTTATGAATATGACTGTCTGTCTATCTGTCTCTATCCCTTTCTGCCTGTCTAACTAATTGATTGTCTATATATTTCTTTATATGTCTGTATGTCGGTCTGCTTATAAAAAGAATATGACTAGACTGCAATAAAACCGAATATAAGGGAGGTGAGTTTATAAAATAGTCAGTGGTCGGACTACCTACGTCACTAGCTCAACAGAGCTTACGTTACGCGTACAGAGTCTTCGTCAGGAATTGGACGAACGATTACAGCACAAACAGAAAAGAGCTTGCTGATTTAAGTGAATAAAATGCGTTAAAAAAACAACTAAATAATATGGAATTCTCTGAAATATCGCACTGGAATATGACTGGACACCGATCATCGTCATTGCCGTACTCGGTGACGTAGGCGATCATCTCTAGTGTTGATGTTGAATTCTGTGGGTGACTTCATCTAATACCATATCATCAGCCCATTAAGTATTTTCACTCTCTGTCTTGCTGTGCCCAATCTTTCCTCAGTCGTTTCCGCTCCTGATATGTGTTCCGGTGCACCTCTTTTCCAAAACGTTGTTCTACACGTTGTTGCCTCTTCTCGTTTTTGCAGACAATTATTTATTTTTCCAAGCTGCTTTAGAGCCTCATTATTAGATTTCTTAACTGCCCGTCATCGTCCTTCTAAAAATTACATCTCACTGGTCAATGCATTTGTTTACTCACTGTCCATGAGCACTTTACTTCACTTCCATAATAAAGTACCCTTTCATTGTGGCATTCATGAGTCGTTTGTCTTATTTTAATTGATTATTATTTTTTGCACAGTATGTTTCTAATTTTCTGAATGTATCCTGTTATCTGGCCTATCTTCTAAAAACTAGTTTTAGTGACCAATTTGTTTGTTGTTGCTATATTCTTCTTCTTCAAGTACCATGCCCTGTGGCGTAGGCGATTCTATCTTTTCACAACATCCGGTCTCAAGTACTGTTTATCAATTGCTGTTGACTTCTCGCCGTACAGTGATGTCCAGTAGTCAAGTAACTTAAATCTTTGTCGTCCTATGTCTTTTTCCTCGATCTTTGAGGTTGTCACAAAATATTCCAGCGTTATTCTTCTCATAACATGCCCGAGGACAGAGGACTGCTTCCATTGTTAGGTTGCCAATAAGCTTCCTTAACACAGGCTTCTTTAGGGACATCCTCATTGTTCTGTTTAGCTACAACAGGTGATAATCTGATCATCAGAAGCAGTCAAGTGTTTCGGCCCCTTATTCTCCTTTACACTCAAAGGGAGGGCCCACCTGGGTCATGACTCCCAAGTGTTTTAGCCTTCTGTTGTCTTGTGCAGAAAATGACTATTGTAAATTAACATCTCGGTTGCCCCCAAAGCTGACTTCTTCTATATTTATTGTCCATAACTCACTTCCATATATTAAGATTGGCTCTATAGAGCACGGAACAGCTCTTTTTCTTACTTCCGCTAAGAGTTTTTGCATACAACACTTTCCATTTATGGTACGCTGCTTTTGTCTGGGCTATTCCTCTCTTTAGCTCTGAAATGCGTCTTTGATAAGTTCTTATAACATGCCTGGGTTTTTTAATCTATTGACCTGTTTCAAAACTGCCCGATTTATTTGTATAGTGCATTCTGGAGAAGTAATTTTCTTCAAGATCACCATTACTTCTGTCTGTATTGCTATTAAGGCTAAGGCCCTTATCTTCACTTTCTGTCCTTGCTGTATCAATCACAATGATACACCGATTTTATTATTATCTGACTTGCTTGGCTGCATGTTTAAGTCGCTAGGAGCGAGTCTTCTGCCATATTTAAAGAATACAATTCAAACTGTATTTATATTTGATTCTTTTGGGTTTCTGCTGTTTCCATCTTTAGTGTTGTCTCAGAGTTTGAATTTTTCTTTGGTTTTATTTTTTATTTTTATTTTAGTACATTGTTCCCACTGATACAGTGGTTAGTGCGCTGATCTGTCGCGGAAAGGTGCCGCGTTCGAATCACGGTACCGACACACTCCAGTCTACCCAGCTGTAAATGGGTATCTGACTGAGTTAGGGAAGGAAAAGGCAGCGATGAAGATAACTGGTCACTCAACCTCTCGATGCTGAACCTAGTATGGTGAAGTCTCTAACACTTTACTTCCCTACGGCTGTATGTGCAGTGGGACTACCTTTACCAATTGTTCACGTCTCTTGTATGCGTCTTTGTTTTCTTCCGCCATTTTACCATTGACTTTCTATCCGTGTTGGAGATTTACTACTTTATTATGTCATACTTTTCTTACTTTCTTTGTTAATATGTGCTGCTTCGTGTTAGCTTTTGACTCCTTTCCCTCAGGTTTTTTTTTTTTTGTTTGTTGAATATTACATTATCTGTTACGTGTTCTGTTTTTATAATCTTTATGAACATTGTTTTCCCATGTGCCTACATGTCCATTGTCATTCTCTGTAAGCTTTGATACATTTCTCTCTGTATTTTGTGTGTGTGTATGTGTGTGTGTGTGCTGGTTGACCTATTTGTAGCTGTAACAGAGTAAGAGTTAAGCCGAGAAATGCCCTTTGATGCAGCTGGACGAAGCCTTGGTAAAAGACGTGGATAACAACCTGAAGCAGATAACTTTGGAGAAGAAGATGGAAATCTTCGGCGACAAACTATATCTTCACTGTCGCACAGTGTTTGAGGTCAGGACGGCAAAAGAAAGTAACCCACCACAAGAAAAGTAGAAGACATATAAATTAGAATAGAAGAGATCAGGAGTCGTGGTGTGCGGCGGAACGAACGGAATAATTTGTCTTCTCTTTGTTACTTTCACAATTGCCTCCACGGCTGGCGGAGTTATGGATTTTAAAGTTGCTACCAAAGTGAAATGGGTTCATTTTCGATACAAGACAACATGAGGCTGAGACACTTGGGAGTCATGACCCAAGTGGGCCTGCCCCCCTTAGAGTGTAAAGGAGAGTAAAAGGGCTGAAACACTTGATCGACGGGGCGGACTACTTCTGATGATCAGATTGTCTCCTGTTGTATCGCTCTGTATAGAGTTTCCTATCTTGTAAATATGTAGAACTGGCGATAATTCCAAGCGTCAACTATTTATTTTCTACATTTTCATACATGCATGTCTCTACATGCGTCAAATTCATGTTGTAATTCACTTTGTCAGCTTGCAACACATCTTTTTCTTGTTGGTTCATTTCCTGTGCCAGTAGCTAAACTGTTCTTCATGAACTTTATTGGGTTTTTTTCTTCTTAATTTGTAATTCTTTACTCTATAGAGTACTTGTTTAGCAGGCACCGCTAGTTTTTTTACTCTATAGGCAAACATAGTATGTAACTCCCTAGACAAACAGCTCATTTGGCGCTTCCAACTGGTGTGTATATATTACTGACTCTAGGAACGCTCCGCCAAAACGATGTCTCGGTGGGCTCGAGGTTGAGCGCTCGGATAAAGAGGTCAAACTGTTGCCCATGCAGCATGCCTCTGCTGGCGAGTCCAGATGAACGGCGCAGCAGATACAGTCGGGCACCAGAACACATATATATATGTTATAACTTAGGTCAATATGTATGCTATACTTCATGTCCGTAGATAATTTTAGGGTCGAGATTATCAGCTTGTTCGAGAACATCACCAGAGTGTCATATGCATCTCTGCCTCATTATTTATGCTGGCAGGCCCCGTTTCCGGGAACGTCACAGTATATAGGACGTTCAAGTCAAACCGGGACTTTTGTTTGTACAAACTAAAAGAACAAATTTGTAGGAGTGAAATTGCCATTTATTTTTCGATATAATCCCCTGCAACATTTATACACTTATCCCAGAGTTTAATTAATGCTTGAAAAGCTTTAGCGTAGAAAGATATGTCAGTACTCCTGAACCATCGTAGGACAGCCTGATTCACTTCGTCATCAGTGCTAAAATGCTGACCTCCCAGGAACTCTTTCAGGGGTCCAAACAGGTGGAAGTCGCTCGGAGCCAGATCTGGGCTGTAAGGGGGATGTGGCAATACCTCCCACCCGAGTTGCTGTAATTTGCACGTGGTGCGGTGAGCGGTATGTTGTCGTACGTTATCCTGTAGAAACAGGACTCCTTTTCTTATCAAACCAGGCCGTTTTTTCCGCAGATGGTTATGCACATCACTTAGAATGCGACAGTACTCTTCACTGTTGATAGTGGCACCACGGGGTAGAAAATCCACGTGAATAATGCCACATTTGTCCCCGAAAACACTCGCCATCACTTTCCCAGCAGAAAGCAATTTTCCGAAATTTTTTGGGTGGTGGTGAGTCCGTATGCTTCCACTGCATGGATGCTCGTTTTGATTCCGGAGTGAAATGATGCACCCAGGTTTCAACACGTAATGAAGCGATTCAGAAAATTCTGGCCTTCCCTGCCAAAACGATCCTTCAACTCGGTGCAGACTTGAACTCTTCTCTGCCGGTCAAAAGCGGAAAGCTGTCTTGGCACCCAACGTGCACTAACTCTGTTGTCCGCCATTTTCATTATCTATCAGGGACTGACCCGTGACGCGTACGCCACCTAACGGTAATAACGGTAACGGTAATACGAGTAGGTCACACTTGTTACTTGCTACTGTCAGTAGTACCACCACGCTAGCATTCCTTCCTGTACTTCCAGAACAAAAAGTCCCGGTTTGACTTGAACGTCATACTATATATATATATATATATATACTTAATATGCACACAGTTGAGCAGTTGAAACATGCATATAAAGAAAAATAACTGCTTTGTGACAGTAATAGGTGACCTCCTGAACGTGTGTACTATCGACCTCCAAATATTTCGTCAACTCACATTACAACGTATGCGTTTCTTAGTTTCAACTAAATACACATTGGCGAACCTGTGATACCATTTAAGTCCTTCTGCGCAAAGACACATTTGTGAACATCTTTAAGATGTTTAGTCGTGCTTAACATTTGAATTGAAAATTTATATGTACTGTATATTTTTTAGGACTTGATCTCGTTCGATTTCCAAACAATCCTTGTGCAAGAGAGCCTTCTTGACTTTTTAAATATTTTCTTTGCTTTTAGAGATTCGATGCACCGTTGAACATGCCCTCGTGACTTCTGCATCTTTATTTTTATATCTCAGCCTTTTCATAGAAGTTTCACGTGTTCGTACGTCTATTATGTACAAAAGTGAAGGCAGATGCATCCGCTGGGGTTTGATATGTTAGAAACTCTACTATACTAGATCTAATCTTTATGAGATGGGGGACTGGTTAAATTCCTCACTTCCATTACCTTCCCTAACTCAGAACAGAGAGGTACGGACTTACAGCTGTGATATACATCAAACAAAGCACTTCCCGGATATGTGGTTTGTCAAGTGCAACCTAGCTATCCGTTGTAGCAATTATTATCATATATTTTTACCTTCTTTTTTTTTACCTACTTACCTTTTCTCGCATGAATTCTCAGAACTATGTGCTATATTCATGATATGTGCTGTTATTTTGTTTTTGCATATTTGCAGGAAATAAAATAGCAACTTTAATATGTGCTTGCATGTCTGATTGTTAAAACCGGAGATTAATAAGCATAATGCAATCCGACCACGTCTTCATAACACATCTCGACTATTAATTAAATGTGTTAAGTGCTTATATGTATTTTAAGTGCACATAAATGTACTGGTCCAGAAAATGAAATATAGGTAACATAAGTTGCGGGTTTTTTTTTTTTTTTGCCACTCTCTGCAAAAACAAAAACTCAGGTAAAGTTTACTCTTGTATTAAAAATACAAAACAGTTTGTGATTCTTACTGCTAATATATATAAAATATATATATATATATATATATATATATATATATATATATATATATATATATATATATATATATATATATATATATATATATATATATATATATATATATATATCATTATACTGCTTGTCACGGATTGCCTCCCCTGCTTTACAGTAGTGGTCCACCAGTGGCCAAAACGCAAGCGTATCTAAAATGGGTCGTCCAAGGTGTCTACCTTCGCACAAGATTATACTTGGCAGAGTTGTAGATAGAAGGGTAAAGACGCGTCTATCAGAAAGAGTCTTCATAAGATATTTCCGAAGTCAAGAACAATGCTGCATTGGCTGAGCAAATTGTTAACTTACATCGGTCCGCCGCCTTTAATGAAGATTTAAGCAATGGTTTTATAGCCCGTTCAAGCCCCCAGCCGGTGTAAATCCAGCGAAATTTACACGTTTACAGGAAGTAGCTCTATAGAAGTGTATATATATATATATATATATATATATATATATATATATATATATATATATATATATATATAGATATATATATATATATATATATATATATATATATATATATATATATATTTATATATATATAATAGTCTTGCTCATACGTATGCTTTCACACTTATAATAACTGAATCAACTAAGATTGTTATGTTATAAAATAACATGTAACACATTTAATAATCAATTCGTTTCAACAGGTTAAAGTAGTGATGAAATGATGGTGAATTTTAGATGAATTAAAGTTTCTCGTCATCGAGATTTGGATAGAGGGTTTATATTAAAGAATATTTCTGTCCGTTTTGCTGGTGCATGTTAGTTAGCACTTAGCTTGTATGAGCGAGTCTTGCAGCCTTGGCTTTTGTTGATTCTTTTGTGATGATGACACTTCACAGTCTGATAGCTTCGTCCCTCGAAAGGTCTGATAGCTTAGTACTACGATCTTTCAGACAAAATAGAAACAAATACCTCTGCTAAGTACATTTGTGGGCTGCAAATTAACAGGCGCATTGTTTCGCTGTCCACCAACCAATGTTAATTTACACTTTCCCCAAAGTAACTTTTGGGAACACAAACTCCTCGCACAGTGTAGAATGGACACAAGCAATTTAGGTTATATGCTTTCGAATCCCTTATGACGGGTGTTTTGCGAATCCCTTTGCCTGGGAAACTTTAGTAATTCCTCTTATGACGGGTGTTCTGCGAATCATTTGGGTGATCCAATTCCTTAAGTATTCAGTCTTGGTATTTAAAATGCAGGTTTACTTGTAGTTCCTAAGTCGCCCAAATACATTGATCTGTCACTTATAATATAGGAATTCTTAGTCCAATCCTTCTCTGGCTTCTGGGAGTTGCTAGTTTGAAGTTGCGAAGTTGTCTGATCTGTGTCTCCGATTTCGCTAGATTATGTTTCCCACTTCTCAGTTCAAATCACAGATTGTCCTTTCGACACATTTTCCAATAAAAATCAATGTATATTCTTGCTCTCAAATCAAACCAATGGTAAGCTCTTTAGCACTATCTGGGTAGGGGTGTGTAATTTATAATCTCCCCCGCGTGTTTTAAAATATTACATTTTAAAATTCCATTGCGTGACCTCTTTCTAACAATGCGTAATACTTCCGTTTGCATTTCACAAACAAATCTGTGAACTTATTTGATGTCCAGATGCTACCTATCGCCAATATTGTCTTTCCAGACAGATTAACCGTGGTAATTACCTAGGGAGGGTCTAAGCGGAAGCTATTACCTCATTATCGCCCGTGTTTTTCGTGCCTTCTCCAGACAGTCAAACAAAAGGATCGTCGGCAGCTTAGACAAACAATATGGTTTTCTTTCTATACCCTGCTCTCTCTTACAAACCTCTACACCGCACGGTAGAAGAGGAACGACTAAGTAAGTAAGTAAGTATGCAGATTATACTCTTGTACTATCTGAAAGCGCACAAGAATTGCAAGAACTAGTAAAGCAAGCAAAAAGCGTATGTGACGAAGACAAATTAGGCATTGAGATGCAAAGCATGAGCCAGAGTTGGGGCACAGCACGAATGATGGTCGCCGACCGAGAGCAAAGTGGAGAAAGTTTGTTGCTGCTCTATAAGACGCCACCAGACGTGATGGTCACTGATTGCTTCGTCAGTCAGCGGCCAATGACCAAAGAAACAGATTGGACATTAATACTGAGAATACATTTTTCATATACTGAGCACAATTAATAAACATTAATAACACATAAGGAAGGGAAACCCGAAGCCTGTAAATAAATATTAGACAAACATAAAGGTATGTTTTCAGGCACTCGTAAGAAATAAAGAAGTAGAACACTAGACAACAGAAAAACAACAGACGTGAGTGGCTTACCCAGGGTTCGAACCCCGTACTACGCTTGTATAGCTAGGCGGTGTTGTCGTACGGGGTTCGAACCCTGGGTAAGCCACTCACGTCTGTTGTTTTTCTGTTGTCTAGTGTTCTACTTCTCTATTTCTTACGAGTGCCTGAAAACAAACCTTTATGTTTGTCTAATATTTATGCACAATTAATAACATAAGTTGACAGATGTGAAATACAAATAATGAAGAGAGTAGGAATGGCGAATGTTACGCGCAACAACCTGAGATAAACACTAACATTCAAAGATAACTCAAAAAGTTAACAACAAAAGTAATCAAATGTCATGATTACTCTTCATTTCTGTATGGTATAGAAAAACGATAACGAGTACAAGAAAGAATAAATGCACGGCAAACATGGTTATATAGAAGAATGAGACGCATCTCACGGAAAACAAATTAAAAACAACAAAACCCTCCAAACAAGCTAGGAATGAAAAGATAGTTAATGCATGAAATAAAAATTAGACATTTCTTTTTCCTTTTTAAAAAAAAATAAAGATTTGCCTCGTTTTGGCGAGGCGCGTGCCGTTCAAAATAGTCGGTTATATTAGGGCGCATGTCCAAATATAAAAGACCCTTAGGTCTGAGATTCAATTAGACACATAAGATAATATGAACCAACAAAAAAATGACATAACAGAATGAAAAGATGAAGTCAAAGAGCAAGATGAAGATTGCGCTATAGGTTGGAAGATTGTCGTATATTTTTGATAGGGGAATTAAGACTTGGGTTGGTCCCTTCTGAATAGATTAGAATAAGTGATAGTCACAGTGAGAAGTAGTAAAAGCAATAGATTTCCACGATTGAGATGGTAGAATGTGATTAAGAGGCTGTCTCTGAGATCGAGAAATCTTCTCTCTCTCACCTATCTTCTACGACGAGGAGTCAGACAGTCTAAACACACACACACACACACACACACACATATATATATATGTGATAGGGTGGGCGAGATGATGATGATGATGATGTTGTGATTGTGATATCACTCTCTTGTCACACTCGCACCGACCCGAACAACAATAAAACTCTTGATTCTAGAGGCAGGGGCTATATTTATTTTTACAGCCCATTCAGTGACAAAGCAAACATAAAACAAATAAACTAGCGAACATAACAAAACCCAACAAAACAAAACACCCAACAGTGCCCGATGCTAATCTGAAGAAGCAAACAAAGCACAGAATAGTTAAAATCATAATATAATACTGAATGAGAAACACCACGCTCTCACCTGTCAAACTGTCCTACGCCGCCACCTGACACACTCAACTATCACACACACACACACACACACACTCATGTGTGTCATCCAATGCGACTAGTAAGGTGTTGTGCGTGGGGCTGGCAATCTCACCATGTAACACAGGTTGCTACAGAAACCACTACTGCAAGAGCACACACTCAGCTATCACACACACACACACACTCATGCATGTCGTCCAAATGAGACTAGTAAAGTGTTGTGCGTGGGGCTGGCAATCTCACCATGTAACACAGATTGCTACCGAAACACTACTGCCCTAACATATGAATACTTAATATGGAGGCAAACCACACTGTTCGCCCCATGCTCCCTCGGGAGCGGAGAAGAGAAATATATACCTTGAAGTGAGCCCACGTGCTCTCACAACCATTCCTCACATAATCATAATTAAATACAGTAGAACTCCATTTATCCGAACCCCAATTATCCGAACATCCAATTATCCGAACACTTTTTCCAGAAAAAAAAAAAAATCAGATGCCACAGTCACGTTAGACTAAAATTCTGAATCTTTTGATGCGGCAAACTTCAAATGTGTACGAACAATTTGTAGAGAATGGGATGGCTAATGGTCGGTCGCTTATGTACAGGAAGTCAGTTAGATCATAAAGTCAGTTAATATCTGGTTTAAAAATACAGTGTACGTGTGCGTTCTAGGTAGAACACTGGCTAAACAGACAGTTCAACTTAAAATAATTGTGTCTGCTACTACAGCAGAATAATTTTGGCGTACAAGTATTTCTCTGTGCGATATGGCATCTTCCAGTAGGCCTAAAGCATATAAAAGGAACCGCAATGTTTTGTCAATTGAAACGAAAACAGAATTTATCAAGAGACTAGGACAAGGTGAAACTGTGTCTTCACTTGCGAGGATTTTCAATGTTGGGAAAGCTACCGTCTCTGACATTAAAAGTAACAAGGATAAAATTATGAGTTTTGCATCGAAATTTGATAGTGAAAATGGGTCGAAGAAACGTAAAACCATGAGAAATGCGAAAGATGTGAAATTGGAAGAGGCTTTGTATATATGGTTTGTGCAAAGAAAAAGCAAAGGGGAACCTATCTCTGGTTCTCTGTTGTGTGAAAAGGCACTTCAGTTCAACAATCAACTTGACGGTCCTCCTGACTTTAAGGCTAGCCAGGAATGGTTAAGAAACTTTAAATCTCGTCACGGCATACGAGAATTGGAGATTCAAGGGGAATCTTTATCTAGCGATGCAACTGCCGCTAAAAATTTTATAGAAACATTCTTGGCTTTTTTGGAAGAAGAAGGTTATTCACTCGAGGATGTGTATAATGACGATGAGACTGGCTTATACTGGAAATCATTGCCTCAAAAATCACTTGCATCTCAGCGCGAAGCAGCTGCCCCTGGGTTTAAAAAAGTGCAAAGAGAGAGTAACAATTTTGGTAGCCGCGAATGCCAGTGGAAGTCATCGTTTACCGGTGCTAATGATCGGCAAAGCCAAAAAACCACGTTGTTTAAAGAATGTGACATGTCTCCCATTGTGTTACAAAGCACAGAAGAGTGCTTGGATGAATAGTGAAATATTTCTTGATTGGTATACAAATCAGTTCATCCCAAATGTGAAGAGGTTGGGAGAACAAGAAAAGAAAACTGGAAAAGTAATTCTTCTACTGGACAATGCACCATCTCATCCAGAGACGGATACATTGAATGCAGTTGATGCAAATTTTAAAGTAATTTTTCTGCCTCCCAATGTAACAGCACTGATTCAACCAATGGATCAGGGTGTTATAGCAAAGCTTAAAAAGATGTACAAGAAGGAAGTCCTGCGTCGTTTATTGTTGGCTGAAGATGAAGAAAGTGTGGTGGCGTTTTCCAAAAAGCTTAATCTCAAAGACTGCTGCTATATGTTAGCTGATGCTTGGACCACCCTGTCACAAGATAATCTCAACAAGGCTTGGAGTAGATTGCTTGGGAAAAAAGGAGGAAATGAAACTACTGCAGTGGACACAAATGATGATTGTATAAATGAAGTTGTGGAACTGTTTCAAGCAATGCCCGGATTTTCGGACTGTGACAAAGATGATGCACACATGTGGCTAGAAGATGATAATGATTCTGGTTTTCAGTTTTTGAATGACGAAGAAATTTTGTCTTTTGTGCAAGAAGAAAACCAAATACATGTAGTGACCGATGATGAAGACACCTCAGAAGTACATGATGTACTTGTAGATTATGAAGAAAAACCAAAACGTCGACCAAGTCCCGAAGAGGCCTTTATAGCACTAGAAACAGCGATGGCTTGGTACAAGCAAGAAGATGACAGCTGTCCTACACAGCTTCTGCTGTTGAAGAGAATGCGGGACTTAGCAGCCAAAAGGAGACTATCCAGTTTGGTGCAAAAGAGGATTCCTCATTATTTTAAATAGTGGGCTACATCTGTGCAAGTACATATATACGTAAGTTGCGCCTGGTTTTGAATCGTTTGTAATGTTATTTTGAAAACATTTCTCTTTCTTAACAAAAATAATTAATACAAGAAGTACATGCACTGCAGTGTAATAAAAGATTTTGGTGATACAGTGATCTAATACAGTGTGGGTATTATTATTACAGTACAAGTAAATATGTTTTATAGTGTATTTTCCTTGTGATGGTTAATTATTTTTAGAAATATGTGTACATGTACTCGATACATTATGTAATCCAATTATCCGAACATTTGATTATCCGAACGATGCTCGGTCCCATGGGGTTCGGATAAATGGAGTTCTACTGTAATCATAAAATGGACATGGAATAATATTCAACTGTATGTACAACAAATACTCTCAGTAATGAGAATAAGCTACTACCTCGTAACTGATCTATCTCAATATTCGTTACTGCATTCTGAAGTATGTCGTATGTGACGACTGGTGCGCCTGGGAATCTCATCACCTGAAACACATCGTTACCGAAACAACTCACTGCCATAGCATATAAATGCTTCATGCAGGCTTCTGTAGGATTCAGCCGCACTGGTGTCGCCCTGCTCCGCAAGGAGCAAACAGCAACATTTATGTTTCAAATGCGCTTTACGCCCAAGGAGTGGCCTCGCGCTCTCCAGAAATCTAAATGACTATTCTCACCTCACAGTAACTCATTAAATATATACAGTAGAATTATAAATAATCGTGAAATACACTCAATTACTCTTACATTAATAAAATAATTACTCTTGGCTTAACAACTAGAACTAGTCATCCATAAAGGAAATTTACCACGAAAACTCTCTCTTCTATTACTGGGGAAAATTACATACTTTACCCACGTGTCGATTCACGCGATCTAAAACTGCGTAACATTAAGTGATAACTAAGAGTGTTACCGCAGACCCCTTGGCGCCTTCTTTATTCACCTCGCTGCCTTTCATGACCACGTGGCCGCCATCTTCATAACAGTTAATATTATCTAAATTCAAGTAATAGATGCTTCTCTGTCCAGTTTCATGTATAAAACACTCTTACTAAATTTGCCCGGTCTGATGGATGAAATACTTGATACTAAATTCTCACATCTGGATTTAGGCTTTGCGTGCCTAATAAAACCTATCAAACATTATTTTCACTCATCTATCATTTCTTCAAGACTAAATCATAATGTCCTAAAAAGACATTTCCTTTGGAAACACATCTATCTATTTCACTAAACATTAAAACAGACTCGTGCTGAATATAATTCTAGAATTATATAAAATTAATTCTAATTTAAATTAACTCACGTGCTCAAGGCATTTACAGCTTGGCTCTGTCGTCTGTTCTCTCTGGCGGCTGATACTAGGAAAGGTCCGCTGGTAGCTCGCTATCTCTTTTTATAGGCACTAGGCTAATCACTCACTTTACTGCGCTAGGCGTATTAATCTTGGCTACTTAAACAACACTCGCGATATTTTGCTCTAGAATGCATGAAAACACAAATAAAACCTACAGCTATTTAATATAACACAATTCTACACCACAACTTAATTTAAATGCATTATTATGGCATTTTCATCAATCTTGAATAATTTACATCCAAGCATGCTTCGCGCACATCGAAAATATGGGCGATAAATCTGCCTAGAAACAGGTAGGGGGCGGGCGTCTCCTTTTCGGCCCCATCACATATATATATATATATATATATATATATATATATATATATATATATATATATATATATATATAACCACTCTCGTGCACGCACATATATGATGACAGTTGGACGTACAGCCGTGGGAAACTAAAACAAATGATTATATAAATATTCTAGAACGAGCTGAACAACACGCTGATTAATTTCAAGAGAAATTTTAATTATCATCTAAAATTTCTTCACAACACATAGTAATTACATCAAAGCATATACACATAGTCATAAAACAAACAAGGAATTTCTACAAGAAGTGATAGACCCACTGTTAGATCTTATCCCTCGAGGTATGCCCACAGTCCTGTTGGAAGAAAGTGATAGCCCCAAGGAAACCAGGATACATAGGATTAGGTCTAATATTTCCCCCTTCTTAAGGTATGGACAGACTTGATATCTCTGCTCTATTTTAAGGGAAATATGATTAGCAATTCTTGCATACAGAAAGTTAAGATAGCAAAATGGGTGCCCAAATACAACAATAAAAATCACTCCGTCCTGCATTCACTTTATTCATTCAGTCGAGCAAACGTGCACATGTTCATACTCACAGCTTAGATAGCCACTTCTGGTAATACAATTTTTTTAGGACATTCACCTACAGAATAGTCAAGGGCAGTCTTTGATCAAGAAATCCCCAGTTCCAAAAAGACAGGATGAATTCTCTGCTTCCGGGAACGACTCCTTGGTTGTTCTTATTTTTCGGATGTCTGTTTAGGTCACATTAAAATTATCCAGGCACGAAACATTAACAACGAGCACAGTGTCAATAGCTTAGGTTTCTAGAATTGAGGAATGTCAGATCGGTGTCTGCTTTCAGGAAAGGACTATATTTTGGTCACCCACACCAATTAGTCGAAACTCCGTCGAATGTTACCTGACGTTAATATGTTATTGCCAAAACGGCTAAATATTTGTACATTAGAGTTTGTGCAGAAATTGTGATTGGCTCAATAAGGCCCAGTATAAAACAGCTACGTCTTTTATAATAAAAACCCGTCCGAGTCGCGATAGTTGTATCCTTGGTCTATTCATGAAGGACACCTCACGCACACCCTGTCAGGGACACGGTGTGTAAACTTGTAATAACCATGTGTTTTACCACCTCTGTATAATAACTAATCCTCGTCGCCGTATGTTTCTCACAGGTCGCGGCCTCTGTCTCCTGTACTAAACAACTGGCCCATCATTTGTGCTACCACTCGTTTCAACTATATATAAAATACGAAAAAACAATATCCATATCACACATTTCACATTAATTATGACCCCCCCATCACCTCTACTAAATGATAATTTTAAACTGGCTTAGCGTTCTAGCTTGTCTATAGTTCCTAACACTTACCGCTGGAATCATGTAGTTCATATTTCTAAAACATTATACATCCTGACTTTGGAAATACCCTCGCCACGCTCCGTCAATACTCATGATGTAGCAGTCATTTTATAACTTAGTTTTTAAATTATTCTCTCGTCCCTGCGTACTTAGGTAAGTTAAAATCTTAAATCCAGTTATGGCTACATGATTTTAAGCTTAGAAAATTATACTCTTTATTCAGCTGGGATATTCCACTGTATAAACATCGTCGACCCTAGTGAATTATAACTGATACTCTAATTTTTTAAACTCTCTTGCCAAACCAGACTCTAACTTGAGTGTAATAATAATATCCGTCAGCGATTCTAACACTTTATCACTACACCAAAATACTAGATTAAAAATAATTATGAGTCTTTACCCCCCCATCACTACACAAAGAACTAACTAAGAACTCTTAATACCACTAGCCTCGATCCATACTAAATGACTAATCCCTCTATTACACCAGTCTCACACCGCTCCTCTGCCTAGAAATCGCAACGAAACCCTGACTTGTTACTAGTCTTGAAACTCGGCGAAGTTATCATGAGTGAAAATGCTAATCTAAACTCCCTCCTGTATATATGAAACACCAGAAAAAACGCCCTCGCACCCTCGTCAACCGATATTCCTACCCATCTATAACTACGGCAATCGCCTCCCCTTCTCTCCCTCGTAAACCACCTCCCCCTGTCTCTTTCGCACCTCACACGCCAAAATGACCCATCTCTGACCGCAGACTGCGAGATTGCGCGCCTTACCTCACACACCTGACACTGAGATATCTTCCGAGGGATACTACACGTGTTCAGATTGCAAAATTACCAGGACAAATGTCTCCCCCCCCATACTTGCGCCCGGGGAGATATGTGGGATTCACCTGACTAAATACGTTTCCTCTCCGACAAGTGAGTTCTGACAGACCGCAACTCTGTCGGCCCTATGTCTGAGATACCGACTACCAAATATTCTATCATGAGCACAAGGCGAAGTCCATTTCGTCAATTCTGCAGCGCGACTTGGACCCGACGATGTCAATTCTCAACGCCCATAATCGTTATGGTGCGGAGGGGATCTCGTGACACGTTTACCGTATACAAGTTACTCGTCCTTAAATCAGCATACATGAAAATGCTGTTTCTTAAATGAGAAAACGCCAAACTGCCGCCGCCGAAAGTGAGAATGGGAGAAAAAAAATTATTCTTTCGCAATAACGAACCCGAAATGCAACAAAATACCGGAAAAAAAAATAAAGAGTTGATAATAAATTGCGGATACGGGGTGAAAGAAATAAGAATGAGGGATCTATGGCAATTTACGCGATCAATATAAACTCTCTGGTGAACAAAAGATTGCCATCAAAGAGATGGGCAGCTTATGGTTCATTCTCTGTGTCCCGTACCAACAAACATCACATGAGACAGAAGGTGATATAAAAATCTATTTGCAGCACGATCTCTTCGATGAGAGGAGGAAATAGCTGACCTGATTAAAATACCATTCTTAATCACAAGAATTGGCAGAGGTCATCATACAACACCTACACCAACAGTACACTCTTCGTTCATTCTTGAACTCTCTTAGACCAATCTGACCTGGAACCATACGGCTGTCTGTCCGGCCCACTTATACGCTTAGTGGTCCCCACTTTTTGCTACACCGGTCCGAGTGACACATTCTTCGTGCCGTGCCACCATAACTCTGGTTCTATGCTTTACATTTCCTAAGCCTTCACTATTTACTCCACCCAGGTTGTCCTCGGTTGACATCTCTTTCGACGCTCCCTCTCTGGGTCCTCCCCCTTCGCCATAGCAGTTCTCCGAGTGGGTGGTGTCGAAGGTTCTCTTCTGGAGGACATCGGCCAACCAGTTCCCACGTCTGTCTACTGCACAATGTTTGTGTGCATTGCCTTCTCCCTTGACTGCTCACATGTCGTTCCCCCGGCTGCCCACGTTACTGATCTGGGAGATGGCTATTTCGGGACACAACACACACCACACATCCACACCACCCACACTTCATACATATACGTATGTGTGTAACTACTCTACAAAAACAAACCGCGATTACAAATTAAAGTTTACTACTTGAGAGACATTAAAGGAGGACTCATCACTCCCTTCATACCTATAACTTTCCTCCCTTTTCCGCTTTCAATATGGTGCATAGAATCCACTTCGGCAGCTTCTACTCTCTCTAGCAGCGTACAACCACTGCCAATAAGCACATTACTTGTATGCTGTTGGAGGCGGTTCGTTTATGCAAGCAACCTTCCGTTTTATATGATGAGTTTGCTAGTGATGCACAGTCTCAAATTAGTCCGTTGTAAGACATGCCTGATGCAGCTGTAACCCTGTTCTTCTTTTGTCACATCGGAAACTATCGGGAACTACACGGGGAAATGTTGATGATGATGATGGTGGTAGATGAAAATAAGATTGCCGATAGGTGATAAAAATCAAAATTTATCTGCGCTCCTTCCCTAACTTGGGATGGAAAGGAAAATCCTAGGAGATTCACGTGCCCACTCAATTCTATCGCCTCTTGCTGCTGTGGAGGAAGAACAAGAATATAATACTGATGAAGATCATTGTGATGGACGAACTCGGCTGACCCTGAACTGTGTTGTAACTTCTTGTAAAAACGGGATAGCCTTCTTTCACAGTGGGATTCATTTAGCCTTATGCGCAAACCTGTTCCACACAGAGGGCAAACACGTTTGCTCGATTGAATATGCGGAGAATAGTTTACCCTATCGTTCAATTTCTGGTCCATCGCATTGATTTAAGAGATAGTAGAGAGATTACCCAATACGCACAATCTCTAAATCTCAGTGAACTAATTCACGAGGCTGTTCTTTTTAATTAAACTTGGCCAAGTGGGGGGGCGTTGCGAGAACTCTAATACAGATTATACAGCCGACCACGATCCAATAGAATACAGACTGTGGGAATTTCAGGGACGGAGACTATCCGGCGCTATCAAAGACAGTTAGTGGTCCCCTGCAAAATACGTTTTCTGCCGCTGTCTCGGTGTCAAGCACGGAAACCGCATCGCAGCCAGAGCGGAACGGGCGATAAAGCTGGACGCAAGCCATCGCGAGCGAAGATACCGCAATGAGGCCAGGGGGCGGCTTCTTCTCATTTGGTATTGGCGGGTCAGATCCCCAAAGTCATGAGCCATCAAATAAAAAGATGGTCACAAGTTTCTCATTGTCCCACTCACTCTTGCTTTCCGTTGTAGTAGATATACAGATCACTTAGGAAAGTACAACTCTCATCATTCGCTGGCCAGCAACTTGTTAGAAAGCTACTTGCGATATTTGAAATCCATTGCTCGGCGATCATCCCACATGCGATTTATCAATCATATTTGCACAGGTGAATTTTTTTCTGTGACAAAGCGGTATTTATATTAATATATATTATTGTCGCTAAAGTGATCAGTCGCGACATAGTTAACTTCCCATTTTAATTTTCCATTGGAATTTTGTGTTTATTCTAAACTATTAAATTAAACCGTCTCAATAGCTTCAGTTGTAAACTATAATGATCCTATCACTATTATATTATTTCAAAAGATCCTCCAATAGATTGCTTAAAATTAAAACTTTTAAAAAGCCGCCGAACGGAATTCTCCTATCTTAATACTAAATTTTATTCGTTTAAAGCTCCTAGTTTTTCCGAGATGTGTGTTTTTTTAACCCCTCCTTCGAATTTCGCGCAGTGTTTACTTAATTATACATAATTAAATACTCCGAGTTGTATATATAGGATTTACGCGGAAGGAAATTTATCGACGCTTGATTTTTTCGGTTATGTGTACATTGTCTTTTTTTCATTACTCAACAGAGTGATCTTAAACCTGCAGGTCCCCAGCTAACTAAAGTAAGATAGTACAATAGATATAGACGAAATCTTCCTATTAAATCACTTCCCAGCTCAATAGTGAAGAACACTTTTTCTTTTAAAAATATAATATTGTGTGAGGTCCGTTTTGCGGGACATTAGCTGTCTGCCTTTTAAATGTGAAATACAAGCCCACCCAAGAAACATTTTAATCGAACAATCATAAAATTTCACATATCACAAACCCTTTGTAAGATAAACTGGTAAGATGAACAGTGCCAGTAGCGATTAGTTTATGTATACTGCCTCTATTGTTCGAGAGATTTACATGTTTTATCCTGAATGTGACCGAGCCTAGTCTTCTTTTCCTCATGGATTAAAAAACTGTCCCGGTCAGTGGCTCATCATCACGCAGTGAAAGGGCTTTTTATACCTTCACCTAATTTTTCACCCCTTTGTTCGTAACTTGCAGTCCTGTGCCCTCCCATAGTACTAGTTTTCTTGATCAACTAAACCACAAGAATCATCTTTGAACGTCAAGTCCGGCGATACAAGCGGGAATAAAATAAATCATTTGCTCTCCAGTAATATATCTCAGACAATTTCTGCCCGCGGCGGGGCCATACGCAATTGATAGACAGTTACACGGTGCATGCTCGTTTTATCATCAGTGTGTTTATCATTTCTATGGGAGTGGACTGATGCTGCGCAACTCCCCCCCCCCCGGTAATGTTGAGTGGTGTATATATATGAGTGTGGATCCGCACAGAGTGTATGAATTGACAGGAAATTAATTCATTTGTGTATCCATTTTGTTTACTTGACTTACCTGGTTAATATATATCTACTTTCTGTATCTACGCATACATTTGTTCATTTAAGTGGGTATAGCTTGATTCATCTTTTGTTAACTATCGTTTTAAAAACCCGCTACCCTCTTTCATTTGCTTAGGAAAAAGCGGAAGAACAATTGGGCATAGAACACGTTTTTTTCTCATCACTGATATTCTAACTTTGTAACACCTCTTCCTGAGCCAATTAACTTTTACTGTTAGGTTAACCGATAACCCTATGTTCATGATATTATCTATCTCTGGACTGCGGGTCTGTATCCTTTGTCTAATATCCGCAGCGGCGGATCGGCCGCTTATTCGATACTACCAATCCTTCATCACCCCTCCACCAAATTTGCTTGATTTGATGTACTCGATCCGTATAAATTTATGTAATACAATGATATTTGTTTAGTGACCTTTGATGTGTCTAAAGTGAAATAAAATCACAATAAAAATCCTAGTTAGTTCTGTGTTGGATTATAACCAAAAGCCCAAAATCTTTTCCCCATATTCGTTTAATATTAAGTTTGTATCTACCGCTCGTCTGTGTGTTTGAAAAACACCACATATCCGGCTGCTTGTACGCGGCAGACTGCGTGGAATGGGAAAACCTGGCAAACTAACTCTGTTTCGACCAGGAGGACGCGGCGACAGAGAAGATCTGACTCTGCCGAGAGTACGTATTTGTCGTAAATCTAAGCTCTTGTTCTTTTACTCTCCTCCAGCACAGCTGTGAAAGCAACTATTTAATCATCTACATTTATCTAATTTCTGTGCTTTCCATCATTCATTTCCCACTCTCTATCCCGGACCACTATTTTCTTCCAGACTCTTTTCCCTCATACAATAAATACTATTTACGACATCACCTTTTGCTATCGCAGACTTTGTCCGCACTAAATGTTCCCCAGACAAACAATAACCCCCCCAACCGCGTACGAATCTGGGCGAACTTACCATATAGCGCCATTCCTCTATACTTAACTGGACATCTCCAAAGAAAGAAAGGACGACTTGCTAGCTCAAGCAAGAAGAAATCTAATATCTGGTCGTTAGATCGCTTTTGATAGCGCGGAATTCCAGGATCACAATTTTGGTCGCCCGTCATGAATAAGAACTAGAAACAGGGCGCCGTTAGATCCAAGTGGCGACCCCCCCATAAGGTAACCTGAACTCAGATTTCTCCACCCGACAGTGTAAATGGTGGAATGTAAAAGTCTGTCACGGTGACTTCTGACCCGAGATTAATCTATCTCAGCTGTATCGGTCACGGACATGAGCATTTCTTCTGATCAGACCCAGTTCCCTTCTATATCTTCACCCTATATTACTAATATTATAAATATATCATATATATTATATATCTTATATATCATATCCTATATTCATATATACATATCTATCTCTACGCTATATATATATATATGGTTGTTGGTTTGTTCGCTCCATCACGTGTCGATGAAGAAACCACTCGGTTCATCCAATTTTTTAAGACATTATGTTCGGTTAAGTACCTATCGAGGTACGAAGGTCGACTTGATCCCGCGCCCGATGCCGGGCTGGCGCCAAAAGATCTTGGACAGTGTGCGCGCTTGGGAATCTGTTATGACTTTCATTTGAGAAGGGTTTTCACTTTCCCTCGGTCCTCTTCCCTAGCTTGCTCTCCGCTGTTCCCGCTGCTGCTCTTCTGGCTAGATTCGCACATGCTGCTGCCACCTATTTACGTTCGCAGCATGTGCGCCCAAGGCAGTTCCGCCGTCTTGCGCAGCAGCCTTCCCACCATCTGTGTCCGGGTTTATGTCAACAGGTTTTCCTATGATAGCTATTTAACGTGTCTTTGAAGCGGCTTCTTGAGGGCCACACCAATGGGAAGCCGGTGCCACCTTTCTTGCATCTCACCTCCTAACTCTCGAGTATCCTCTTGAGCATAGTCGACTGGCTCTGGCATTGCGGAACTCCGCATCATGATCCCTGCCCAGCTAATTTGCCCGTGACTGCATCAGAATTAGTAATCAACCTAACTAGGGATACCCAGCATCACTGTCAAAGAACACGGCGGTAACTTTATCCGCGCGCTCTCCATTTTAATATATAAACCATTTTTTGTCTTAATTAATTTTTAATCTACGCCCTTTTCTTAATAACAGTACTGTATACGATAGTAACAATCTCTCCGCATTCATTATCTTCGTACCACGGCATTAAATGCATAATCCACCATCCAGTCTAATTCCCTAATTATACAATAATCACATATCATATTAAATTCTAAAATTATAACACCACACATCAGCCATAAATTTTAACTATATACCCTTACTATCCATAACCCTTGTAAAAACAACCGCATCAATGGGCATTACTATGCCCAACCCAAAAACCCCTAACACCCTCAGCGCCACCCAAACCCCCCCCCCCCCCACAAAAAAACCCAAAACAAAAAAAAACAAAAACCTGCAAAAAAAAATCGCCAAAACACCCTACATCTATCATGGATATGGCTCTGGGATCCCTCCCCCCCCCCCCCCCCCCCCCCCTGCTCCCCGCTCCCCCCATCCAAAATTCCCCCCCCCCCCCCCACCAATTACACTTGATTTCGGCTCAGTATAAAAAATCCCCCAAGTGCAGGAGCTGCCGTCTGGTACCCTTGATCTTCTGTCGTTCTTCGTGTTGATGCTAAAGCCCAATCGTCTGGCGCAGGCTCTCGGAGAATCTCCATCCACACTATGCTGCAGCTCTCAGGCCTCTACGGGAGCCAGCATTGAGGGCACATTTCATAAGCAAACAGTAGATCTCTGATGGTCGTTGTTGCATTTGACTTCGCGTTTCTTGCTTTCCGAACGCTCTCCTAAGGCTCTAAAACAATTTTTCCATCAATACACGATAACTTACATGTCGATTCCTGTGTCCCCGTCTCCTTCAAAGCATCAGTCATGCAATAAGCAGAAAATAACTCTCGTATGAACAGAGGTCGATTGCAAAAGTTAGCACCCTTGTTTAATACTCACACATTCTGAGACAGGGGTAACTGGCACTCTGAGACGCCCCACTCACACGTTCTTTCCTCGAACCACTCCAGACGCCTGCATTCCCATAATGCAGTCGGTCGCACTCACTTGTGATAAAAATTTCTCCTGGGCAGCCGTTATTTCCGACACATGGATCTTCCCATAGGACCTCTTTTACTGACCGTCAGTGTCTCGAACGCCTTCGGTCCACGTCGTCTGATAAAGCTGTGTTCTTACAGGTCTCACAGGGCTGTTCTTCCGGCATTTCTCTCTCCTATGTTAGCTGTTTGCCAGCGCAACACCATATATGTGGTTTCCACGTTTCTTTCCGGACATCCCAACTCGACTCTTCAGGTAAAAGTCCTTCTCCGCTCAAGATGTCCAGACCCGTTAAGGAGATTCAAAAGGATTCTGGACGACATATCATTCCCTCGCGACTTGATAAAAGAGAGCATGCCCTCGATGATTGTTGCAGTCTTGCCCGCGCGACGGATTACCATGTACGTTTTCTATAGCAACGTATAATTGAGGCTCTCTTTGAGATCGTGAGGGACTCGGTTTCACTCTGCACACCCATTTTGCTGGCTCAGATCACTATGAAAGTTCCCTTGCTACTACGCACAGAACCTGCACCAGCCATGCTTTACTCCAAACCTAACATACTGGAATCTCTCGAATCGGGACACGATAGCGCGCCCTTCCACTAGAGCGTTGACCGAATTGCCTTTGTTTAGTTTCCTCCAGAGTTGGTAACATCATCTAATTCTTCATATATAGGAATTTGGGACAGGACGGATGATGGCTTCGTCGTTAATAGATGACAGGCTCGCCGCCTCCCCTCCCAAGGATATTATTTAAAATGTTCAGCCCATCGTTGGAGAATTTTTTCCTTGTCTGTAATTAGTGTTTCTCCATCTGCATTAAGGAGGGGAGCGGAAAATGACATTCCTGCTATGATTGTTGGACCATAAGACGCTTCTGAGTCAGTGAGGTGTAAGGTTAAAAGTGATTTTCTAAGTCTATCATGGGCTGTCAGCAAAGCCCTTGGGATAGTCATCCTCTGCCTTTATTACTCAGCCATGCCAAGATTTCCCCCCCCGCATCTGGGCGTGCCCAGTTTTGTTGGACGATTCTACCGCATGTTGTTGTAAAGCGTCTTTCTTGGATGTAGATTTTGCCGATCATTTAAATATGCTAAAAATTATGGAGATGCGTGTTTTTTCAGCCAACATCTGCTTTATTCATCTGAGTCTTCTCCATCAAACCAGTCATTTATTTTCTTTTTGTGTTTCTTGAGGCGAAGGACCCAGGACCATCTGTAGCAGTGTTGTAGATCTGCTCAACCTTAGGGCTGCCCATCATTTGTTTCCACAACTTTGGCCGTCCTAGCGAGACTAGGATATTGAGACGGTCTTCTAAGGTGTCAGTTAAAATTGACTGTTTGATTTTTTGTCTTCTTTAGTTTGGTGACATCCAGCTCCTCTTTTGAGTTTTCTTCCCCTCGAGGCGCCCTGGCTGGTTGGATACGAATTTTAAGTTTAGATACAATGAGGCGATGATCAGTCCAGCATTCGGCACCACACATGGACTTGGTCACCCGGACATCTTGCCTGTCCTTCTTCCTAACAATTACATAGTCAATTAGGTGCCAATGCTTTGAGCGAGGGTGCATCCAGGAGGTCCTGTTGCTGCGGGTAGGAAGTCGAAAAATGAGTGTTTGGTGACAAGGAGGTTATGTTTCTGCGCAATCTGGAGGAGACGAAGTCCATTACTGTTACAGCGACCCACGCCGTACCTACCAATAGTGCCATTCCAGGAGATGTTATCTGAGCCTACTCTTGCATTAAAGTCACCAAGAATGATGAGCTTATCTGCTTTAGGAACTGATGCAATGACTGCATGTAGTTCTTCGTAAAACTTATCCTTGACATCATCCTGGTTTGTCATAGTTGGTGCATACGCGCTAATGATGGTGGCATGTTTTCTTCCATAGAACAGAGGGACCTTGACCGTCATGAGTCGGTCATTTATTCCCTTTGGGGGCCCCGCTAACTTGCTGACAATTGCTGTTTTGATTGCAAATCCAACCCCTGCTTCTCGTCTTTCTTCAGTTCCTCTTCCGCTCCAAAAGAATGTATAACCTGCACCCTTTTCGCAAAGTTGGCCCTCGCCTGCAAGTCGAGTTTCACTCAGTGCTGCTATGTCAATGTTGTACCTGGCCCGTTCTCTCCCAATCAGGGCAGTTCGTCTCTCAGGTCTGTTTGCGTTAAAGTCTTTGTCAAGTAAAGTGCGCACATTCCATGCGCCTAGAATGAGGGGGAAAAATCTGTCCTTTCTTTTTCTTATATGTCGACCGCCGAAGTAGGGTACCCACCAACCGCGGTAAGCTGGTTAGGTAATGGTGAAGCAGGCAATGTTTAGGGCACCTTTTCTAGCCCCTTCCTCATGCCATGGAGGTGAGCAGTGCTTTCCTAAAGAGGGCTGCTCAGACACTCAGGGGGCTGCCGAATCCCACTGCTGCTCCGATCAGTGGAATACGACCATATGGCCTGAGCCGCCTGTGTGTAGGTCTGCGACTACGACTGCCAGCGTACCCACGCCTGCCGCTTCGCCGCTCGCCCATCGCCACAGGACTTGTTGTGAGTGGATGGATGAATGGATGAATGGATGAAAGAGTGACTTGCGCGGTGATTTGGATTAAAGTGAGGAAGAGTTGCGCAATTCGTCGACCTCACTCTCTCGCCTGGGTTCATCTCAATCCAGTGGCAAGACAAGTCAAGACGACTGGAGATGAAGTCAGGTGCAGTGGATGACCAGGGCTTTCTACGTGCCTCGCCGTGCTCCTTACGCTCCACAGCGCGTTGCTGGTAATCGCCGTCATGCCCGTTGAACCAACAGGTGGTTTCTTCCGCGCAGTCTATCGAATCCAGTCTTCGCATGCATGGGTAGGCAGACCCTAACTCACCGAAGGTTTATAACCATTCGGCTACCCTCACCTAGTTTAGCCGGCCTGTCAAAGCCGTTGTCCGGGGGTGGCCGCTGTCGCATGCTGACAGCTACGAGGAGCCACAGGTGATAGCTGGATGCCAGGTTTGGACCAAAGGTGGCTGAGCTGCCCTAAAAAGGGCATGACAGCTCCTTCACCAGAGGTACTATATATATATATTCAACCACTCACCTCTACACACACACAGATTAGTGACGACAATTAGACGCACAAACGTGAAAACTATCTTAATGGATGTAGGGATATGTTAGGATAAGCTGACCGACACATGTAAATAAAGTTTATGTAAATTTTATTTATCATAAAGAACTTCACAACAGCAATATTGTGAATATCAATCAAAAATACAAATAAACATAGGTTAATGAATTAATCAAGAAATAGACCCATAGGTGTAATCCTCACTCCCTCTGTTGAGACAAGATCCCGTTAGAAGAAAGTTATTAAACCCTAAAGAGTCAAAGATTTTTACGCTATAGTCTAGGATTTCCCTCTACAGTAAAGAAAAGAGTTTATACGTTAATCTATTCTGAGAGGGACAGCATTAGCAAAACTTGCATATAAAAAAATACAAAGTGAGTACATGGATTATACAATAAAAGAATTATTCATCACTGCTTTCTCTCGCTCTGACAAACCTGTGATCACATCCAGTCACTCTTACCTAATAGGTGCTTTCACAACATCTGGAACAATCGTTAAGGTACACACAGCAAATCCAAGGTTGGGTTTTGGCGAAACAAGCCCCAGTTTCTCCAAGACTAATTAATCCAAATGTTGGGAAACGCTTGATTCGTTACTGTTAGTAGAATGCTGATTATGTCACTTCAATTTTTGTCCAGGTGGGAAAATACTTAAGAGATCTAATGTTCACAGTGTACAGTAGCTTGGAATATTCGATCGTTAAATCGAGTGTCAGGTAAATAAATCTGTTCAGGATAACTCTTCTTCACAACACAGTGGTTATTATTCAGGTAATGTCAATGTTTGATTCTGTCGCCACCACAGGCTGAATGTATATGAACTTGGGAAAAAAAGAAATCTGGATATCTATAAGTCCAGTTACAATTTATTCTTAATATTCTTTGAATTGGTACTCTGTCTCTTTCTGGGTGTAAAACACGAGGCCAGACAAGTCACCTTGAAAACCCGATATTTATATCAGAGTGTTCTCTTGTACTGTTGGACTTAAGTCCGTTATTCTCAGATTCATATGGAAGCCGCTGGTAAGGTTTAGAGTTTGACCCAATACTGTGTAAAGGAGAAAAATACAAATACCTAACCATAATATAGTATACTCAATCCTATCCTTAACCCGCGTAAAATGTTATATATATATATATATATATATATATATATATATATATATATATATATATATATATATATATATATATATATATATATATATATATATATCCACTTCGGTTATTTAACTTAAATCATAACCTACAAGCTTAGAGCTTATCTCATCGTTTAAGTGAAATAAATTCTAGTCATTAAAAAAAAATCAATAATCATGAATTAGAAATAAATACATATTTCGTCAATACTCATGATGAACAGTGCATTTACTAGTTGGTTAAAATATTCTCTGACTGGTTACTAGCTATTAATTAAATTTATTTTATAGCTGGAATAGTTTAGCTAGAGATTATTATTTATACTGCTAGCCGATGTACCACAGTAAATCCTAGAGAAATATAAATGTCGGACCTATCTGTTAAATCACTCTGCACAGAAAATCTAGTGAAATAAAATACGGACTAAACTAGCAAATCACTCAAACTTCTAATATATTATTTACCCCAAGAACAGAAATAAACGATATCCAATCGAAAAACTAAGTAATTCTACTATTATAACAGATCTTAGAATCGAAGCTAGATGTTCTCTGAAATTTATGGCGGTACTGGATAAATTGAGTTAGAATGCTGGGGTATATATATATATCTCTGAAATCAAAGGGAATGTTACACTATACACCGAAACCAGACTCTCTGCTAGATTTAGCACCTACGGGGAAATCTCTGCTCAAATACTATATCAAAAGGAATCTACACACTTTTACCGCTGCAAACTCGAGCACCGAGAGGTCTCTCTTAGATCAGGCGTAACGTAATTGACCAGACCGTGCGAGATTTCTTCGATCGAAAAATCACACTATTTACCGCCTGCAGACGTGGTCATAGAACGAAATCGAGCGAAGCCCGTCCTTTGATCTGGCGATTTGCCGTGTATAATTACCTTTCTAGTGAACGGATAACAAGGGAGGTAATAGAAATTTTCTCACCTTGGTACCAAATTATCCGCTCCTAGTACTCAGATTTATTTCCCCTGATCGCTGTCTGATCTATTACAACGATTTTCAATCGCTGGCGTTAATAATTACAGGTAACCAGCTCAGCATTAGCTAATCTGGTCTGCTGGTAAATCTTCATCAAAGTAAATAGCGAACAGCAATGAAATAGACGTGCTAAATTAGAAAAAGAGACAGATCTCTGAGTATAGGAAGGTTTTGTGTTAACAAAACATTCGTAGGTGAAAGCTAGGTAAAAGAAAAGTTTAGATAATGAAATAGATATATGCAAGCTATTATCATAATATGTTACAAATATATTATTATATGGAAGACTAACAAAATCTAATTCCGCTGCAGACTTTCCTTAGACTCCCTCATCAAGCAAAAAAACCAAAATGTCGACCAATATTGTTATATAGGGGAACAACAGAAGTGATTGCGTCATTAATAGGCTGAACTGCCCATGGTATAACTTCTGGTGTTATGTATAGAGTTTCGCACTAATGACCTGTCGTCGAAACATCATTTTTTGGTGATGCGTAGATGGCAGGGAGGATAGTGTGGTTCACTTGCATAGCTAGGTGGGGTTGTCGCACAGAAGGTCCAGGGTTCAAATCCTGGGTAAGCCACTCATGTCTGTTGTTTTTCTGTTGTCTAGTGTTCTACTTCTTTATTTCTTACGAGTGCCTGATAACATACCTTTATATTTGTTTCATATTAATTTATGTCATTAATCATGCACGCTCGCTTCACACAACACGGAAACTTCTAAACTATTGTGTTGTAAAAACAACATTTCTAAACAAAGACTCCTACCTGACATTTCGCGTCTGGACGGAACACGCCATCTAGGTAAAACTAATGGCATAATCTGTGTTTTTGTGACAATGGTCATGTAGGGTGTCACTTGGTGGCATTTCTCTTGTCTGCTGACAGGCAACACGTGTCGCGAGTTAAATTTCAACTACTGTTGCAGTGCGAATTCTAAAGCACAAACTCACAGAAATATTAACATTCCTTTAAGTTAACACATGTCTTGTCAATACAGATTTGGTGAAAGCTTTCAAGCTGTCGGAATTTCTTTGATAGTAAATATTTGTATATGATGTCATCATCATCCCCTCCCTTCTCCACTTGGAGTCTGGAGTTACCTCTGCTTTTGGTTCCCTGAGAGAACTAGCATGAAGCAATCGCCAGCGCTTTGTTGTGGTGGTTCATGAATACATCATTTTCACATGCTGAAATTGCCAGCCATCAGCAAGTTCAAACATGTCAAATTCAAAGTATAAAAATATGTTACAACTTACCCCAATACTGGGATCATAGACTTCTAGCTCAGTTTGAATTGACTCGGCAACTTGATGCAGATGCCTCGAACACCAGTCTGGGGTGTTATTTCTGTTATAGAAGCATGGTGGGTTTGATGTTAATACAGTTTGCTGTTAAGAAATCTTAGTGTACTGAATGAGGTCAGCTGTGAAGGTCCCTGAATATAATAAATATTAGAGTAAATTTCCAGGGCACCTTTCTACTACCACCACTATGATCTCATTCAGACTTATTCTAGATAGACTGTAAGATGACTACGTTTGGTGTCTAGGGTTATGAAATGTTAGTGTAAGGTTGCATTAACCAACTAAACATATAAACAATTACACAAATTATTTTATTATCTAATACAACACAACAGTACCACGACAATCACATACGAACTACACTTTAAAAGACTATCTTTAGTAAGTCAGTGGTTGAAAGTTGGGTAAAGTTAATATTTTTCAATTTATTGTCCTGAATCTGATTTATTTGGAATCAGGACTGACAATCAATAGTGAAATCATAGAAATTAATTACATCAATCAATTTACACAATGGGTCTTCTGACCATAATACACATATTATTATATAAGGGTGTAGTTGTATTGTTTAACTGAGGTGACTTCTAGTATACACTGGTTGATTGTTTATTATCATCATCTCTGCATGTTGTTTGTAAGTTTTTATGGACACTGATGGAATGTTTATATCACTATTCCCAGTCTCTTTTCTAATATAATGTTAGTTGAGCGATCAGGTGCCGAACATGCACCTATCTTTGTAATATCTTCTTCGTTCACCCTCAGATGTCAACTTGAATAAGTTCAAAGAAAGCAGTGGTCAGCCTGAGGCTGTTGATATCTCCGTAGATTTTCTCCAGGAATGGTACTGGTGATGGCCATATGTGTCTTCTCTGTTCCTCATATGTTGGGCACCTTTGAAGCAGGTGTTCGGCAGTCATTTTACCAGTGCCACAGTCACACTCATCCGTAGTTCCTATCTTTAATTTGTTGAACAGATGGTATCTTAATCTGTTATGACCAGTGCGAAGTCTGAAGATTGCCACTTGTTCACTTCTGCTGAGCTGGTAATACGGATCATTTTTTGTGTGGCCTGGATGCTCTTCTTCCCACTTGTGCCTGTATCTGCGCTTGATAAAACTCTTGGACTCCTCATAGGTTATATTTGTGTCCAGCTGAGGAAGTTTTCCCCCTTCCTTTGCCAATCTGTCAGCCTCTTCATTTCCAGGGATGTTGCAGTGAGAAGGGATCCACTGTATCACAACTCTTTTGTATTGCTGACATAGTCTGTGAAGTGTTACTCTTAGGTCATCCAGTTCAGCATTTATTTGACGTTTCAGTGTTGTAATCACTGACAGCGCATCTGAGAAGATAACTACTGGTCTCTCTGAGCTTTTTTCTGTCATTAGAATTTCTGATGCAGTTTTTATGGCCTCTGCCTCTGCTCTGAAGTTAGTTGAAAATTTCCCTGTTGCGACTGCTATCTTTTTTTGTGTGCCATTGCTTAAGCTCAGGAAGACTCCTCCACCCCCATCTTCTGTTGCATTAGTTGCTGATCTATCTGTGTACGCATGGATCCAGGTGTTGCTTGGGTAATGTTTATCTTTGTAATATGATGTAGGACTCTTCCTGCACTTCGCTGAACGACAAGCTTCAGCTCCCACTTCTTCAAGAATGATGGTGGTTTACAGTTGTCTCCGAAAAAGGCAAGACTGTGGCATGAATATATCGGCCCACTGTAGTCTGGCACCAGTTATTGACAGCAACCAAAACCCTCTGAAATCAGAAGGATATGCCTCCTTCGTAATCAACAGCCTACAATAATACTCAACAACCAGTACAGGCACATTACAAACAAACATGTAAGATCAGCTCTTTACGACAATCCCTTTCACCAGTTTCTTTTGATGTGACCAGGTATACCAGTATTCCTCTCCCCTAATAGTTACAACGCCTCTGCAATTCCAGCAATAATCTGTTGTCCATACAATAGGATAGGTATTATGCTCCTGATGATAATCCTATATAATTTAGTTGGTCTACACCTCTCTGATAGTCTTCCATATGCTGGATCAATCTCTAGACTCTGTTTTGAGTCTGCCATAGACTCACTTACTTACAGTCGTATGTTAGTATTTCACATTCAAATTTTATTTTAAATAAAATGTTAAGAAAATCAATCTTACCACAGATGCAAGGAAATAACACAAGTAAACGATGACTAGGCAATAGAATATGGCACATTTTCGATCTGCCCTATGTCCAGGCTTTTCCTATGTTAGAAAATTTCTCCGCCTGCTCTCATCGATCTTGCTTTACACAAAATTTACTTGAAATGGCAGTGAACAGTCCCCGTTTCGTACCATTAACAACTGCTTTGTCCAATGGGACCATGTTTACATTTATTTTTGAATCTATCGTTTCAAATAACAACTCCCAATATGTTTCCAAGGCAAATATATTTTTAGTTTTTGGTCAACCAATCATACTTCGCCTTCCTCTAAAATCCAACCAATCAAATATCCCGTACCTTTTAACCTCATTTACCCAAAGTCGTTTTTTCAAAACACGCCATAAAAAATTATAAGCAGGCATGATCGTTACTTGACAGTCTTGTCGGGTCCACTATAGTATTATGGCTATAATTAGTTAATTAATGGACTATTTGCGTAACTATTACCATATTCTTTGTCAGCAAGTCCTAAGGTACACGAATATACAATTTATATGGGACTAGTTGGCTTGGTTCAGAAGTACACAGTTTTTTATTCTATGTTAGTGCTTTTATTTTAAGTCTACTACACGTTCAATTCTTTTCCATGTACTGTCTACTCTATTTACGTGATAATTACGTCCTTTGAAATAAGAGCTAAGGTTGTTTTTGTGACACGAGTTGTCTGCATGTTCTAACTTTTTCCTCGTATTTTGGGGAAACCCCTAAGGCAAGGCTTGCCCCTGTATTGGTATTGGCTTTTAGTTTAAAATCAATGCGAAACGAATTAGCATTTCATCTATCCTTTCCCCTCCTCGTTCCACAATGCATTTTTAGGCACAATTTTCTTAGAACTAGGAAAAGTAATTATGTCAAGGACGAATTTGAAAAATTGGGTACCGTTTTGTTCGGCTATTCGTTAGCAAATAATAATCTGAAGGCGTAGGCGATACCAACAGTTCCAGCAGAAAATTCTTTTATGCTTTCTTATTTTGCCTTTATGCCCTATATTGTTATATATTAATTTAGATATTGTATTTAGAAATTCACTACAGAAGCCCTCTGTGACTTTGTGAGTAGGTCCTGTAGGAGTCCGGTTTTCGTATTAAAAAGTGGAGTTTCCTTATTGTATTATTCAAAAGTGCTCCAATACCTATTTTCCTTTCCTAAAAGTTCAGGATCCTTTCTTGTATCTTTCATGGCTTCAGTCCGAGCTGTCTGCGTTGACAATTCTGGAATGCAGTGTTGTTTGTCTAAAATGTTATACGTTGTATTGCAGTTCTCGGCCCACGCTCCCATGTGGCGTTTCCGACAAAACTTCCAACCACCGCGAATGTCTATTCGCTCCTCAAATACATTCAAAAGTTGGTATTATGATGACTTTCTTCATGGAACGTTCTGTATGACTCATACGTTTGTAAAATTCAAACGGTCAATTTTCAGTATAAGGAGTTGCTATATCCGTCTATTCTCGATAATGTTTACCACTACAACGTCTTACGTCATCCATATGTCTGTAATCTGTCACCAGTTTCGATAATGGACTGGCGCTCCTGGTGAAACATAACACTGGGTCATTTCACGAAAATGACCTTGCCAGTCAATCTGGTCTGATTTGCATCAAACTCTCATGTAAACAAACACGACACAGTTGAATGGAAGGACTGTAAACATTGACTCAAAAATACCAAACACAATCAGAAGGTAGGAAAACAATGTGCCGGCAATCGAATAGTTCACATAATTAGTACGCACAACAAAGGTAGTTCAGTACTGCCAGAGAGGAAAAGAAAGCGAACCAAATTATGTGACAAGTACTACCAAAATAAAGATACAAAAGGCAAGAGGAGCTTTTGTGCGTTAGGAAATCTATGAACATCGAGAGAGATCGCGTCATCATCATAACCTTTCAGACAGCCATCGAACATAGTCCTTCAACAAATGTATGCCTCTTCCTCCTACCCCGTGCCATCAGCTCAAAGTCTATCCCTGTTTTACTCACGCCTTTCATTTCTATCTACAGTTTTCTTCTCCATGTCTCCCTCTAATGCTTTTTTTTTTTGGTGTCTTCCAGAATAAGAGCTACCTTGCAATGCTGTCAACAGGTTTCTTCAATGTGTGCTCAATCCATTGCTAACAGTTTTTTCTCATTTCTAGTTTCAGTGGCACTTGTCTGGTTTGTCATCAGTGATTTTGTCATACAGTTTTATTCCTACTTCACTCATTAATGTCAGTCTGTAGCGGCTTGGTTGCTGTTTTCGTTGTTCTCCATGTTTCAGAGCCATTCAATAGGGCTAACTTGACATTTGAGTTGACGATTCTGATTTCTGTGTTTGACCTGATTTCTCATGATCCCCAAATATTTCCCAAAGCAATGAAAGCTCCCCTTCTCTTTTGCATTCTTAATTTGATTTCGCTGTCTATCCCTCCAACTCTGTCTATGTTGCTGCCACTTTTTGCAATTTTCTTGCAAGAGGCCCAGCTGCAAACGAAACAAAGGCGAAAAAAAAAAACTGAAAATGCTCATACTGTGGCGACGTGGTGTTTAGTTGGTTGTACATCTTAAAGCCAGTACACAAAAAATGTAACGAGTCGGTCATTTGAAAAGATTTCGTTTGAGACCTTCACTCTACTCCCCCCCCCCCCCCCCGACCGGGGCACTTTCAACACACACGCTCTCTTCCCACTGTGACTAAAAAAGTGTGAATGCATTAACACCACTTACTCTTCTATGTCACCACATACACAGTATCTTTCACGACGTTGAACCTTCCATTGTGTTATCTTTACCAGCACCTTTTCTGAACCTCCCTCTTGCAACCTCATCAAGTAAAATAAATTGCTACATAAATCACCGTTGTAGGAGCACACAAATACTTTGGGGACCGATTCTACAGTCACCTCTACGACATCTCTCGGTTGGGATCCACACCTGTAGCCATCCACTTCAATGGCCCTGATCACCATGGTGCCACTGACATCCAGGTGACAGCTTTCAGTTCCTGTTTCTGGGCCGCCAACAGTCGGTTCCGCCTTGAAAAACGGGTCATCCATCGTATGGATTGCTTTAAACCACCTGGTTTGAACACCCAGCATTCTTTTGTCTGAGGCGTCCTTTTCTATCTAGTCCCATTTCTGTTATGATTTCAGTCACCCTTGATTTCCCTCTAGTATTTATTTATTTTTCATATATTTATATATATTGCCTTTTTAAAAAATAATATGTCTTTTCCCTCGCTCAATTTTCCAGTCCTTGTTTTCATTATTTTTTATTTATGCTTTGCATTTACTATCCACTTCCAGTTTCCGGTCCAGTGGCAGACATTTTAATTCGAACATGTGACACACATCAGGGAGATTTTTCTCTTATTTTTTAAGTTTTATGTTTCCCACTTAATTCTCACTTTCTTTCCCTCTGTTTTTTGTTTGTCTGTCCCTGACGAAGGCCTTGTGGCCGCAACGTAGGTTTTTTCTTGTCCGTTCTCCTAGTAAGACGTAATACAATTTGTTTGTTTGTTTTCATTCTACCATGCTTCCGGTTCCAGTATTGGCTCCATGCTCCGCTAGGAACAAATAGCGAGATTATGATAATTCACGCATTTATCTTCTAATCCACACTTACAACCAATCTCAGTAAACTAAAGCTTTTGTGCGTTTTTTTCTTTCAACCCTTTCACTCCCATGTCAACCTTTTTACTCTCAACGTCAACCTTGCCACTGTCATGTCAACCTTTTCGTTGTCACGTCGACCTTGTCACTGTCATGCCAACACTGTTTAGTTTTCACATACATAGGTGGACCACCCTTATATGCAGGGTGTCCGAGAATTATTCACAGAATTATGACGTTCAGCACCTTGAGCAGACACAAGTGTTCCAGATAAATGATACTGAATTTTGCAGCCTTCATCCAAGGAACAGTATTGGTCGCAGTCATTGAAAACAGTGCTGCTGCAAAATGCGTAGCGGGAACTGGTGTATTGGCTGGACATTGTAAATGTTGCAAAGTGTGACCACAAGGAGACGTATTGAAAAAAATGTATCCTGAGCTTTTCATTTTGAACTGGAATTTAAATGACCTATAAAAAACCCCATGGGTTAAGGTTGCAAATGTAGTATCATGTATCCGTAACACGCAAATCTGCTCAAGGCTATTGAACTTCATAATCCGGCGAATAATATATATATATATATATATATATATATATATATTATATATATATATATATATATATATATATATATATATATATATATATATATATATATATATATATATATATATATATATATATATATATAATACAAATGCTACCAGTGAGAAGCAGCTTGGTCTGGTTTCTGTCAATTTCCATTCTTTAACACGTGTACAACTTTTTATACCAACACATAATAACAGTGAAAACAGCAGAAAATAATATACAAGAAAAACTTATTCAAGTAATAAAGACTCTCCAGTCGCACATTCATGAGGTCTTATTTACTGTCTTTTCAGCATGTCTAGTGAGCAGTCAGACATGTCCACCAAACACGGCCATGGGATTGTGCTCGCCAGTAGAGAGACCTTGCTTTGCAGACAGCGAGTGTTTCAACGGTAAATGTAATACTTTTCAATATCATCTTTCTTATCTTCACTACAACGTTATAGTGATGATAATCATCATCATCATCGTCGTCGCCATCGCCATCATTATCATCATCGTCATCATCATCATCGCCATCATCATCATCGTCGCCATAGTGGTCATCATCGTCATCGCATTCATCATCATCGTCGTCATCGGCATCGTCATCTTCGTCATATCATCGTCACCATCATAATCATAACCATCGTCACCATCATAATTATCATCATCATCATCATCATCATCATCATAATGGTCTTCATCATCATCATTATTGTCATCTTCATCATCATCGCCTTCACCAGCATTATCATCATCGCCATCGTCACAATCATCATCGTCATCATCATGACAGCTTAGCCAAAAGTATTCACACAAGTTACACAAAACGTTACGCTTTTATAACAAGCTACAGCATTCCTCAAACGGTGGACTAAATAGCAGTGTGAAATTTCTTGAAAAATTGAACAAGTAAAAAAAACAAAACACAAGCATTAAGTGTCCGCTTTCATTACTTTTACCATATGTAACACTCATAAATTCAGTAACCTGGGAGGATGGAGCTGTCCGATCGCACCAAGTGTCGATGCTGTCTACGGCGAAAAGAAGCTCACACAACAAGCAGAAGAGATGAGAAAACGTCAAAAAAAATATGCAGCTGAGGACTGTCACCTTAGGGGCGCTTTCTTCCCATAGTCAGTTATGACTGAATGGACTATTATTATTATACTATTATGGATCACCCAACAAAGAATAAATGTTCCTTACATTCTAATGCACAGAAAATAGAAAGCGGAGGTCCAGTTATCATTAATCAGTCACGCGTCATATCTGATTGAAAAAAAAAATTGTGAACGATATGACGAATTACTTAATAATGATATCTGGTAGTCTAGTTTTATTCTATGAAATAGATGTTTTGGAACCATTTACTACCTGTTTTTTTTTAGTGCATGTGGTAAAAATAATATGTGGATCTCAAAAACGTGTGTTTTTCTTTTACCTCTTTTATGATTTTAAGTCATAATTGAATTTTAGTTATTGGATAGGGTTGTCACTTCTGTCTAGTAAAATATAAATGTGAATGAAATATGCATGGATAAGTTTAAACGCGTAATGTAAAGCTCCCAAGAAACGTAGTCTTAATAAAACTGTTGTAACAACAAAAGTCTCGCTGACTTAGCTGTCTGTTGAAACATGCTACCGTAGTTTAATCGGTTCATTATCATTCACCAAGCGACGCCCGCCCCTTTAAATAAGAAACACAACCTATACTTGCAGTTCGTTATTTCTCTTACTTTAAAACCGTATTTTAACGGAGTTACTTATATTTTAATTTACATTGTTTTTATTATTATATAAATTGGGTAACCTCTACACCTCACGGTAGAAGGGGAACGACTAAGTAAGTAAATGGGGCAGTGTATTGCCGGTCAACACTCGTAAGATTAGAATGTACCAGGACAAAAAAATGCATGCCAAGTTTCAGCCGTCTACAATGAGTGGAACAAAGAGATTTTGAGCGTCAAAGATTTCAAATGCGACAACTACACAAAGATGAAGTGATCTCAATTAAGAGTTGTTAAAAAAAGTTACCTGGAGACCATAAATAAAAAATATTACAAAAATTATTTTAAACACAGGCTTTTAATGCCTTAAAAAGCCACAAATAATTTTTCAAGGAGTTTATAGCTTGCAGTCAAAACATGTAACATCAAATTGACAATAAGCGTGGGGCGCTTAAGTGCGTATTATATATTTTATCCATAAGTGTACAATGAAGTATAAAGCAGAAGTTAATTTAATGTAAAATCAGCGCCCCAGGCTTTTTGTCAATTTGATGTTACATTTTTTTGACTGCAAGCTATAAACACCTTGAAAAAATATTTGTGGCTTTTTATGGCATTAAAAGCCTGTGTGTAAATTTTTTTTTTTTTTTTTTTCCTTCTATTTAGTGGTTTTTTTTTGTTGTTGCTTTTAAATTTAAGTCAAATGTAATCGATCCGCTAATGACATTATCAGTTTGCGATAAACGAGTCCAGAGCACAGGAGGCGGATTTCATTATTCAGTATATTACACGGAAAGTTAATATTTTTTTTTTTTCATTTCTTTTTTTACATTTTGATAAGAGTTGTACATTACATTTTTTTTAATGTAGTTGTCAATTGTGTGTATGTCTGTGCACGCGTGTGCGATAGTGTGTGGGTGGACAGGGGGGGGGGGGGGGGGGGGGGGGGGGGGGGGAGAGAGAGTTTCAATATTTTTCTCAAGAGAATACACCTAGATTATTTGCTGTTATCACCCATTTCACTGATGATACATTCCCAAAAAAAAATTAATTGTTAACTATAATTTTATTCATTTTATTATTTTTATGATTGATTATTGCATTGTCATAGGAAATACACAACTATGAGAAGATTCAGAGCTATTGCTCGTCTGGAAGTGATTGAAAAATCGATTGCAAGATTTGAAGGTGACAAGAGAGTGACATACGCTGCAAGTTAAAGAAAAGACTGTAAAAAAGAAAATCATTGATCTATAAATTCGGAAAAATAAAAATAAAAATGCATCGGTCACGCTGAGCGTAATGCACAACGACAATAAGGAAAATTAAATGTTCAGAAGTGGAGACAAGGAAGATTGAAGAGTAAAAAGGTAAAGGTTATCCCATAGCAGAAACTACGCTTGGGGAGTGAAGTGTTAGAGACATCACAATAATAAGTCCTGCGTTATGAGGGAGGAGGGTACCACTTCCCTGAATCGCTGCCTTTGCCACCCCTAACTCAAGAACAAAGTTGTATACCCATTAACAGCTAGGTAAACTGGAGCGTGACGCTACCAGATTCAGATCACGGATCCCAGTAACTGTACCGCAAGAGGAAAGCGCTCTAACCGCTTAGCAAAGAGAACTTAGGAGTACAGTATTTGGAGAAAAGTTGCTGACAATAGACCTGAGACAAAGCAGGCTCACATCAGGGAACTCAAAAACAAATCGAAGGAGGGCTGAAGTGCGTGACAGTAGACTTGGGGCTGCCATATTGACCATAAAACCGGGCGTATCACGTTGGAATTTTTATTATTTTTATTTCAAGACAGCCTCAGTGTTTGTCGGGCGTTATCAATTTTGACAAAGCTCGAAACGGGGTTGATGTTAGGTTACGGCTGTAAAATAATGTAAATTTCGATAGCCAGTATGGCAAAATGGGGCAACATGGCAGCGTTGTCTACTGTCGTCATCACATACCCCAAGTAGAAACCGTTTCTGTGGTATTGAGCGAAAAGATGAGCTAATGTCAAAGGCAGGCAAAGACTACTGGTTGTTCACAAATTAAAATAGAAACAAACGAAGTGGAAAACCCGAAGTCTGTTAACATAAGTGGGCATGTTGCAGTAAACTTAACGCTTCTGCGATGTCTAGTTATCCACTTCTTTATGTTTTACGAGTAGAAAAAAAGAACTACGTAATAGCACCACTACTTGTGACATTCACAGAATCACAACGGAAGTAAAATATAAAAGGCAACACAACAGTGCGTAATTAAATAGAAACTTAAAGACAATTACAGCCTGTTAAAAAACTGGATGATCCTAGGCTATTATTATTTAAGCAATGTAATTGTTCATATTGCTCGAAGCTGCATATAATTTTTGTTCATAAGGAAATTTAACAAGTACTGTAATTTAATATTCTGCAAGCATGACCCTGACTAACCGGTACTCCTGGTCTATGTCTTATTCCATCCAAGGGCACTTTTGGTTTATGACAACATCCCCTTCCTCATTAACGCTCCCATAACAAACACTGATAACATCCAAATCAGTGCTTTAATGCGCCAAACACATATTATCTCACTACACGTTAATACCACTAGCATCATCATTCTTATCATTCAACTCGTGTTTCATTGTCAAAACTTGCCTTCTATAAACCTCTTTGCAGGAGAAATTTGCTGCCCTGAAGCTTGTAGTCGATCGTGTAAGCCAAGGTATAGAGGTCGAGCGTCGGCCAACAGTGCCGCCCCAGATCTACTGAACGATCCTAGGGTCTATGTTGGTAAGTGGCTGATGCTTGATCACAAGCTGTTACACAATCATTCATTTACTATCATCCAGCTACCTGCCCAACATAGGCCTTCAATAAATTTACTCCAAGATTTCATGTTTTGTGCTGTCCTTTCACTGTCTGTCGATGTCTTATTAAAAATGTCCTTCATGTCTGTCTTCAGTTCCTTTCTCCATGTTTTTGTTGGTCTCCTTGTTTCTTTTGCCCTAAACAAGTACTGTGCTATTAACTAGTTTTCTCAATAAACCTCTCCTACCAAACCCTGCGTCTTCTCACCTTTCGTTGCGATGATAGGAAACTCTTTACAGAGCAATACAACAGGAGGCAATCTGATCATCAGAAGCAGTTCCTCCCATCCGACAATTGTTTCGGCCCAGTATTCCCCTTTACACTCTACGGGGGGCGGGCCCACTTGGGTCATGACTCCCAAGTGTCTCAGCCTCCTGTTGTCTTGTATCGAAAATGAACCCATTTCACTTTGGTAGCAACTTTAAAATCCACAACTCCGCCAGCCGTGGAGGCAATTGTGAAAGTAACAAAGAGAAGACAAATTACTCCGTTCGTTCCGTCGCACACAACTAGGGGCACACCTGCGCGAAGCCGACGAGGCTAGCCACTGCGCGCTAGCAACTGAAATTCTGTGCCTAACACCTCTTATAATATACACCGCCTATTGCTTGTCAGTGACAACCCTTTCATCAGTGCAATAAAAAACCTCAACGTACTGTGGACTTAGAAAATTTCGTGGTGTTTTCTGTATCGCAGAGCTTACTGTCCAGATTTTCATAGCCCATTGCGGTTGTTCCACAGCCAGCACGATGCTTTTTCTGCAGTTTCACTAAGCCTCTTCAGTGCCCTTGTTCTCGACTATCCCTCAGCCCCAACAGTTTCAATAAATCATACACTGATGCAGCCACGAGCCCTCTTGCGCCCACCTCAACAGCCATGACCCTTGCAGTGAATCCATCGTGTCTCAGATCCGCGGCCAGATCATTAAACTTGGCCGCTTAGAACGAATGTTGCTCGTCCAATCTGGATTCAAATGGCACGGTCAGTTCAATCAGTATAACATGAAGCGAGTGTGAAGATTAGGTCTTGAGTACTTCGATTTGCTCGGAATCCACACTGGACTTCATCCAATTGTGGCTCAGCTAGGCGTCTGAGTCTCTGCTCTAGGATTCTAGAGTAGATTTTACCAGGGACACTGAGAATGGATATGCCCCTATGGTTTCCACATTGTCGATTGTCACCCTTTTTGACAATCGGAGTTATGATGGCAATCTCCCAATACTTTGGTATGGTCTTGTTGCACCACACTGCCTGTAGGACCCTTAAGGGTAATAGGTCGCCTGCTGCTCCCATGTATTTAACCATTTCTGGTGTTATACCATCATGCCCTGCTGCTTGCCCATCTTGATTTTCTCCAGTGCTGCCTTCAGTTCTTCCATCTTTATATCATCTCCACCACCATTGGTTTTCTCTTCTGTGCTAGTGGTCATCATTTCTGATGCTTGACCATGCTCACCATCAAGCAGTTCTGAGAAATATTCTTTCCATCTTTCCATTACTTCCTTCGGGGCAGTAAGTAATTTGCCTTGCTTGTCCTTTATAAATTTAAGAGGGCATTATTTTTCCTTCATGTCCTTTAGGGTCTTATTGAACAATTTCTGGTTTTCTTGCACTTCTTTTTCTAGCTTTTCTTCAAATTCTTTCCAGGACTTCTGGGTTTTGCAGCTAGCATCTTGTTCTTTGCTTCTGTTCTAAGTATCAAATATTCTCTATATTTCGCTATTTGTCCTGCTGTGTTTTTAGCTCCTAGTATTGTTTCAATTACATTTTCTCTTTGACTTCCTCTGTCCACCAAGGTGTCCTCTTTCTCTTGTTCCCATGTCGGACTTCACCACATGATTCTGCAGCAGTTGTCTTTATGATGTCCTTGAATTTAAGCCAGAGGGTTTCCAAGTCATCAGGTTGTTCTTCTGTGTTTTTCACCGCTGTGGCAATAAGCCCCTGATATCTGGTCTTAATTTCTGGCTCTCAGCTTGTAGGTCTTAATGCTCATTTCTCCCGTTCGTTTACTTAGTTTCTTGCGTGATGTTGGGCAGTTCTTAGGCCGATCAACTGTTTCAGTTGTTCTTTTGATTGTTAACAGGTAGTGATCCCTTCCATTATCTGGCCCCCTCCAGACTCTAGCATCCCGAACATACTTGAATGAGCTCCTCCTAACTATGGCATAGTCGATCACTCTCTTCTCATTCCTTGTTGGTTCACATCTAGTGCATGGATGTATTCGCTTATGGGGGAACTTTGTGTTTGTAATGATCAGATTCTGCTCACTGCAGCATCTAAGGAGTCGCTTTCCATTGTCATTGAGAGTATCTTCTCCATATCTTCCGATAACTCCACCCCATCTTAAGAGGCTCAAACAAGTCCGGACCAATACATTAATTCTGATTTAATTCTTAACTCTGGCAGGTCTAGTTGTCTCTTGACGAGTTGAATTTCACAGTGCTTTCAACCGACTAAAATGTCAGGTCATATTGCAACTTTCGTCCCACGCGCGTTGTTTTTACTAATAGACCAAGATCCAGTAAGAAATGTTGTTATGTTTACATCTCGAATGCCGGCCAATAGTTACAATCATGCGTGGTTTGATGGCGTCTCTCCAAAAACTTTCCTCATAGGAAAATTCTACATGTTATGTAAACGGTCATTTTCCGTATAATGAGTTGTTATATCCGTCGATTCGTGGTAATGTTTGCACTACAACTCCCTACATTATCACAAATAATGTCCTTGTAACACTTCTTTGCGGAAGTTATTACAACATTCCGTCTTTCAGGTGCATGTCTGTGTTACCGTCATTTTCGACGGTGAAAAAAACACCAACCTAATGTATGTTTGGTTTAATGTAATCAAAGAGAGATAAACGTTTATTATCTCTCGGTGACAAGTTTGACTGATGATTATCTTCTCCTGTCTTATGTTGCCCTGTCTTAGACATGTCTTAGAGTTGACATGTCTTAATTCTATTTATAGGATCATACGGTGTATCTTTGTCACCCGTTTGGTCGGAAACTCCTGGTCTGGGTTTGCCTCGATCTGGTCCGTGCTCTTTGGGCATGCGCGGGGTCTTAGCGGCAAAAGCCGGGAGACCGATATTCAGAGAGTGCGTACCTGTGGCTTAGAACGGATGTCCCGATCCGTAGATTCCTCTCTGCCAAGTTTTCGATAGGGAGTGGAAATTCTGGGAATGGCCGTTTGGCATTCTTCCGTCCCTGAGTGTTTTCTTTATGCCAGTATTGGCTGTATTGTGTTACTTAAGAGTGTCAGGATTCTTTAAAAAGGTAACTGAAAACGCTATTCGATCTTTTCGTCTCGTTTAGATCTTACAGGTACGTTTATCGCTGATGGCGGCATAGTGAGCGAAGCTCACAAGAAGTTATTATACTGCACTCCAGTATGACTTCATATCTACAAGACTAGGTCTAGTTGACCTGTTACACACATAAGCCTAGGAATCATCTTTATGGATCCGCAATGCAGGCGGAATATGATTTGGCAGAAAATATATATTCAATCTCAGGAGCCTGTGTGAACTGAGAGTGACCTGTTTATCGAGGCCCGCGACCTGCGGCCTGATTTCGTTGTCACCATATCTATTCTTCACCAGAATGAAGTATCTGGCATGTGAAGCCAGTCTGAAGTCTTTTTGCTAATTGTAGGACAATGGCATTGACTTTGTTTATATAGATGATATCGCCCGTACTACGCAATATATTTGCTAGGGCTTACCTGACGGGGCTCAGTCAGGGGTTAGAGCTATTGCATAAACTGTAAACACTGATAAAGACATTGTTACATGTCTAGGATCTGTGATGGTTGAAGCTGACCTTTTTAACTACACATATTATGTACCCGATTGTATACTATTGACTGTTTCGTTCATCATCATCGTATTATCGTACGTCACAAATAAATATTGTAAACGTCAACAGCATTCCCTACTTCACTGACTTCTACTTGTGGTTGTGTGAATTAATGTGAAGACGTCCAAGAGCCTATACGGCCTTCGTGTTATCAGCACTGTTATCTACACACTTACACCATCAACCATATTGTCATACAAGTATTACACGTCTCAATCTGCAGGAATACTGACATTATGTATGTGTCTACTAAACCCTGGCGACACCTCACGCTAGTGACCTTGATTCCTTGCTACTATTTGGTACTGCCCAGGACAACATGACACGCTCAACGTACTCCATTCATAACACAGAAAAACAGTACGTTACATCAGTACATTTACATTGAGCAACCTTATACATCTCCAGTCTCCGTGCAATCCAACTTTACTTCTACTGTCAAACAGACTTCAACAGTCTGTAATATGTCCGCAGACAGGTAATTTATCTCCCCGTCCTTGTGCAAACACCGACCCTCGTGTAAACATCTGGGCTCTGACCCTTCACGAGAGTAATTAGTGAAACACAGAAGCAATATCAGCGCTAAATAAACTGGCTGGGCGTACGTTGAGTTAATCCGGCGCGGCCAGGGTTTAGTACACGTGAATTTTACCAACATGACTGTCGGTCAATATTGCATCACCTGTCTACTCTCTCAGCAGGGATGGTCAGGTAAACAGACGACGAATTATTATATAGAAGAACTGCAAACAATGACTCTAAAATAACAATACTGCCGGAAAGGAAAAGAGAGCAACCCCAATTATGTGAGACTTACGTTGAAATCTATTATTCACCAGATTTTCTAATCGTGGCAAATGAAGCTGCCGTTTATGTCTGCTATTTGGTGAATGCTGCTAACGAGATACAGAAAAGTTGCTCTTGTGCTGATGTTGTTAAGATGTGGTGGCATTTGGCGCTGGTAATCTAATCTATGCAAAAGCAGCGACAGGACAAGAAAATTGCCTACGATGAAATAAGAAAGCCTTCGTCGGAGACATACAAACAAACCGAAACAAAGAAACATAAATAAAAAGGTGACAGTGCGAAGACGATGTATGAAGAAGAATAAGAATTCATGTGTAATGTTGTCGTCACTCTCTCTGGCCTACTTTCACACACGTTCCGCAGTCACAGAAAAACTCTCTTGATGACAGGGGTCCCACTTTTATTAATGAAACCCTATCAGGTAGTATATGAATCATACAGAAAACAATGTTGTCCACAAGTTTACTTTGTAGGTAATTCCTATACAACACCATATAACCAAGCTATTTAGGTATTCTCTACGTAATACCATATAACCCAGCACAGACTGCTGGACTCTCTGAAATAAAATGAATTAAAATAAACTAGCATGGTACTAATGGACAAACATCATCTACGTAATAATACATACATATGTGTGAAAATATGCAAGTACATGCACTTAAATGACCATGTGTGTGTGTATGTGTGTGTGTGTGTGTTCATGCAGGTCTGCGTATATGTGTAATCATACAATAAACATATCTCAGTCAACAATAATGCCTTCATACTCATGCTAAATACTAACTACATCATCACGCGAGAGAAAACTTAAATGAAGCACTTCTATCTATGATGAAAGATTCCACACAGCGCACTGGTCTAAATGACATCAATTTATCAGTATCTTAGAGGCCTAGCTGCTCTAAAGAACAAGCAGATATATATACTCTATTCTTACAGCTCTATACTAAATGTACTAGGCATAGGCTACTCACGGAGCTAGAGGGTACGCTAATCTTTCTCTCACAATAACCACTGATGTAAAATTAACCACACTTACGGCTCACAAGAATGCAATATAACTATTACTTAACACTACACAAATAATAATAATGGTAATAAGTACACACTTGTATACAGCGCAGTGCGACACTAGAATTCCTCTTATAAATGCACTTAATACTTTACACATTGAACACAGTCTCACTGTTGAAAATAGCGGAGATATACGTGAAATTACACTTAAATACACATAAATCGCCAGTCAGCTTCTATCTAGCTATAGATAGACAAACGCTACAAAGCTTTAACTTCTAAACCTGAAAGTCTAATATTACTAAATCTAAAGTATTATAAAAATGTACTTATATGCAAGCATACCTCTATATCGTTAGTTCTCTTAGCACAGACGCAACTATGGAAAAGCCCAAACCTCAGTTGGTTATCGTACGAGGGCGCGTTTTGCACAAGAACGATCTGGCTACTTCTCAGCTCTCTGACTGAAGCCTCTCACTGTTTCAGTTTAAATCTACATCTCTGTTACGGTATATGATATTAACGCCGTCTGCTAAAGGTTATCAGACGTGCAATTGTAAAGGTTAAGGCATTTAATATCAATTGTTACGGTATATGATATTAACGCCGTCTGCTAAAGGTTATCAGACGTGCAATTGTAAAGGTTAAGGCATTTAATATATTGCGATAGATGTTTCAATTATTGAACGCTCCATACACGATATATGAATATTCGTTGAACAATCATGGAACAATATCTGACGACAAGTCGAACTTATTATCCTATGTGCACTTAATTCTTGGATGCTGGGATAAATGACATTTCTTTCCAACGTAAACGTTTGAACATTTTTGCCTAAAAGAATTCATCAGGATCAAGACTACGGATGGATCATCATATCCTATACTAATTAATTAGTTAACTTAACTTCTTAATTGAATTATTATCAATAAAATGAAATGTGAGAAAAAAATGAAATGAAAAAACAAAAAAAAGAGAACGAAATATAAAAAGAAGAAATTATGAAAAGAGAAAAAAAATCTCACACAAGTATTAGATTAATATTTTTTTTAATGTACCTATACATTATTTAGTTAGTTAAATTAGATAGTTATTATTCACTAACACTTAACACACACAATTAAGTTAAACTTATATTCGAATTTCTTTCTATTTCTTCTCAATTATTTTGTTTTTTCTTCTCTCATAACATCGCGTTACATTAGAATCTTAATAATTTATCTCTTAATTTAATTAATTAATTTAATTTTAATTAGTCAAATTAATTCCTATATGACATACTAATACGACAGACCTTACTTTAATTTAATTCTATCATTCACTGTTAACATTGGACATTTTATTTAGTTGATATAATAATATGTATAATTGATATATAATGTGATTAATGTTAGATGACTATGACAAATAGTTAGTTGACATGACCGCAACACGGTTCTACTCAGAACATCGTCGGCCATATGTCACAATTGTGTTAAATTTTTTTGAAAAATTGTTAAGTCGGATAGATCTTGAAAAAAAATCTATCGATTTTTTTTTTCCCCCGGTGTACAGGGAATTTATGGAGGTTAGTATTTAACTAGAATTCTCAGAAGGAGAAGAATAATCGTCAAATTCGTATGAAATATTCAGACTCGCAGTCTCACTGTCGGCAGGTAGCCATGTCTAGCTGCGCGTGCATATAGCTGTGATGTTCTGACGACAATACTGCATTGTATCCTTAAACGGACATTGACACGTAAACCAGCAGTCTACGTTATTGATTAATTTATGCATGACTTATAAGGACTTATGTTCTGTTCCTATTTGAAATGATCATTCTGTGTGTACATGTGATTAAATATTACGGACTCAATCTGAAGGAATTAATTACTTCATTAATGTTGCTGAGTTCAAGTTACATGAACTACTTCTTCATACCATGCTACTGAGTTGTATGAACACCTTCACCCTAATTCGCGTAATACTAAACAAAGCACGATTAACAAGAGATCACTAAAGTAACCATACTCAGTGCATGATCTTCAACCGGCAAATAACTCAGCAACAAAAGTGGCGGCCGGTATGCGTGGAACGACAGAAAAAAGAAACAAACTTCTGTTCCTTACGCACATGTTAACCACAAATATTTACGATCATTTTTCGATCACATGATCCAGTCGAAGATGACGCAGTACTCATTATAATGCCTAACAACGTGACGTCACCGAAAGTCGTGTAGGTGATCTGTCGGAGAAACCAAGCCGTTTCTAAGTCTAACCAGGGGAAACATGAGCCATTTGAAGCAAAACACATGATATGGACTACAGGAGCAGACAGTCAGGGGCTTTAGCCTAGCTGTTGACGACCTCTAGCACTGATATAAGCAACGGAAAAGATAAGTCTAGGTGTTTTACTGTTGTTATTGCAAACAGTGCTAACTGAGTCCATGCCCTCTGCCTACATCGGCATGTTTTTACCTATGTTTAATGTACTTTTTGTTGTCTTAATGTGTTGTTAATTCGTGGGAGGTAGGGAGGATGAACCGAAATTAGATTCTGTGGCTCTCACGATGCCTGAATTGATTTCGGTCGTTTCTTAAGGCAGTTAAACGATTGCACTTTTGGAAGCCCCATTGAGGTTTGCCATTGGACTGTCTGTCCAAATCTGCTGTCGTTTGACGATTTGTGTTAGCTGTACCGTTCCGTAGATAACTGGTGTATTTTATTCGTACTCAGTTAACAATTTTTTTTTCAGTTTTGTATCATATTCGTTAACTATTTCGTCCAGTCTCCTCTTACTATCATTTATTTGATGATTGTTAAATGGTCGTCCGTTATGAGTCCTGTGATGTCATCATTTTTTGCAGTCATTTTTTTTTTGTGTACTTTGAATATTAAGTTGACCTCGGGTCAGACCTTGACCCTTCATTTGGCTTGTGACACTTCCGCTTGTTTTATTTAGTTCATAAATTCATTTTTAATTGTGAAAATGTCTTGTTTGCGTCTTAACATTGTTTGTACCCTTTAGTTGCATCACTGTTTTGTTTGTCCTCATGATATATATTAAATACCACATTAATAATATGATATTATATGCAATAATACACTTGTAATTTAATTTAATTAATTTTTTCTGATATTTAAGGTTAATATGGGACATTGCATAATTATGCAGTGATAGTTCAAGAAAGTAGCACTACAATTTATAAGAGATGCCTAGGGCATAATAATATAATATATATATTGACCAAATAAAATAATCTTATAGTCTACCTTTGAGGTAATAGACCCATTGTATATTATTTAATATACTTTTCTGGTACTAAGAGAGTGACTTAGTACATTGAACAATATAATTACTAGGAATCATACCCAACATTATTGGATATTGAGATTAATTGTGTGAAGTAATTACATAATAGTTAACAGATATCATAACTATTTATGATATAGTATTATTTAGATACAATATTGTTACAAAATATTGTCTATTAGTTGAACTTAGACATTAGAGTTCAGTACTATTGTGATTATTTATATTGAATATTTCTAAGTTGAGTAAGTATAATAATTACTCTGAAGCTACTATTGACTATTTTAATCAGTAATTATCAATAATTACTTACAGATAAAAGTCAAAATGCTTACTATAGACCATTTCGTTAAAATTGGTAGGGAATATGGTTATAAATCTCAAGAACTTCGTCAGTTTGCTGAGGCAGAACTGGAAAAACATGAAAGAAAAGAAGCAGAGAAAAAAGCTGCATTAAAGAAAGAGGAAGAGGAACAAAAGGCTGCATTAAAGAAAGAGGAAGCAGAACGTGAGATGAAGCAAATTGACAAGGAAAATAGATTGAGAGAGATTGCTCAACGTGAAAGAGAAGAGCAAAGAGCAATCGCCAGACAGGAAGAAGAGAATAAATTGAAACGAGAGGAAATTATTTTACAACAAGAAATGGAATTGGCGCGTATCAAATTGGAGACAGCAAAATTACAAGCACAAAGTGCTGATGCAAACCAGAATAACAACGCACAAAATGGATCGTCATCCAGCCAAACTAAACATTTCTACAACTTTAAATTACCCACTCTCAACTTAAACGTGGACGACCTTTCATCGTTCCTGTCACGTTTTGAACAGACTTGCAAAACAAATCATTTGCCTGAAGAGTCATGGGTACTCAAGTTAAATGAATTCTTGGTTGGAGAACCATTGACGGCTTCTCAAAATGCTGACCCATCAATAGCAAATAACTACGGTGCTATTAAGTCCTTGCTTTTACGAAGGTTTCACCTGGACGAGGAACACTGTAGGTTGAAATTTAAGGGAATTTTACCTGAATCTCCAAAAGATTTTGCAGGATTCATTGCGAACATACGCAATACATTTAATAGATGGGTTGAACTGGCAGAAGTCAACAAATCATACGACAAATTAGTTGATTTACTACTACGGGATAAGGTATTATCTTCGGTTAGCCAGCCATTTTTTGCATATCTGCAGGAGCGTAAACCAGGTACTATGGACGAGTTAGAAAAAATTTCTTTAAGCTACTGTTCGGCACATCCGAATGCAACCATTTCTAACTCCTCATTAAGAGAACCTCTACCTGTGGCGTCTAATATGGCCTACAGTCATAATAACAAACAAAGACATCACAGTTTAGACAGAAGCAGGTTCCAAAGAAATCACAATGTTAACTTTCAGAAGGGACATAATAATGATTTCTACAATAAAAATGAGTTCAACAGAGGTAGATCACGAGATAGAAATTATTCACCTCAAACAAACTACCACAATGGTCAACATAACACTAATTATAATCGATCACATACTCCCAATAATAATAGTAACTGGAATGGTAATAATCATGGCTCGAGACATCGAGATAATAGTTACTATAGAGGACGACGAGATAATTCTAACAATTATACTCGGAATCGATCTCATTCTCGGGGATCATCTCATTACAACCATAATACAGGGGCGGCAGTTACAAATAATACTACCCCTATAGCTCAGGTCCCACTTGACAATAATACAACACAGTCTTCTGCTGCATGTTTTGCTATTAATTATAATGTGGCAAATAGTTGCCAACAATGCAATCTTATTTTTCAGAAGGCGAAAGAAACAGTGCTTAACTGCGGACATATTACACCAGAGGTAGGTCTTGCAGTCAACGATGGAACAGGCCTACTAATTTTTAACAGGGGATTGGTTAATGGATCCGTCGTCTCAGTGCTGAGGGATTCAGGATCCACGACGATTGGTATACGTCAGTCGCTTGTACATCCTAGCTGTGCGACAGGAGAATATGTACGCTGCATGACATTTGGTGGAACTATTGAGTTTTACCCCACAGCTCTTGTCCATGTTAATACACCTTTCTTTTCAGGACAAGTTAAGGTATGCATGCTTCAGAATCCAATTGCAGACCTGATGTTGGGACGCATCCATGGTAGTAAGGATTGTTCCCCACACTGGCCACCACTTTTGTTGCTGAGTTATTTGCCGGTTGAAGATCATGCACTGAGTATGGTTACTTTAGTGATCTCTTGTTAATCGTGCTTTGTTTAGTATTACGCGAATTAGGGTGAAGGTGTTCATACAACTCAGTAGCATGGTATGAAGAAGTAGTTCATGTAACTTGAACTCAGCAACATTAATGAAGTAATTAATTCCTTCAGATTGAGTCCGTAATATTTAATCACATGTACACACAGGATGATCTTTTCAAATAGGAACAGAACATAAGTCCTTATAAGTCATGCATAAATTAATCAATAACGTAGACTGCTGGTTTACGTGTCAATGTCCGTTTAAGGATACAATGCAGTATTGTCGTCAGAACATCACAGCTATATGCACGCGCAGCTAGACATGGCTACCTGCCGACAGTGAGACTGCGAGTCTGAATATTTCATACGAATTTGACGATTATTCTTCTCCTTCTGAGAATTCTAGTTAAATACTAACCTCCATAAATTTCCCTCTCATATAGAGTTCTAGGACTGACCCTGGTCCATCAAAAAATGCATATATAAATGGCTATATCATGCCATTGAATTGGAAGGTTAGAAAAACGCAGCTATTCAGCTTGGCGGTCAAGTAACAAAGGGTAGCGTTTCTTAGTTACCGACTGTGACCCAAACAACGCTATACACGTCATAATCGATCGTGTATGGAGCGTTCAATAATTGAAACATCTATCGCAATATATTAAATGCCTTAACCTTTACAATTGCACGTCTGATAACCTTTAGCAGACGGCGTTAATATCATATACCGTAACAATCTCCACCCCTGTACCACATGATAGCCACGTCAAAATGTCAGGGAAAAACTCCGCCCATCTCTCTAGGGAGCAAATCAGGAGTCCTATGCTCAGTTTGGATGACACGAGATCACATTTTAGTAAGGATTATCTTCCTCATCGACACATCTCAAGGTCCGCCCACTAGGTTGCATTCCCACGATATCTCTTGCCTGGATTCACACCTATCCCGGATTTGTGCTCAACAAGATGTGTTATCAGACAGCGCCAGGATGTCTTACAACCGAGGACTCTCTCCAATTATATCTTCTGCGTCTCACACGTCTGTCTTCTTCACGGATGGCAAAGGTGTGTTTCGTTTAGATCGCCCATTCCCGTGTGAGAATGCCAGCATGAGCACAAATATACACCGTTGACAAGATCGACAACAATTACTTACTTACTTACTTAGTCGTTCCCCTTCTACCGTGAGGTGTAGAGGTTTGGAAGAGAGAGTGCCAGACTATTCTATCGGCTGTCTTCCTCCTGGCCTGGTTCCATTCTAGTCCGCGGTCCTTCAAAGATTGTCTAATGTTGTCCTCCCAGCGGACTCTGGGTCGTCCTCGGGGTCTGGATCCTTGGCTCTTTGTTTCCCATGCTTGTCGTGGTAGCCGATCTTCTCCCATTCTGCAGACATGGCCAAACCATCTTAGTTGGGACTGTTCTACTTGGGTCTGTAGGGGGTGGCATTTTAGGTCTTGACGTATCGTCTGGTTGCGTACCATGTCTCTTCTTGTTACTTCAACCACCTTCCTCAGATACCTCATTTCTGAGGTTTGGATCTGGCTTTTATGGGTTGTAGTCATTGCCCATGACTCGCATCCATATGTCAAGACTGGGACATAGGTGGAGCGGTATACAGCCATCTTCGTTTTCTTACCAACCTCTCTCTTGCTGAGGAATCCTCGATTTATGGCCTGAAAAAAGTCTCCCAGCTGCTGCTTTTCGAGTGGCCAACTCTTCTTTGATGCCTCCCTTTCGGTCTATAATAGCTCCGAGGTATTTAAAGTGGTCAACCTGCTCCAGGACCTGTTCTCCCAGCTTAATCTGATGCCTTCTTTCTTCTCGTGATATCACAATGGATTTTGTTTTAGAGCTGCTTATGACCATCCCTCTCTTCTCCAGCTCTTCCTTCCAGACTTGCAGGTTGGATTGGAGATGTGCCTCTGATTTAGCAATCAGGGCAACATCATCAGCAAATGCCAGCTCTGAAATATAGACCTGTCTCATCTTCCAGTACCCCACTGAATACTTTCTTGTTCTCTCCTTACATGCCTTGATGACATCGTCCATAAGGAGTATGAAGAGGTAAGGTGATAGGATATCACCTTGTCTTACACCAGTGGTGGTCCTGAACTCTTCTGACTTATGGTTTGCTGTCCTCACATAATTTCTGCAAGACTTGTAGAAGCTCTGTATAGCATGAATCAGAGGTGCTGGAATATTCTTCCTTGCCAAACAGTCCCAAAGTTTGCTCCAAGGGACCCTGTCAAACGCCTTTTCCAGATCTATGAAACAAAGATGGATCTCACTCTTATACTCAAGGGCCTTTTCACTCAGCTGTCTAAGTGTGAAGATTAGGTCTTGAGTACTTCGGTTTGCTCGGAATCCGCACTGGACCTCATCCAATTGTGGCTCAGCTAGGCGTCGGAGTCTCTGCTCTAGGATTCTAGAGTAGATTTTTCCAGGGACACTGAGAAGGGATATGCCTCTATGGTTTCCACACTGTCGATTGTCACCCTTTTTGAAAATTGGTGTTATGATGGCGATCTCCCAATCCTTTGGTATGGTCTTGTTGCACCATGCTGCCTGTAGGACCCTTAAGAGTAACAGGTCGCCTGATGCTCCCATGTACTTAACCATTTCTGGTGTTATACCATCATGCCCTGCTGCTTTGCCCATCTTGATTTTCTCCAGTGCTGCCTTCAGTTCTTCCATCTTTATGTCATCTTCATCACCATTGGTTTCCTCTTCTGTGCTAGTGGTTATCATTTATGATGTTTGACCTTGCTCACCATCAAGGAGTTCTGAGAAATATTCTTTCCATCTTTCCATTACTTCCTTCGGGGCAGTAAGCAATTTGCCTTGCTTGTCCTTTATAAATTTGAGAGGGCATTGTTTTTCCTTCCTCATGTTCTTTAGGGTCTTATAGAACAATTTCTGGTTTTCTTGTGCATCTTTTTCTAGCTTTTCTCCAAATTCTTCCCAGGACTTCTGTTTTGCTGCTAGCACTTTGTTCTTTATTTCTGTTCTGAGTGTCACATATTCTCTATATTTTTCCATTTGTCCTGTTGTGTTTTTAGCTCCTAAGTATTGTTTCCATGCCATTTTCTTCTCTCTTATTTTCTCTTTGACTTCCTCTGTCCACCAAGGTGTCCTCTTTCTCTGGTTCCCAAGTCGGACTTCACCACATGCTTCTGCAGCAGCTGTCTTTATGATATCCTTGAATTTAATCCAGAGGGTTTCCAAGTCATCAGGTTGTTCTTCTGTGTTGCTCACCGCTGCAGAAATAAGCCCCTGATATCTGGTCTTAATTTCTGGCTCTCTCAGCTTGTAGGTCCTAATGCTCATTTCTCCTGCTCGTTTACTTGGTATCTTGCGTGATGTTGAGCAGTTCCTAGGCTGAGCAACTCTTTCAGTTGTTCGTTTGATTGTTAGCAGGTAGTGATCACTTCCAATCTCTGGCCCCCTCCAGACTCTTGCATCTCGGACATATTTGAATGAGCTTCTCCGAACAATGGCATAGTCGATCACTGACTTCTCATTCTTTGTTGGTTCACATCTAGTGTATGCATGTATGCGCTTATGGGGGAACTTTGTGTTTGTAATGATCAGATTCTGCTCACTGCAGAATCTAAGGAGTCGCTTTCCATTGTCATTGAGAGTATCTTCTCCATATCTTCCGATAACTCCACCCCATCTAGCATGGTCATTTCCAACTCTGGCATTAAAATCTCCGAGCATGATAACTTCATCTAGGCAGTCATCCACTGTCCTTTGAAGCAGCTCGAAGAATTCCTCCTTGACCTCTGCTCTCTCATCCTCATTTGGCCCATACACTATGACCAGGTTGACTATGGTTTCTCCTTCTTTTAGTTTCACAACCATAATGCGCTCTGAGACAAAGTTCCACCCCTTGATACTATCTTTTTGATTTTGGGCCACAATGCAACCCACACCCCCTTTAGCTCTTTCGGATATGGGTACACCACTGTAGAGCAGCGTGTTGCCATTGAGATCCATGACTCCTTGTCCTTTTTTCTTTGTTTCCGTTATAGCCAGGATTTCTAGTTTTTGCTTTCCTCATCTCTTCCACCAGCTCCTCTTCCTTCCCATTTATACTTCTTGTGTTCCATGTTCCATAAGTCGTAGTCCGTAGTCCGTTCCAGTTCGTCGCCTTTAGAATCAGTCCGGTTTTCTCTCTTGTGTTACTCGTAATCGTGGTTTAAAGCAAACAGGTGATTGGCCTGTTGTGCCTTTGCATGGTGGAGGGGCTGCCTCCTTACGGCCTCCATGCAGGCCGCCCTCCTCCTTTTTCATCCGGGCTTGGGACCGGCATGGGCGGAGTTGACAACAATTACGCCGTATAAAATTACACCTTTCTGGCTACACCGTCACAAAAATAATACAACACGTTCATTGGCGGGTGAGTACGCAAAACGGCATTTAAAAAAAAAAAAAAACTCACCGACTGACCAGTTCCCTTCCACGCTACCTGTGCTTTCCCTAACTCAAGAGCAGAGTTAGGTACCAACTTTTAGCCGGGTAAGCTGGAGGGTGTCGCTGCCAAGTTTTTACCCCCATTCATCAGCCCATTTAAACAGAAAAAACAGACTTCAACCGTCAAGAGCGAGGCAATGACATAAAACCAGCTAAAAGTGAGAAAATGGCGCTGGAAAAACAGACTCTTGATGGAAGGCATTGTCACTGGACTTAATGACGAGCGAAACGCATCTATTCGCACACTCGCATCAACACAACCAATAACAAAACAGACAGAATGAATAAGCATAATGAACATGGGGGGACAAAACATTAATCTCAAGAAGACAGAAGTCGTCACACTCAATGTCAGAAATCCTGCGCCCATAAAGATACGGGACCAAGAGCTAGAAAATAGAAACACATTTACATTATTAGGAAGCATAGTAACACCAGATGGCGGTGTCACAAATGTATTGGGGCGACCCCTTCTTCTTCCTAATCTCTGTTTCACTACGGCAGTAATCGGTACATTTGTGGTACGGATTTTATTGCATGCTTTCAATTGTCGCACTTTCTTTCTTTCTCTGCTAATTAGCAGATATTTGGCCTTGTCAAATTATTTTGACTCTCCTTATCGGTGATAGTACATCGCGTTTGCCAAGGTGCTGCAAAGCTTTGCTAAGATTAGGCCTAGGTGCGCGACAGAAAAGAGATTAATCGTCTGTGCGACACATTCTGGACAGTCAAGCATGAAATAATCGTTTCAGGTACAGAGATTACTTTCTCATACAGTAATAATTTGTTACAACTGAAACACAGTTTACAGATGTATCTGTGAGTTCGTCTGCCAGGCAATCGGATGTTTACAGCCCATTTTCAGAAAAGTAGTGTTTGTAATTTTTACACTAGATGAGTATTGCAAAATATTCAAATCATATTGGCTGATCATTTGAGTTCCATGACAAACAGAGCGGTGGAGGACATTGAATATAACCTGACGCTTCAGTCAGTCTACTTCACTGTTAGATTCACGCTGCCAAAGACACCAGACTTGCCAATAGTTAGATGTCAGAATTTCCGTTTATCAGACCGGACACCTTTTATTGGAGTATTCATCAGGGCTTACAATTCAGCCCAGGAAATCTCTAACATTTTAAATAAGGAAAACCGGAATATCTGAGGAAACTGAAACACACGGAGTCAGAGAGGGAATTATCTTATAAAGAAGATACCCCAGACGCGTGTAAGAGGCCGATTCAAGTCTCTTTTATTCATTTGAGCAAAAAATGTCTGTGAGCCAGGATTGGCGTAAGTTGTGATTTTACATTCTATATTTTATTACTAACCTGTGAACTAACATAAATATGTATATGGCCATGTGAATTTTAATATGTGAAGATCGTTAGTGGATGTCCTAGTTTATTTGAGTCTGGCAACCTCAGCGTATAGAATGATGATTCATGAACCTCTTCTGCACGGGCTGGTGATTGCTTTATTGCTAGTTTCGTAAAGAGAACTAAAAGCATAAAATAGTCCAAGGTTCCATATGGAGCAGGGAGGAAAAGATGAAAGAAATGACTTTCAAACCAATGTAAATGTCGATGTTAACATATGCATTTTAAAAGTAATGGAAGTTTTAAACTTTTCAAATCGGTGTAAACATAAATGAAAACATATTTAATTTATATTGTGAACACTTTTCAATCAGTGGAAATGTAAATGTAAATATATTCTATCTGTACTATTAACCTTTTCATTTAAATGTAATGTAAAGCTAAAGCTATTCAGTTTAAATGTAAAGAAAGTTTTATCCCGAGGGATTAAATTTAATTCTCACTCTGAGATCAATGAGATGGTAGAATAGAAGAACGGTGACACATAAGTATGTGTCGGGAAAAGCAATACTCAGAAGAGAGTTTCGTTACTATTCTTTATCATTGCGAAGGTAGACACCTTTGAAGGCCATATTAGATACTCTTCAGCTTTGGCCACTGTTGGACCACTTCTGCATAGCAGGGGAGGCAATACCGTCACAGGCGGAACAAGTAAGACAATCAGTAACCGAATGAATAAAACCAGCTTAGCCTATGCCAATCTAAACAATATATGTAAATCTTCCCAGTACAGTACAAACACTGAATTAAATATATACGAGTGCTGCTTCATTTCTGTATTTCTGTACTGTGCGGATGCTGGAGAGTAACAGAAAAGGGCATGTCTGAACTGTGCTCTTTTGACTCTCCGTGCCTAAGGAAAATTTACCGAATTTTCTGGCCGAACATCATCACCAACCAAGAACTGCTGACTTAGAGCCACCAAGAAGATATGCGTGCCATCGTAACAGGTAGACACTGGAACTGGGTTGGCCACATCCTCAGAAAAGACAATTACACCATCAACAGAACTGCCCTGCTATGGACTACAGAAGGAAAGCGAAAGCGAGGCCGGCCAAAAGCTACCTGGCGGAGAACTGTCAGAACAGAGATGTCAAACATGAATCAGAGCTGGGACACCACACGAAGGTTGACTGTCGACTGGTCAGAGTGGAGATTGTTTGTTGCTGCCCTACAAGAAGCCACCAGGCGTGATGGTCACTGATTGCTTTGCCAAGTCAGTCGCCAAGGGCCATAGAGGAAGAAGAAGATATACATAGAGAGATTTAAAAAGGTGTGTCATAGAAACAAGATAATAAATGGAGGAAATAGTGGTCACCAGTCTGTGTATTCAAGTAGGCCCTGTGAACTGCTTGACTGAAAGCAAGATAGATATATTACCACAATGATGTATAAGATGAATCTTACACAACTTAGCAAAGCACGTATCGCTGCGTAGAAAAATGAACTTATGGATTCATTTACATTCTTAATACCACACATATAATCAAGGACCAGCACCAGCTCATAAATTAAAGTAACATAGGCGAGGAAAAGTTAACTGTCACGGGAAGATGGATGGACGGCGTAGTGGTAAAGTGTTAATATAACACGGCGTTGTTTCGTGGTATAAGACAAGCCGTTATTAAACCCCCTACATTACTCTTTGTGGTGAAATTACAGTGATGCAACGTTAAAATTTCTCCAATTATAAAGATAATAGGTAAAATAACATGTAGGGATAAAATTATACGTAAGATACGATGATACATTCTCGCCTACGCCAGCGTTTTCTAGCGCCATTGAAACTAACTAGTTAGAACATGCAGACGAAACGGTTTACCCTTTTAGACGGGAGGGAAACGGAGATAAAAGAAAAAAATATGACGGTCGGAACACGTGTTTGAATCTAAAAGTCTAAAAGACGCAATTTGTAGTTTTAAAGAAAAAATTACGCCACTAGTTGACACACTGTAAGGAATTGGTAGAAAACGACCTTAGCTCTTGTTAGAAACAGTCGTATCTTGGACGTTTTACGGTAATTGGTTGTTTTGTTTGAATATAGCGGCAAACGCCGTGGACGAAGGTTCAAAAACAAATTTCAAAACTAACCTTGAGAAAAGTAGGTTTTTCTTTAATAATAAAGTCAGGAGAATAAAAACTAGCTAGTTTGATAGCCCATCTTAATCGGACAAATAATATACTTTTAATTACACAGACGGACAGATAACACGGAAGATATTGACGAAGGACTGTATTGTTCAATAAAGACTAGCGAACAGTTTTTTGTGCATATTTTCACTAAAGTTACATTTTGACGTCAATAAAAATAAAAACTAAATAAAAGAAAAAATAAAATAAAAAATAAAAAAAAAAAATATAAATTAAAAAAATAATAAATATAATTGAATAAAATAAAATAAATAAACAAATTAAAAAAAAGGTTTGAGGCAAACCCATAAGATGGATTGAGGCGTTGTTCCTGGACTGCGACGATAATCCGACTGTTGGCGTCCGAGGAAAACAGTATCTGATCTCTCCCCCTGTCACCTGGATGTCAGTGGCCGTGATGGTCAGGGCCATTGAAAGGGACCTGGCCACAGGTTGTGGGAATAAAACTGAGAGTTGTCATAAGAGGTGTCTGCAGACTCGGTTCGGTCCCAGTTCGTGTGCCCCCGAATGTACGTAAATGGTGCCAACCCAACCTTTCTATTATAATAGTCATATCCTATGACCGTAAACCCTGACTCACATGTGCAGCCAGACTGGAGTGATGGTGTGAACTTGGCGTCCTTTATTTACTTTAATTCCATTTTCTTTCCCTACTGTCTCTTGTTTTGTCTGTCCCTGAACGAATCCCCCCCCTTGTTTTTTTTGGCCTCAACGTAGGTTTTTCTTGTCCTTCCCTCCTTGTAAGACGTATTACTATTTGTTGTGGGTCCTTGTGTGCGTCCCATTTTTTTTGTTTTCTTTTTTCAACTGTTTTTACCCCGTTCTTTCGGCAGTTTCTCCTCATATACGTTATATATTTACCCCATAATGACTTGCATCTTCTACCTGTTTGCTCACTTTTCTCCCTACATCTCCTCTCTTACTTTCAATCTATTCTACACCTACTTTCATTGTTTATTATTGTTTATTTATTCCTTTATAGCATCCTATTAAATAAAATTATTTCATAAATTTAATTTTATTTTATTTTTGCATGTGTCCCACCTCCCTCACTCTCGATTTTCCATTAATGCCTTCACTGTAAACACTTCACATCAAATTCACTTCGGTCCTTCTATTACCACCTCATTCAGCCTTCTCTAATACCACCATGATATATCTCGCACTGCAATTGATTTTGCATTTGCTTACCATTCAAGTCTAAAACTATATTCACTTGCCATCTCCACTTTTATCCGCACCTGCCTCGCCTTAAACTTTCTCCATTCATTGGGGCTTCACTTCTCACTTCAACCCCTCTGCTGGCCATATTCACCCTCGTGAACATTCGCCTCTTACAGCGCATCGAGTTAACCACAAATGTGGGTTTTTCCAGCGCATGCGAGCTGTTCGCAGCTATGCCATTCCCGCCTGCCTGGCATAGATATCAGTGCTCAGCAGACTCAGCTTCTACTCCGCTTACGTAGTTTCTCACCTTCACCTACTTTCCTGCCTTCCCCATTATCCGCATTATTATCCATACCCATCAACGGCAATTGAATGATTTTTTATCCGCCCAGAAAAAGGACAAACTATTCCCGCCTCTGTCCTAACCCTGAGACTGTCTCCCCCCTGCCTCCTCTACTCCATCTCGTTCCCAGGTTGTTTGTATTGCCCTCTGATCTGGCCCTCTCTGAGGAAGAGCTTTCAGTCCTCAGCAAGGGCTTGACTTTGTCCCTCTACAACCCATCCTCTGATCAGTACAATCTCTAAACCACAAGATCCAAGCCTCCCATTCGGTTTCATCGCAGTCTTCGACTTCAGCTCCCATTTCTCGGCAACAGTGTTGGTCCTCAAGAGATCGCAGGCTGAATAAGATGACGCCTTTGCACGCTTTGATCACCCCAACAATAAACATTTTACACCCTCTCCTGGGGCTTTCCTCGCTCTGGATTTATTATTCTGATGACCCTCCTATGACATTAGCAGCTCCAACCTCACGCCAGCGTTATTCAAACCTTTCTTCTGATGAGTATCATGCCCTTACTAAGCTTCCGCCGCAGAGATGACCGGATGACCATTGTGGTTTGGCGCAAGGATAACCCAAGAAGGTAATAAGCAGCTCAAGCCCCGCCGCAAGATGGACATTTGTTATCCTGGGAGACCCATTGTCTCTGCGTGTGCCTGCCCTACCGAACGTATATCAGACTTCCTCGACGGCATCTTCCAGCCTATTGTAGAGCAGCTTCCTTCCTTCTTAAAGGACACAAACCATGCTCTTACTACTTTTTCCTCTATTCAGGTTTCTCCAGACCGTACCTACCGTTTATTTCTGCTAGATGTTTGCTCACTTTACACTTCCATTCCTCACTCTGATGGTCTCCGAGCTCTCCGGTTTTTCCTGAACCAGCGCACGCATCCCTCTATTGCTACAGAGACTCTCCTGCGCCTTGCAGAACTGGTCCTTCGACTCAATTCCTTTGAGTTCAATGGACAGTTCTTTGACCAAATAAGTGGAGTTGCCATGGGCACCAAGATGGGTCCCAGTTATGCCTGCCTCTTCATGGGCTACCTGGAGTATCAGGTGTGGCAGCAGTATCCTGGACCTTTTCCATTGATGTATCATAGATACATCGATGATGGCATAGGTCTCACCGATATGCCAGAGGTTGGCCTATCTAGGTTCATTAATTTCATTAACAACTTCCACCCTGCGATCCAATTCACCTCTCACATCTCCACTGTCTCTGTTAATTTCCTTGACATTGTTGTCACTATCACTCCCCCTCACCTCACCACTTCGGTGTACTACAAACCCACCGATGCACACAGTTACCTCCTTTATACTTCCTCTCATCCTTCGGCTTGTCGGGACTCCTTGCCTTTCTCACAACTTCTCCGCCTCCGTCGGTTATGCCAAGATGATGACAACTTTCTATGCCGAGCACAAGAAATGTTGGACTTCTTCCGTAACAGACAGTATCCAGAAGATGTTCTTACCTCTGCCTTAGAACGTGTTCTCCCTATCTCACGTCTAGAGGCCCTCAAACCCCGCCAAAAAACCTCCTCTGATAGAGTCAAGTTAATAATGACCTATCACCCTCACAGCACTGCTGTCAAAAGGATCCTGTTTCGCCACCTACCTCTCCTCCAAGCTGACCCAGTGGCGCGGGAAGCATTTAGTGAGCCACCCTTGCTGGTATATAGACGGGACAAAAAATTTGAGGGACCTCCTAGTCCACAGCCGTTTGAAAACTGTCAACGATGGCCACTTTGGAACCAAGCCATGTAACCGTACACGATGTAAGATATGTCAGTATGTAATCGAAACACGTTCAGTCTCGTTCCCTAACGCCAAGTTCACCATCACCCATGGCTTCACATGTAAGTCACGCAACGTCATTTATGCTATTATATGCAAACGTTGCACCATTACGTACATCGGCCAAACGGGCACACGACTGGGCGACCGATTCTGCAGACACCTCTATGACATCTCTCAGTTTAATTCCACACCTGTGGCCATCCACTTCAATGGCCCTGACCACCACGGTGCCACTGACATCCAGGTGACAGCCATCAGATACTGTTCCTCGGACGCCAACAGTCGGTTTCGCCAGGAACAACGCCTCATCCATCTTATGGGTTGCCTCAAACCACATGGTTTGAATACCCAACATTCTTTTGTCTGAGACGCCTTTCTCTATCGAGTCCCAGTTGTATTATGACTTTCTACTTTGATGCGATCACCTTTTTTTTTTTTTTTTTTTTTTTTAAAACCATTTTTTTAATTTAATAATTTTATTTATTTACTTATTATTATTATTATTATTATTATTATTATTATTTTTTTTTTTAATTTTTTTTTTAAATTTTATTTAAATAAAAAAAAAACTTTTTTAAATTATTTTTTTCCTTTATTATTTTTTATTTTATTTATTTATTTGTTTATTTTTTATTTATTTATTTGTTTTAAATTTATTTATTATTATTATTTATTTATTTATATTTTATTTATTTTTTAATTTTATTTATTATTTATTGATTACTTTTTTCTCACTCTTTTCCAGTCCTTGTTTTCATTATTTCTTATTTTTAATATACTATCAACTTCCTCTTTCCGGTTTAGTGGCAGCCATCTTGCTTCCCATGTGACTGGACTTAATATTAAGGGAGTTTTTTTTTTCTCTAATTTTTATAGTTTCATGTTCTCTACTTAATTCTCATTTTCTTTCCCTCCTGTCTCTTGTTTGTCTGTCCCTGACGAAGGCCTTGTGGCCGCAACGTAGGTTTTTCTTGTCCTTCTCCTTGTAAGACGTATTACTATTTGTGTGGGTGTGTGTGTGTTTTTTTTTTTTTTCAACAATTGAACACGCGAATTCCGCGTTTGTGTTGGACACAGTCATCAGCGAGGACTGTGTGGGGTGTCGACCTCTAATTTCATTCGGGTGAGAATATAATGTTACACTGCGGACATGCGGTACCATGTTTGTCGGCGGTCCATGAGACTGGCAAGGTGGCACTCCACAAAGGTGTGGTGGAGAAGAAACCAGTCTCGGTGTGGAGAGACACTGGATGTACCACAGTCGCGGTGCGTCGTTTGTGCATCGACGAACCGTGCCTCACAGGGAAAACTAAAGTGTACCACGTTTGGGGGCAAAATTGAGTCTTACCCCCAGGCGTGCATTAATGTGGACACCCCGTTCCTGGCTGGCAGAGTGAACGCCTTTGTCCTCGAGAATCCGGTCACCGATTTGATCGTCGGAAATGTACTAGGAGTGCATAACGCCACGGGAGGGGCTGGAGCAGGGTCTCAGCATTACCGAAGTCCCAGGGCGGACGATCAGATGGCCGTGATATCATCACCTGAGGAGAAAGTACATCTTGGAAGGGGTTCGTGGCAGGTATCCAATTGTACTCAGAGACCTGTGCCAAGGCTTAGGAAGAGAAACCACGAATGTTCGCCTGAGGTCCTGATAGTGAGTGACCGCGCGGTGTGGGTCCGCAATGTCCCCATGAGTGCTGGTTGGCGCACACTCATACGAGTGTTTAATGATGTCACACCAGTGAAGTTCATGGAGGTCTTGTCATTGCAAGACAGTACGAAGATAGCGAGAGTTACGTTCGCAAATAAATAGGTTGCACGTGATGCAGTCAGGTGGAAGCACATGTCGTTGCTTCATAACCACCTGCTGATAGTCCAGCAATAGCAAGGGGAAGGTATTGGGTTTCGCATTTAATTAGGGTGTTTCGGTTAACGCGAACCGAACTGTAGAGTCTGACTCACTCCACCAGTACTGTTCTGATAAAATATAAGTTGATCTATGCAGCTTTACAATTTAGTGAGGGTGACTGAGGAAGTGGATTTCAGATGTTAAAGATCATGGTTGTGCTAAATGTTATGATTATGAATTTCATGTATTATGGTGCCATAAAGGCAATTTAGTATATGATTGAATCTTGTTACGAAAGATTGTTTGTGCTATTTCGATATTAAAATTAATGTTTGTTCATGTAGGAGGTGCTATTAGTATACAGGACACTGGGTTATGGTTGACCAGGGGAAGACAGTCGTTGTCATTTTTCACGGCTGCCAGAACCTTGGGTAACCTATTTCGTTCTCATGTTGTTTTTTTTTTTTATTGGTTGGAGAATGCAGTAACGGCAATGGTAGAGGAGAACTATGGCTTTCTCTGTTCATATGAGGAAATGCTGTTAGTGGCATATGGTCGTCCAGACTCCTACGGGGGTAGGGCGAAGCTTCCTCCTGATGGAAGAAAACTTCGTTTTCTTTCTTAAAAGGGGGAAGGGGGGAGGGGTGGATGTCACAGCGTTATTTCGCATTGCATCTAATGTCTTGTGTTCGTTGAAAAGCCAGTCAGGAGAGGCCGAGGTTAGCAGAACTGGGGTCATGTAACTACCGAAAGTCGGGGGACAAGGCGCAAATTTAGTCAGTGAGAAGTGAGTCTGTTGTCCGGGAAGGACGTTTTCCCTTATGTCAGAGAGATCGCTGTGTGGACTATATTGTAAGACTGTAAACTGAGTGCCTGCCATGTTTTCGGACCTTGGTGATAATTATGTTGTTAAGTCTAGAGCATTGAAGGGTCTAGATCGTATTGTCTACAGGCCGTAGTTTGATAAGATATCGATGGTTCTGAGTGTGTCATTGTCATAGTTTTGCCGCTCATGTGAGCGATGTTTATAGCAACCATTTGGGGTATAGTTTGTACCTTCGTGTATGAAGGTGATAGTTTAAGCTGCCAAGGCAGGTTTACAGTGGTTTTCTCATTATTGTATTTGATGCGTGTGATGGCCGTGTGAGGCCGCATTGTGTGTGTGTGTGTGTATTATTAAAAGGAAGTACCTGTTGAAGGTGTTTGTTACTTTTGTCAGCCACTGTTGTGTGGTCATACCCTTAGTAGGGCAAGGCTATAGTTGTTATTATAAATCCACACAGCAGCGGTGTAGCCCGTGGAGTGTTATCCATGATAAGTGGTTCCTGACACTTGTCTAATCCTTGTCATCAGTATATCCACTTCCGCTTTTGTGGCAGCCGTCTTTGCTCCAACATGTGCTAACACTTAAGGGATAATTTTTTTCTTATTTCTGTAGTTTCATGCTCTCCACTTAATTCTCACTTTCTTTCGCTCCTGTCTCTTGTTTGTCTGTCCCTGACGAAGACATTGTGGCCGCAACGTAGGTTTTTCTTGTCCTTTCTCTTTGTAAGACTTATCACTATATTTGTGTTGTTGTAATATATATATATATATATATATATATATATATATATATATATATATACATATATATATATATATATATATATATATATATATATATATTTTTCATTCTACCGTAATTCTTGTCATCAGTTCCACATTTGTGATCTTGACATAACATTTCAATTCTTCTGTTCTACGAAAGCAGCCATTTATAACAAAACTTTTCGAACATTTTGTCTGCCACATGTACAGTTTTCCCTTGTTCGTTCAATGTACAAATATTCCAGTTGCCTAGTCTGGAGATTTTACTAGATAAAAGAAGGTTAGCCGGCAACACAGACAATAATAATCAATACTGTACTACTCTTTTTCTCCACAAGCATTTGCCTTTATGAAACTGACACCAGGTCCTCCTGTCTCGTGCTGTCAGCTAAGGTCTCTCGATCCTTTTATTTCTGTATCCATTTATTTTCTCCACGTGTTCTTTGGTCCCGCTGTACCTCTCTTATCAAGGGGATTCTAGAACAAGGACTGCCTAGTAATCAGTGGCGTAACTACCGCCCGGGTGCACCGGGCACGTCTCAGGGGCCCCAGTACCGAGTGGGCCCCAAAAAGTAGTGATTGAAATGGATCCTCGATATATACGAGTATATATCCTATTAATTTCCTTTGTTCGTGTGTTATATGTCATTTGTATGTCCCAGATTCTGGAGGAAGAAATGACAGGAATAATGAAGACATGGAAGAACTTGATCAGGCAGCATTGGATAGGAGGACATGCCAGAAAATTCATTGCACGTTTATGCTCCTGTGGGAGCTGAAGAATAATTAATTTATGCCCAGGGCCCCCTTACATTGCAGTTACGCCACTGCTGGTAATGATATCTATCAACAGGTCAATGTATATCTTATCCATCGCCAGTTTCTTCATCTCTTGTTCCACTGGCACTTGTCTGGTTCTTGTCATCTCTTGTTCCACTGGCACTTGTCTGGTTCTTGTCATCTCTTGTTCCACTGGCACTTGTCTGGTTCTTGTCATCTCTTGTTCCACTGGCACTTGTCTGGTTCTTGTCATCTCTTGTTCCACTGGCACTTGTCTGGTTCTTGTCATCAGTTCCACTGACACTTGTCTGGTTCTTGTCATCAGCTCCACTGACACTTGTCTGGTTCTTGTCATCAGTTCCACTGGCACTTGTCTGGTTCTTGTCATCAGTTCCATATTTGCCATACCATTTCAATCTTTCTATTATGAGGAAAATAGGCTCCTAAATACCATCGCAATAAGGAAGCTGAAACTTTTCCGTCATATAAAATGACATAATAGTCTGGAAAAATTAGTGATGGAAAGCATGGTCACTGGAAAAAGGGGAAGGGGTCGGCCTAGACGACGGTGGACCCAGGACATCACAGAGAGTCTGAACTTGTCTTTGGTTGATGCAGGTCGACTTGCCCAGAATTGTGATGCGTTCAGAGCAGCTATAATGGAGATAACGTTCTGGAGAGAATACGTCACATGATGATGATTCAAGGCAAGCATCCATTTATGAAAGCCTTAACGTTTTAGTGGTTGACGTCACTGTTCTACGTGTATTAATGCTTGATTAAAAAGCGGAGCAAACACACTAAACCCTCCTACCTTGTTCATGGCCGCCCCATGTCTTCTTTAGCCATTCATCTCTAATTTACTTCTCATGTTTGAGTCTCTCTGTCTTTCTCTTTGGCAGGGTTTCTCAACTGGGGTTCCGGGAGAGGTTGCTAGGAGTTTCGCGAGAGATGGTGATTGAAAAAAAAATAATTAAATAAAAGACGTTTTCTGAACTTTCCGTGCCGGACTATGCTAGTGCTCGTAGTGACCAATCAGCCCCCGTATGGCAGTGCTCAATAGGATCGTAGCCGCTCTTGCACATACCAAATTTCATTAACATCTTGTAGAATAGAAATTTGTGATAAGACTTTTAGGTCTTCTTGGATAAGGTTAAAAAAAAACAAATCAAGTAGGAAATTTAAAAAAAAAAGAAGAAAAAACGGAAGTTTCGTCTCCCTACACTACAGACTTGCATTAGAGATGATATCCTGTGTGTGTAGGGGAAACCACACAGAAAGAGTATGCTAACAAGATGGCCAAAATAAACAGAGCCACAGACAAAAATCATTCTGTACAGAAAACAGAACTGGCAGTAATATTTATTGGATTATTATATTTACAACTTACTGATCACGCTAAGTTACCATGACCTGTAGATATAATGATTTTTTATGCAGGGATTCCATGAAACCTGAAATTATTTCAAGGGTTCTTCCCTGGTAAGAAGATTGAGAAGGGCTGCTCTATGGATTCTAGAACAAATCCTGTCTTGTAATGCTAGAACAAATTATGTCTTGTAATGCTAGAACAAATCCTGTCTTGTAATGCTAGAACAAATTCTGTCTTGTAATGCTAGAACAAATCCTGTCTTGTAATGCTAGAACAAATTCTGTCTTGTAATGCTAGAACAAATTCTGTCTTGTAATGCTATAGAAAGTATTTTGTTCTGTCATCCTGTTTCATCCTTGCCTGTTTCCAATTGTATATTTCTCCACAGTAAAGCCTTATGACCCTGTGTAGATGCTGGGTGTATCTCTGAAGAGATAAACAACCAACAGGACAACTACACCCACCAGGATGTCGCACAAGCCGACTACTATGGTGCTGTCCATGGTACTGGTAACATCATCTTGCACAACAAATGGCATCAGAAACCATCACTACACGAGTATGTAAATGTTTGGTGCAGGCTTACTGAGGAGGGGAGCCGCGGTGGCGCAGTGGTTAGTGTACTGGCTACCTAGCTACGTGGTCCATGGTTCGATCCCCAGTGGAGGTGGGATTTTTTAGACCGCAAGCGGCTCCGGGGTCGACCCAGCCTCATGAATTGGGTACCAGAACAACTCTGGGAAGGTTAAGGCGGCCGGCGTGATGCTGACCACATCACCCCTAGTGTGCTGATGGTCAAGAAAATACCGGCCTAACACCGTATTCCCAATATGCCTCAATGGGCGTGTAACGGGATCCTTTATTACTGAGGAGGGACTAGCTACAGTGGTGGCTGCATTAGGCCCTGGCACACTGAGATGCGTTGTCTTTTTGTTTCACTGACCCCACGTCAACTTCGTTCAGCCCACCTGAACATTAGCTCACCCCATGTAACAAGACCGTTCTACAAAAATCTAGTGGCTTACAAATTTGCTTCAAGAGGGGGGTAACTCTTCCCCAGCTGTTTAATAACTAGTGTTACTTCTCTTTGACTACTTCTCAATATGTTTATCTTCTTCTTTCATTATTTATAGACTAATCCTCTAAAACGGCCACATCTGTTACAGATCTGCCACACGGCAGCCATGAGACCACACACTAATTATCAAATGAACAAACACAATCAGGTAGAGAGAAAAAATACACAATTTAATGAATCACCGTAGACGAGAAGTAAATAACAGACAACAAAAGGTACCGGTCAAACAAATAACAGCAAGAAGCAAAAAGGTGTTTAGGAGTGGAAAAACATATTGAGATAAAAATAAAACAACAAAAATCAATCACGTGTTTGGTTCTCCCCCCCCCCCCCCCCAATCACAAACTGCGGTTTAGACCGACCTTGACACTGCCCAATCTAGAAGACATGGTGTTAGGATCGCGGGATAGAAATTAACAAGGCAATTGTTTAATGGCGGTGTCTGGCAAGTGTTTACATTACTTGGGTATGTTGCAGGCACTCGTTAAATAAAGAAGAACTAGACAACAGAAATGTAACCGAAGTGTTAGGCACACAGGGAAACCAAACCCGGTCAAATCCGAACAGCCGTCATCACCTAGCTACGGGGCAGTCCAGGGTTAATTTTCCCTGCAAGCCTTTCACTTCTTTGTTTTTCTAATGTCTAGTTTTCTACTTATTTATTTCCCTACAGCGGTTGTAATATTGATTGTGTTCATAGGTCTCGGGTTTCCCCTCTATGTTTATATGTTCATACATGTGTTAACTTTAGTCTACATTTAAGTAGGCCTATGTACATGCTGCTGTCTGCAATTATAGATGTGCATGTCAACGTGTGTGTTCACAGATGTTTTTGTCAATCTGTGCAGTTAGTGATTACATGGCAATGTTTGTACGAGTATATAGAGATGTACATACCAATGTCTGTATATAGAGATGAACATACCAATGTCTGTATATAGAGATGTATGTACTAATGTCTGTTTATAGAGATGTACATACTAATGTCTGTGTAAAGAGATGTACAAACCAATGTCTGTGTAAAGAGATGTACATAAAAATTTCTGTATTTAGAGATGTATGTACCCTTGTCTGTATTTAGAGATGTATGTACCAATGTCTGTTTATAGAGATATATGTACCATTGTCTGTATATAGATATGTACATACTAATGTCTGTATTTAGAGACATACATACTAATGTTTGTATTTAGAGATGTACATACCAATGTCTGTATTTAGAGATATACATACAAATGTCTGTATATAGGTGTACGTACCAATGTCTGTATCTAGAGATGCACATACCAATGTTAGTCTCTAGAGATGTACATGTCAACATCTGTATACAGAGATGTACATACCAATGTCTGTATCTAGAGATGTACATGTCAATGTCTGTATACAGAGATGTATATAATGTCTGTATTTAGAGATGTACATACCAATGTCTGTATATAGAGATGTACATACCAATGTCTATATTTAGAGATGTATATCCAAAGTCTGTATTTAGAGATGTACATACCTATGTCTGTATTTAGAGACATACATACCAATGTTTGTAATTAAAGATGTACATACTAATGTCTTATTTAGAGATGCAACAAAAAACTACCTTAAACTGTAAATTACTTGTGTAGTTTGTAAAGAACACACTTACTCCCAAACGTCTAGTTAAAAAAAAATACTGTTCACTGGATAAACTGACAGAAGCCCTTCTCCCCAAATGACTGTCAGATGTGCGGCAAATTGTTTTAATTAAAACAGCAATACTTAACATTAAATTGTGCACAGGTGCAATAAGAAAAAAAAACAGATACTGCATTCTATTAGAATGTTCACTATGTAGTTATAAAAGCAGATGGCTTGTTTGTAATTAGTTGTATACTATATTGTACTACTTTAAGTTGAAAATTCTTGTTTCAGATATGTAAATTTCAGTATATATTTATACAGGGTAATTGAAAAGTCACTTTCTATTTTTAAACTGTGGTTTTTTCACTCCAATTCAAATAATTTATATGAAACAAATGTCACAATAATGAGAATTAACTGCTATTTTATTACAAACAAAAGCTTTGTTACATTAACATGACAGCTCAGCATGAGATCTGGTCTGTTTCAATACAAGATCTGATAGAGGGTAACATCAGTTTATTGGTCACTTTAAATTTTATTTTATTTTTGCTTCTGGAAATAATGGAACAGGGCCAGGAGGAAGACAGCCTATAGAATAGTATGGCACTCTCTCTTCAAAACCTCTACACCTCACGGTAAAAGAGGAACAACTAAGTAAGTAAGTAAGTGCTGAAAAAAAAAAACAAAAAAAAAAACTTTGTTGTGACATTTGTTTCATATAAATACAAATAACACAAGTGAGGATATATAAGAGGTAAAGGATCCCGTTACACGCCCATTGAGGCATATTGGGAATATGGTGTTAGGCCCATATTTTCTTGACCATCGGCACACTAGGGGTGATGAGGATATACAAATTTAAAAAATAGGAAGCAACTTTTCTATCACTATGTAGATATACTCATTACTGTTTGTGTTTACTGCCATTGTTAATGTACAACATTTCATAATCAATAAAGATTTACAAGGTAAATTTTGCTATACAAAATATTTTTTTTAAATGAAAAAAAAAAGGCCACATTTTCAACTACATCTGAAATAAGACTCCTCACTGTGGTTTAATGCACACTAATGTTTTGGTTAAACACTGACGGACAGAGTGTAAGTTGAAACGTTAAAAATCTAATTATGAACACATTCAGATCAATTTTGCAGGCACTATTCTATTCTTAGTAAGTAGAAAAAAAAACCCAAGAAAATATATAGAGGAAAAAATCATCACTAAAGATCAGCAGTTTGCTGATGTCATAAATATCAACAGATATAAAACAATTTTAGGCATGATCAATTTTGAGCGGATACATAAACTGGTCTTTAAATTTCAAGCAAAATTGTAGTGTTTTGTTGAACAAGAATGCTGACATCTGAAATTTCAACACAAATAATGTTTCCCATTTTGCTTCATGGTTTATTGATCATTAGCTTATATACCTACAAGTGCAGTAAATTAATGGCTATGTTTGATACAGTCTCAGTGCCTCAGATCTATGTGTTTTCTGTTAAGCAAGAAGCACTACCAAATATTTATGAAAAACTGTTACAGGTTCACCACGTATAGTTCTACGAGGAGACATAGACAGAACAGAACTATTGCTCCCTCATGCATGTCATATGAGGCAACTAATATGAGGTGGTGTCTCCATGCTCCATAAGGAGCAAAAAGGGAGAAGCTTACAGGTTCAAGATGGACTGATAGAATGATAATAATAGATGAAATACTGCTCGCTAAGGCATTTCATAATGAGGGCGGCTAACATAAGGTAGTGCATAGGGCTGGCTACCTCATTATATGATACACACTGATACAGAAACCACCTCTGACAGAGCACATGAATGCTTCAATGAAGGCTTTCTGTACGTGGTGAATCTATGCTCCTTAAGTGGTGAATCTATGCTCCTTAAGTGGTGAATCTATGCTCTGTAAGTGGTGAATCTATGCTCCATAAAAAGCAAGACAAAAAAGATAATAGGTTCAAGATGAACTAATGAAGATGTAGCATGCTAAAGAATAATTGTCATGGCGATGTAATTAAAACTTTTTTTTAAAAATGAAGATCAAGAAAAGCACAAGTCAAATGTGTGCTACCATACAACAAGAAAAAGAACATCTGAATGGCTTTGACAGCTCACAACGGGAACACCATGTGTGACACAATGAAACAAATTTCTTCAAAGTCAATGAATGTTAAATGATTAAAGGGAGATAATTGAAAGGTAGATAATAAAAAAGTTACATTTTACAACCAACACTTGGATGCAGAATACAAGTAGTGGAGTTAGCGTAAAAAATACAATGAACTATCTCTGCTATCTAACACGATACCTGAAACAATACTTTGTGCAGCATGAGGTTAATCATAAAAACATTCATATTTGGTTACAGTATCAAGTTTATGCGTGGAGCTGAATTATCTCCCTTGTGATATGTTGGAAACATTAAAAATGTAACAGAACAATACGGGACGTCACATTTGGATATGTATGAAATTTGTTATAGTACTGATCTAACGACAAAAAAATCTTCACTTTGTCACGGGGCTTCACTGAAGAAACAGTCACTTTTGTGCTTTTGAAAAAAGAATATTTGTCTTTGAGTATTATCACATCCATCTACAGATTGATAAAAAATTCAATGATTTAAACACTAGCCAATAATATGAAATAGATGGCACAGGCAGATGTGCCAAAGATGACACAAGATAGCTGGGGCACAAAGTGTCAAGGGTCTCTTCACTAGTAGTGGCTTGATATCACTGCAAGTGGACAGGTAGGGAAAAGAGTCAGTAGACAAGTCAAGTTTCATGCCTGCTTGCAAGTGGACAGGCAGGGAAAGAGTAGACATGTCCTGTTTTGTGCCTGCTTGCAAGTGGACAGGCAGGGAAAGAGTAGACATGTCCAGTTTCATGTTTGCTTGCAAGTGGACAGGCATGGAAGAAGACAACTTGAAGTTGCATGCCTGCTTGCAGGTGGATGGGATGGGAACAAAAAGTTGACATCTTCAGTTTCAAACCCACTTGCAAGTGGACAGGTAGGGAAGAAGCAGACTTCTAGTTCCGTGCTTGCTTTCTAGAAAAGGCAACAGGACTAAACAAAGTGACACTAAGCTAGTTTTTATTTCAAGAGAAAGAAAATGATGAGTGGGTATGACATGTACATAAATGTCACTTATTAGCCTTACTGTTCTTTTTAAAAAATATGTTTTGTTAATAAAGAATATTTTTTTTTGTAATGGACTAGTTTGAGATTACAGAATCATGTCCTCGGAAACAGCCCAATAACATTTGGGCTATTGGAGGTTGGTGAGTTGAATATTTATGTAAATATTAAAAGGGAATTTTAGTTTTTCAACGAGAAGTTTAAACAACAAAAGGTAGAACCATAGCACATACAGCCGCAGGGGAGTGAAGTGTTATAGATTTCACCTATACTAGGTCTAGGAGACGAGATGACCAATTCCCTTCCACGCTGTCTTTGCCGATGGGTGCGCTTGTTTTGTGACAGTTTTCTTACAATTTTTACATAGTTCAGTTATCTGAATTGTTTGTAATTAGTTGTATTAAGTTGTGCATTTATTATCTAGTACTATTAATCTCACTTCTTTAGCAACTTCGCGATGTTTAATTAGTTATTTCCTTTCTAAATAATAACATTCCTGTGTTCGGAACAGACTGTATTTGAAAATTATAAACCTCACTTTTTGCAAAGATCCATATACATTAAACCGTGTCCACAAACTTTAGTGAAATCTACTGTAGTGTACATTTTATAATTTGTTTACAATTTTGTATTAACCCTTTTGTACTAATTTTTATTGCGTCTTACTACTATTCGTCTTGGTGCCCATTCCTCTCATTCCTACTTCCCCCATTTACTCTTTCCTCCTGACTATTATCATGTCCGAGTGCAAAAACTCTAATCAAAATATAGGCAATATCACTGATCCATGGCTTACACTACAGGGCTTAAAATTGGTCATTTAAACATTTACAACCGGCTAGGTAAGCTTTCTGAAGTCTCCACCTCTCTCCAACAAAACTTCCACATATTCGATTTTTCTGAAACCCGTCTCAATGACAAAATTACAGATGAAGAAATTAGCATTCATGGATTCACAACCATCCGGAGGGATTCTAACAGACAACTTGAAACGGGGCTAGTCATATACATCTCAACATCTCTTCAGTACAGACGCCATGATGATTTTGAACATACAGGCATTAAATGTATATGGCTTGAAATAAAACTCCCCAACCTGACCCCTGTTTTAATTGGTTACATTTACCGGAACCCTACTCTTCTACTGTATGGTTTGACACATTCTCACGAATGATGGACAACGTTTGGGCTTCTTCGAAAGAATTTATTCTACTGGGGGATTTCAATATTGACCTTCACAGACCGAACAACACATGGAATAGTATTACAATCTCATACAATCTCACACAGTTAGTCACCCAACCCACGAGAGTAACAGACTCATCATCTACACTAATTGATCACATCTATACGACCTGCCCAGAAAACATTATAGAATGCACAGTCACACAGACAGCAATAAGTGACCACTATCCTATTTGCTGTACCTGGACGAGAAAGGGGCTCAAAGCACCTAAAACGGAACACATCCCAGTCAATTACAGGAATTTCAAAAACTTTAACCTTCAGTTGTTCCTACAAGACATACAAATATCCCCTCTCTCATACACGTACCAACATCTGCATCCAGAAGAAGCCATAACTTACTGGACACAAACTTTCTACAACGTATTCGACAAACATGTTCCTATAAAGCAGGTCTGTATCAAAAACATCAGAATGACCCCCTGGATAACAAAAGAAATATTATCAGCAATGAGAGAGCAGGACGAGGCTCATAAGCTCAAAGATTTCAGCAGGCATCAGATACTTATAAACAAAGTACAGTACCTCATTCGTCAGGAAAAGAAACTACATTTCAGAAAGATGATTCAAGACAAAGCAAACAGCAAAGAAGTCTGGGCAGCCATTAGAACACTAACACACAAATCAAAGTCACTAAACTCTTTACCAAAAAGCTGCTCACTCACGGCAACTCATTTTAGCAACCACTTAAAACTGAAATTACCCATCTCAAGTCGACACTAAAGCCTATGGACTGCGATATTAGTAAATTAACAGACTTCTGCAACACCGAACACACCATAACAGATCTAAGAGATATTCCTTTTCTAACAGTACACAAAGTTCTCAAATATATCTTGGCATTAAAAAACAATGGATGGGTATGTACAAAAATCGAAAAAAGGTGATTCGCCTTACGAGGACAAAAGACAAAGAAAGTAGTCTACATTACGGCCACAAGGCCTTCGTCAGGAAAAGAAAGAAAGTGAAGGCTAGATAGGAGACATAAGAACTTAAAGAAATATAAAAATAAAACCTAGGTACTTCCCTGAAGGCGAAGCATGGCTGATACAGCCATGCTTCGCCTTCAGGGAAGTACCTAGGTTTTATTTTTATATTTCTTTAAGTTCTTATGTCTCCTATCTAGCCTTCACTTTCTTTCTTTTCCTGACGAAGGCCTTGTGGCCGTAACGTAGACTACTTTCTTTGTCTTTTGTCCTCGTAAGGCGAATCACCTTTTTTCGATTTTTTTTCATACCCATCCATTGTACTCCACGTCTTACCGCAGTTCCCCTCAACTTCCTCCATTAAAAAACAACAACTCATCTGGACTTGATGCTATCAACAATAAGATTCTACGTTACGCTGCACCCATCATTTGCGACTCTTTAACCTATGTATACAACCAATGTATTGCACACAACTACTTCCCTACAGCATTTAAAACTGCCAAAGTGTACCCCCCCCCCCCTATAAATCTGGCTCACATAGCGATCCCAACAGTTACAGACCAATATCCATTCTATCATCTATATCAAAACCACTAGAGAAATACATTTACAACACCACACTTCAACACTTAACAACAAACAAACTGCTCATTGAGAGCCAGTCAGGTTTCAGACCCAAACATTCCTGTCACACAGCTCTCACCAAAATGGCAGACAACTTGGCTGTCGAACGTAAATGATGGAAAATTATGTGGTGCTGTTTTTGTCGACTTCAAAAAAGCATTTGACATGATTGACCACACTATCTTGGTTCAAAAGTTAGAAACCCTCAGAATAGGCCCTAATCCACTAAACATCATCAAATCGTTCCTGGCAGATCGACAACAGTTAGTGCTCCACAACAACTTGACATCAGATTTCTCGAAGATAGATACAGGAGTACCGCAGGGTTCTATTCTTGAACCCCTACTCTTTGCACTGTTCATCAACGACCTGCCACTACATCTAAAATATTCAACATGTGACCTCTTTGCAGATGATTGTACTATCTACACTAATGACACTGACTGTGCGGCACTTGAAATGACTCTTCAATGCGATGTAGACAATCTAACAAAATGGAGTAATATGAACCGTTTGCCAGTAAACACAGCAAAACCAAAATCTATGTTGATTACCACCAGACAGAAACTCCTAAACTTCACCAAAAGATCGCTACAGCTACATGCGGAGTCAATACACATTGATCATGTAACAGAACACAAAGTTCTAGGCTTGACGATTGACCAGCACTTAACGTGGAACTCCCACGTACGGAATTTAACCAAACACTTAGCTCAAAAGACATACCAGCTGGCCAAAATAAAACACTTCTTAGACGCAGACACTAGCCTATTGTTCTACACCTCACATATACAGACACATCTAGATTACTGCTCTACACTATGGGATGGTTGCCCTGCTTCCACCTCAAAGAGACTGCACTCCCTGCATAAGAGAGCAGTATGCCTGATCACCGATAATCGCACGATACCACACACAAGGACACGAAAAGAACCCAAAATACTGTCCCTAAAAAAACGTCTCCTCTACAACAAAGTCAAGCTGACTCACGCAATTCTATCAAACAATGCCCCGCCGTACCTACGATCATTGTTTCAAACCAGAAGAGAGGGACTGCAATTACATCAGTTACGTCTGCCCAAACCTAGGATCAACCTGTTCAAAAAGAGTCTAGCCTACTCTGGAGCCTACTTGTGGAACAGCCTTCCACACCACATAAAAAAACCTACATACACAATACTCATTCAACATAGCACTTTTCAAACACTTGATCAACACCAATTATCTACCCCCATAGAAGCAGCCATTGTCAGTCCACATCGTATCTATATGTCAACCTTTCTTTTCCTCTTCCGCTCGTTATTGTCTATTTGAATAATTTGTTTTATATCCATGTAGTATTACTATATATACCTCACGGTAGAAGGGGAACGACTAAGTAAGTAGTATTACTATATAATGTAATGTATGTGAGAATATACTTGCATAGCACTGTACTTTTGAAATATGTAATGTATTTGTTTACTTAAATGTGATGATGTGTATGAGAATGAGCAGATATACATTTTTACAGCTCGAAGATGTGTCCTGCTACAGAAGTGCGTAAGAAATTATTATTATTATTTCATTTTCCCTCAAGAATGTATGGATATAAGCGAGAATGTGTTTATGTAATTTATGTATTGATGTTTAATGACACATTCAAAAATGCAGATTAAATATTGATGAACACATGAGTGAGTGTCGGGATACAGAATGAAAGATAAAGGGCTGGATGGTCGGACAGACCTGGGTCCCCAATTCTTTACCCTTTTAAATAAAGTTATGTCCATCTATCTCTCCTACTGATTCTGCTCTTGGGTTAAGGAGGGCAAAGAAATAACACTAAGTCTCACCTCCTTCAATAGCAGACTATCAAATACTCCATGAGTTCTGATACAATGCCACCTAATCTGATTATGTTCGAAATCATAATTTGCTGTACAGATATTTTGTTTTTCTTTTTTTTTTTAAGTTAATTTTAATTTAATTTTTTAAAAAAATATATATATATATATATATATATATATATATATATATATATATATATATATATATATATATATATATATATATATATCTCTTTTTTTTTTAAATTTAATTTTATTATTATTTTTTTTTTTTAAATTTTATTTTATTATGTTTGTTTAATGAAAAATACTTCATTTTGATTATGACTTCATACTGTAAACATACGCTGTTATATTACCTTTATAACGTTGCATGCCTTCATTTTAATGCTTTAAGTAACATGTGGGAATGAAAGGATATAGTATGCAAGATAAATGATAGTGGAAGGGCAGAATGTTAGACAAGCCTATGCGCCCAATTCTTAACCCTTCGAAAATTAAGTTTGTTCATTCGTTCGTTCCCTAACCTTCAAGAGCAGAGTCAGGTACCTATTTATTGCTGAGCAGATTGAAGCATTTTGCTACCAGCTGTTGAATCTGGGAACTCTGACTCAAGAAGCAATCACTCTAACCACTCAGCCTCTAGAAGTACCAATGAGAATTTTATGATGCTGAAATGTACTGTCAACTCGAAGCCACCAAGAAGACATGCGCACCATCACTATGGGCAAATGCTGGAACTGGGTTGGCTACATCCTCAGAAGAGACCCTGACACCATCACCAGAACTGCCATGCTATGAACTCCAGAAGGAAAGTGAAGCCGGACAAAAGCTACCTTGTGTAGAAGTGTGGAAACAAAGATGCAAAGCATGAACCAGAGCTGGCGCACCACACGAAGGATGGCTGCTGACCGATCAAGTGGAGACAGTTTGTTGCTGCCCTACAAGACACCTACTTACTTGGTCATTCCCCTTCTACCGTGAGGTGTAGAGGTTTGGAGGAGAGAGCGCCAGACTATCCTATCGGCTGTCTTCCTCCTGGCCTGGTTCCATTCTAGTCCTCAATCTTTCAAAGATTGTCTAATGTTGTCCTCCCAGCAGACTCTGGGTCGTCCTGGAGGTCGGGATCCTTGGCTCTTAGTTTCCCATGCTTGTCGTGGTAGCCAATCTTCTCCCATTCTGCAGACATGGCCAAACCATCTTAGTTGGGACTGTTCTATTTGGGTCTGCAGGGGTTGGGTTTTTAGGCCTTGACGTATCATCTAGTTGCGGACCATGTCTCTTCTTGTTACTTCAACCACCTTCCTCAGATACCTCATTTCTGAGAACAACAACAACAATGCACAAAAATGTTTGGCTATCCTGACCAGCAGAGTCATACACAACAAAACAGCTGCCTGCCGATCAAGTGGAGAGAGTTTGTTGCTGCCCTACAAGACACCACCAGTGTAATAGTCACCGATTGCTCTGTCAGTCAGCAGTCAAGGAACAAAGAAAAAGAAATGTGCTGTGTAATTTCAAGAATGCAACATAGGCTGTTAATATTACAAGCAAGACAGTCCTCGTATCTCTGTATCCCACTTATTTTTTTTATATCTGGGATTCAGAGATGGCACCTATCTACAACGATGGGCAGATGTTGCAAGACACATCTGTGCCAGTTCAGCTCAATTATAGTGGTAAGAAACCTAGCTGAAGCTACAGAGACTCAATAATGGGAGGCCCTATCCTTTCTACAATTATTAACAAAGTAATATCTTGGGGGCCCTCAAACTGTTTCCATACATTAAAAAAACACATACAGGACATTACTGAAGAACAATTTCAAAAGCTTCATTATTTTAAAATAAAAAACTTCAAATTAATAAGATCATCTCTACATAATTCCTGATCAAGAAGTTGACAAAAACACAGCCTTTGACGTACTTTACCAACCATAAGAAATGACAATATTTAATACATGTATAAATTGTCTTTAACGCTCTTGTACGTATATGAAACATAAGTGGTGTGTGTGTGGCAGGAGGGGCTGACATCTATAAACACTATGTGAAAATGGAAAAAGTGTTAGCGATGGGGAAGAGATGATATTTGAACATGTGTGTTAGAAATATACAACCACTGAGACAGATTGTCATAGAATACAAATAAAAAGCTTATGTACAAACAATAAAATCATCAAACATTTGTGTTTACAAGACTTCTTGTACAACAGGTAGTGGGCTTGGAACATTATGAAACAAAACAAGAATATTAAAAGAGAATTATCAAAAATGGGAAAGATATGGGGGGAAAAACGGAGGGTGGAGCACGGTCAGAATATTTCGGTGTGAGGGGATAATATGTATTACAGATGAAAGAGATAATCTTACACTGGGCTTACTTTTAGTCTAAACAAGTGCTGGTCTGGAAAAAATCACAAACTGAGAATTAAAGAATGCAATTACGTGACAACATTATTTAGAAAACTGCAAAGCATGCCCTGATATGGAAATCCAAAAGTAGTGGGGAGAAAGGGGGGGAGGGGTATATAAAAAAAAGATATTAATATAAATACAACAATGCAATGCACGTATGCAAATTCATGGAACAATCTTGGAACAAATAATTTAAATAACTATACCTTTTGGCCTAAAAACTGGCATCCCATTATTATGTTTCTTCATACCTCTCAACTCCATTTTGCTTAAAATAAAATATTTAACACATAACAAATGTGCTGACCAATGAGAGAAAAATACATTGACAAGAGGATATTAAACCCGCCAGTATCACTCAATCAATCAATACTCTAAAGCTCTCCAAACAGCATTGACCTTCAACAAATACCTGCCGAGTCCCTCCTGTCACGTGCCAACAAACTCAAGGTTTTTCTAAGTCTTCCTCATCTTTTGTATGTCTGTCTCCAGTTCTCTTCTCCGTGTGTTTTTTGGTCAACTTCAACTTCTCATACCCTGGGGAGATTCCTGAACAAGGAATGCCCAGTAATGTCATCAACAAGTTTCCTCAACGTGTGTCCAATCCATCGTGCATTAATGAAGGCCATAACACACACTGGATTCTTGAAAAGAGAACCCGCCTCTGCAAAATGCCTTCTCAAGAACAAAAAATTAATGAATATGATATTAAAATAGACAAAAAAAACACACAAAAAACAGAATCCTAACAACAATGCTGAGATGTTAGTGAACAATGGTCATAGGTTTCATCAAAATAAACCAGAACTGTGGGTAACAGATCACATAAAATAAACTCAGTAATGTATGGGGATAAAGGTCATGGGTCACATCGAGTAAAGTGGAGAGACCTAGGTTACCTCACATACAGGGAGATTAAAAAAGTCACTTATTTTTACATTTAAAAATCCTCACTTGTATCTACTGAATTTTCATGAAACAAATATCAAAATAAGGAACAACAGCTACCATTTGATTAATTAGCTTTATTTTATATTTACCACTTTATTTTTTCCCAGAAACAAATTAAAATCTAACATGGTCAAAAAAGTGATGTTACAATAGGTAGCAAAAATGTGTGCCCATTACAAAGTCATCTGTTGAACAGGCTGGATCTCATAGTAAGCTAAAATGCTAATTTTAAGCTAACATGCTAATGTGACATAATTTTACGTCATAAAATGGCATTTAATTCTCTTTATCTTGACGCTTGTTTCATATAAATTAGTTGGTCAGGAGTGAGGAAATAACAATTTAAAAATCAGGAGTGACTTTTCTATCACCGTGTATTCAACAGCTAAGTGTGGAGAAACCTGCAAAATAACAACACAAAACAAATAAAACATCATTAAAAAAAACATTAAAATTAAATACAGCCTCTAGTTATGGGGTTAAATATATTGATATCACAAAGACTATATTTTAAACATTTAGTTTAAAAAACTTTCTCCAGCAAACATGTTGTGTTTGTAAGTTTTTTTTTTTTTTTTAACCAGCAGAGATTTTGATTATACTCCCCAGCACCAGTTAAAGTAACATTTTTCTCTTTTAGAACAAAATTCATGCTTCCTCATCTTCTCAGAAAAAAAAGAGAAGGGCTGTAGTTAAGATCATAGTATAAACAAAATTAGATAACACATCTTACTAGGACAAAGAAAGTTGCCTACGTTACAGCCACAAGGCATTCATCAGGGACAATCAATTGGTATTCTCATTCACTTTTCCTGGCCAGATGTATTTGAGCAGATACATCGCTAGTGGTATCAGCCATATTCATTTACGGGTTGTATCACTTCTATTAATTTTTTTAAAATGTACAGTAGTTTCTCTTACAACACGGTACATGTGTTCTTAAAAATCACAGTGCTGTGGAATTTGACGTAATAAAAATAGCAGAGCTCTTGTGGAAATAGGGTTAGCAGCTAACACTTACAACTTGTACAGTCACATAAGTAATACACATTTTAAAAAAACAATAATAAATGCTTTTATCAAGAACAAGTACACTAACTCTAGAGAACAGTGTGATACATACTCATAAAGCATGAGGTCTGTGTGTGTTTTGTGTATTCCTCCATGGGTCACTACATTCAGCTAGGTGGCATTTTTCACATTCACCCAGTGTTACTCAGCAGCACAAAGCATAGTCCCCTCTTTAAAAATAGTGCAAGAGCTAACACGATTTCACGTTCTGGTGATTTTTTAGACCCTATTTATCTACCACTTATAAACAAATTTGTGCATTATAAATAAGTTGTAACAGAAGAGACTACATTTCACTTACTTCTTGCTTCCTTTCCCATTAGTTTTTGTTCATCTGTAACTGATGATGACCAAATAGTCATAATGTAGGCAACTGTCTTTGTCCTAGTAAGACGTACAACATATTTTTGTTGACCTCACCCTCATCTTCAAGCACTGTTTAGCTCATTCAGGACAAAGCGACTACCACTGCAGCTGGATCCCTTGTATGATGCATGTGCCAAAGCTGTGCTCTTAAAGTGGGCAACTCTGAGGTAATTTTATCTACATGATCAGGATGCTAGTACCATTGTATGGAGCAGTGCCAAATGGAGCAGTGACCTTTGTAGTTAAAGGGCAGTGATTTATCATGTTAGCTTATTTTACAGTAATGATCAGAACTAAGGCAAGTGGGGTCTTCATTGCACTGGGAAACACATGAAAATTAAAGGAAATCAAATCAATAACCAACCATAAACACACACACAAACATATTTTTATCTCAAATGTCAAAGTTGTCTTATTGTATGGCTCTGAGATATTAAAAACAATAACAAGTGTTGCGTTTCTCATCATGAATCGAAGTTATATAAAAATTTGCTGAATAATGTTCAGAAAATATTTTATATCTGTACCTTAGAGATGCTTCAAAAACTTTACTACCAATGACATCCTTTTTTAAGAGAAAACTTTTTTGTGACATACAAATATATATTTTTTGGTTGCAGCTAAAATTTGTGGATGGCTCTTTTCAAAATTTCCTCTAGTACAGCGGTTCCCAAAGGTCACGTAGCTGGCCACCGCAGTTAAAGTCTGTCATAAAAGTGTCCTAGCGCATAATAGGATTAAAATGATATAGCAGGATCCCTAAAGTGGAACTGATGAAAAGGACCTGACAAGTGCTAGTGGGAAAAATAAATGAAGAACAAGACATTAGCACATCATTACTGAAACAAATCTACTGATAGCATTACAATGCAGCTTTTGTTCTGGAATCCCCAAAGTAACAGAAGCAGTTAGTTAGTTGCTTATCCTTTACAGGATGTGGCAATCAACCCCAGCTTTTATTGGCTGTTTGTGATTTTTCTAGGCAATTTTTTTTTCATTCAGTAGTTTGCCATTGCTTTCTGATTGGTACGGCACTTATACCATTGTTAAAAATCCACACAAAGCGATCTACCAAACCGCCTGCAGCAGGTTTCGAACCTGGTATATCTGGATTATGAAACTGCGTTCATATCCATTAGGCCACAGATGCCGACAGAAGCAGAGGGAGATCTAAAAGCACATGGGAAAGAAATTACAGACAGACTTATAAAGGATAAAGAAGACAAGAAAAGAACAGACAGCACAAGAAAGAATAGCTTGGTATGACGTAACTGACGGTCCCTGCCTCACACAAAGGGTAATGATGGAATATGACCAGCGTTGTTGTTGTTAATTTTAGGGTACACACCTGCGGCAAACACTGCCTTAAGATACATGTCAACAACATCAAGTTTAATTAAGTTCCAGAGTTCAAATACCTAGGAAGCATTTTCACAGAAAATGGAAGACTTGACAGAGGCACTGAAACAAGATGTCAAAATGGCGGTAAGCGTACTTTAACATCAGTCACTACTACTCAAACATCCAAATATCCGTACGGAAACTAAACATCTGATATATATAATATATTCTTACCAATTCTTTGCTATGTGTGCCAAACATTGCCCCTGACCAAAGCACAGGAGATGAAAGTCATATCCTGTGAGATGAGGTGCTAAAGAAAAACTCCTTAATGTTACCAGGAGAGACAGAATGAGAAACGATGACATTAGAACATTGTACAGACAGACAGACAGAGAATTAAGTGGGTTGGCCATCTCATGAGAATGGAGCCAGATCAATTACCACAACGCACATATACCAGTAGAAGATCTGGTTTCAGAGCATACAGGAAGGCCAAGTGGCAGATGAACAGACAACATACCTGAAATTCTACAACACTGGATAACAGTAGCCCCTGCGACACACTTGACTCAAGAACACAAATTTCAGCTCCCCACAACACTTACTGATAAAATGATTGCTAAACATCTGCTTCAAAGATACCCAACATAGGAGGAACAGAGAAATCATATATGGCCGTCACAAGTACTATTCCTGGAAAAATGTTGACTGCTTTCTTTGAAAATATTCAAGTAAGCATCAGAGAGTGTATGAAGATGAAAAGAAAGAATATCTTGTATCTCCCTTACACCCTAATTTTTTTTTTTAAAGGGGGGGGGGGGGGGGGGGGGGGCGGGGTTAAACGGCAACAGGGATGCCCATATGCAGAAGTCATTGGTGGTTTATTCAGAAGTCACGAGTGGTGTATTCAGAGTGGTTTACGCAGAACCAGAAGTCTGAGTGGTGTATTCAGACTGGTTTACTCAGAACGAGAAGTCAGATTGGAATATTAAGAGTGGTTTGCTCAGAACAAGAAGCATGAGTAGAGTTTTTTAGAGTGGCTTACTCAGAACCAGAAGTATGAGTGGAGTTTTCAGAGTGATTTACTCAGAACCAGAAGTCTGAGTGGAGTTTTCAAAGTGGTTTACTCAGAACCAGAAGTTTGAGTGGAATATTAAGAGTAGTTTACTCAGAATGAGAAGTCAGAGTGGAATACTCAGAGTAAAGAGTGGTATACCGAGATGTCAGAAGTGGTGACTTTTCAGAGTGGCTTACTTTCGCCCAATGACATGTCAGAAGTGGGACTTTTCCTTGACCCTGGGTCAGGAGAGCTTTTCAGACAGTACTTTGCAAAAAAAATGGCAGTCATATTGCTCAGCTAAATATGCTGAAATTTAATTAAATATGCATGTTCTGCCCCAAATTTACACTCCACTTAAGTGAGCAAACGACTGTGTAAAAAAAAAATTAGTGTGCTAGACTAAAGACCCCTTGATAATAGAGCACCAGAAGTGGCAGAAAATGGACACAAAGTCAAAGTGTATGTTGGGAATATTAAGACATGTTCCAACATTTTACTCAGAATGAGAAGTCTGTCTACAGAGTTGGAGTAATATTCAGAGCGAAAAGAAGGTATTGGGGGGACCAAGAATGTTTGGACACAAAGGACCATCGGGGTCTAGCCCAAAGCGTTCGGGCTGGCCAATGAAGAGTGTAGAAACATACTAGGCAGCATACCGAGGATCTAATGCTACCCACCTGTCACCGGGAAAGTGGGTAATTTGTCACCATTTCTCTCAGAGTCTAGGATGCACTTGAACTGGTGCCACGAAACACCAAATTTGTTTATGGTGACAATGTGATTTTTTTCAGATGAAAGCCTCGTATCCTGCTCAAGATAAATATTTGGACGAAAGATTTATAACGCCTGTGTTTTTCTATAATTCAATCAGGGGAAGGGTGTCACTCGAGTGCCACCCCACTGTGTGTTTTTCACAGGAATTCTCAGAAAAGAAAGGTACATTTCGGAACACCTTCCATTTATGCAGGTCATGTACCCCGATGGGTGTCACATTTTCAACATGACAATGACCCAAAGCATACAGCTCATACCACCAAAGCATGGCTGCAAGAGAAGAATGTGATAGTGCTGAAGTGGCCCAGCAATAGTCCCGACCTAAACCCAATTGAAAACGTTTGGGCACTACTCAAGAATCATTTAAAAAAGAGTGGACTCAGAGCCGTTGAACAATTGTCAGCTGAAAATACTCGGCTGAAAGCCTTGACTCTCTTCCACATTTACCTAGGAGAAATTTATGTGCGGGAGCTCGCCGCATCCAGGCTTATTCAGTGGGCAAAATTTGACGGAGGCAAGCATTATACTGTTGTAAACATTTTCTGTTAAAATAGGGCCGATCTTCATCCTGGACATACAGTTTTTATTTTTTATTATGTTAACAGTGTGGTTGCTGTGTTGCGAGAAAAATAGCATTTTTTTTTTTGCAAAGTACTGTATGTGCAGGAGCCGTTCAGGTTATTCAGTCAAATTTCCGGTCGTAAACATTTCTTCAAACGCCGACGGCCGGGTTTGAACCATGAACACCTGGTCGCCAGTACAATGTCGTAGCCATTACACCAGCGCTGCTCCCAAGCCAACTCATTAAAAAAGACAACTGTTCAGATACAAAAAAAAAACCACAATCCCAATTTATATACATATATATATATATGACCACAAAAGTCTGGCTTATATGTGTGATGTGTGACTAGGAAAAATAAAGTCTGTGTCTTTAAACATAACAATAGCAACCCTACCACACAGAGGAATGTTACAGCACATAGCTTACAACTAACAATGTCAAGTGTTTAACTCGTAATTTTCCTTTGTGATCCTTTAGTGGCATGTAGCCACCACTGCAGCTGTTTCCCTTGCAAGAAACCTGCACCAAACATTCACTTGCTCTTGAAGTGGTGCTGTTTGTGGCAATTGCCAGCCCCATGTTCTTCTTCTTCTTGCGATCGCATCTTTGATGTTTACACCGTCAGATGAGTTCTCATGATGAATTCAACTGTTGTTTGAAGTTCCTCTTTAGCTCCATATAGCTTTGAGTTTAGTGTTGAGTCATTGGGCCAGTATATCTTTCTTAACTGGTCATACAGAGGACAATCCTGTAGAACATGCTCAGCAGTTTGTTCGTTTAATCCACAAGTGCACAGTGGTGAAGCAGACAATCGTAGCTTGTGCATGTGTTTATTCAGTTTGTTATGCCCTGTCCTGAGGCGAAAAATAGTTATCTGTCCCTGCCGGTCGAGAGTGTGATAGTCGTCTTTGGGTTGGTTCTGTTCTCTTCTGATAGTCTGGATGGCTCTCTTTTTCTCAAAGTATGTGACTTCATTATCTTCTTGTTCACATTCTCCTCCATTTTTTGCAAGTTTATCTGCCTTTTCATTTCCGGGTACACCACAATGAGATGGTACCCACTGAAGTATGGTTCTCTTTTTGGCAGCTACCTTGTTTAGTTCATTTCTCAGATGCGGGAGTTTACCACCCTTGAGAGCTTGCAGGACAGACAGTGCATCTGTGAGGATGACTACCTGGTGGCAGTCAGAGTTGGTGTTATAAATCATATTTGCAGCTTGCTATAGAGCTTGAACCTCAGCTGTATAGTTGGAACAGAATTTACCAGTGGGAATGTGCCTAGTCTCATAGTGGTTGTCAGGATATGAGATAAAGATACCAGCACCTCCATTCCTAAAAGCATTAGTTGCTGATCCATCTGTATAGGCATGTATCCATGATTGATCGGGTTAGCTTTCTTGGATCATACTCAATGTAGCAGTTCGTTTTTGCAGATCATTATACTCACATCCACTTGTGTATTAATTTGGAGGGCATTGCTGGCCTGCTCCCATGGTACAGGTATAGGGTGGGCTTCAGTGGTGTTGTCTTCATGGATAGGTCTTCTTGATGCTGTCTTATAAGTCTTTTTCCCTGATGCACAAAGCTGCTACGCTTTAGACGTCCCAATGCCAGATCATCTAGTCTTGCCTTCATTGGGTGCGTTGGCATACTGTTGTACTTTTCCATCTGGATCATGGTTTTTGTGTCTCTTCTATGGGACAATGTCTGTAATCCAGCAACCTTCTGCATCTCTGATATTGGTGTAGTTTTCATGGCTCCTGTAATGAGCCTGAGAGCTTGATTTTGCACCTTGTCCAAAGACTGCAGATGTGAGTTAGCAGCTGATGACCATGCTGCTGAGCTAAACTCTAAGTGTGGTCTTATTACTCCATTATAAATCTTCTTTAGATTTCGTTCATTTGCTCCCCAGTTGGTACCTGCTAATTTTCTGAGTATGCCTAGTCGTCTTCGGGCCTTTCCTTCTGCATTTTCAATATGCTTATTCCATGTAAGCCTTTGGTCAAATGTCACCCCAAGATAGGTGGGGTAGCTTTCTTCCTTGATCACGGTTGTCCCTAGGTGTATGTTAGCTGCTTTGTCCTTGGGGCGAGGGAGAACAGTGTTGTGGAGGTTTTGTCTGTGTTTATTGTGATAAGCCATTTCTCTGCCCATGACACTAGCATGTCTGCTGCCCGCTGCATTCTATAATTTGCTGTGGTGACGTTTTCATCAGCGCACCAGAGTACTAGGTCATCTGCATATAAGGCAGCTTTCACTCCTGCGGGGAGATCTTTCACCAGGTCATTGATGTAAACAAGGAAGAGTGTTGGGAAAATTACTCCTCCTTGAGGTACCCCCTGATAGAGCAACACTTTTCTGTTCTGCAGATCGTCAAGAGTGACTCTAGTTCTCCTGTTATGCAAGTATGACTGGAGCCAGCCCCATGTAAAACCTCCTACTGGTTGCCTGGTATGACATGTCCGAGGATGTGGTTGTTGTGGTCTTTCTTTGTCTCTGTAGAGACTGCCGGCAGATACACAGTTGACTGTTGATCTCAGCTTCTATAGAAACACTTGAATACAACATCTCAACAAACTATCTTTCTTTCTTCTTTGTCGTTCACTCTCAAATAACCACTGATATCTCTCTTATAAAGCTGTCAGTTCGTCTCAGGCTTCTCTTGTCACCAGTTTCTTCCTTAACATTAATTTATTACACTTCAGGAGCATAGGCCCTCAACACATTGATGCCAAGTCCCCCCTGTCCTGTGCCAAGTCCCCCCTGTCCTGTGCCAAGTCCACCCTATCCTGTGCCAAGTTCCCCCTGTCCTGTGCCAAGTCCCCCCTGTCCTGTGACAAGTCCCCCCTGTCCTGTGCCAAGTCCCCCCGTCCTGTGCTGTCCCCTCAAGATTCATTCATGTCTTCTTTAATCCTTCCATGTCTATCCCCAGTTCTCTTCTCTGCATGTTTGTCAGTCTCCCCCCCCAACCTGGTGATTCCAAAACAAGGACATCCTAGTAATGCTAACAGGATGGGGGGAAACAGCATACATACAATTGACAGTTACAAATAACAAACAAACATAACACAAGATAATGCAATAATAAATAAACAATTATTTAACAAGCTTACTTTGTGGGTGTGTGTGTGGAAGGGGGAGGGGGGGGGGGGGGGGGGAGAAGAAGGGTGGTGTTTATCACAACCGAAGCGCAGGAGATGCAGTAACTGAACAGAGTTCAAATGGCTGCTTCAGGCACCAAGACAAATGATCAAACAAAATTGTAAGCAAATGGAACTAGGAACAGAATATAAAGGACAAACGAATAAACGAGCAAGTGACCCACCACATGATGGCAATTCCTGCTGCATGTTCTTATGATACTATATTCTCCTGTGGTCATCTCATTCATTTCCATTTTACTTCACAAGTAAATCAATGACATGGAAACAGTGGCACAAAAGCACAGAAGCTTTATCTATGATGATCAATGAGGCTTCACTGGCTAAATATATGATGGAGACACTTATTCATAATTACCCAAAGTGCTTAATATAAAAGGGGAAAAGTTCTGAAATTCTGTCACTGAAAAACAACAGATGCAGGAATATTTCTAAAAAAACATCTAGCAGGGAGGAGAGAAGAGAGAATCAGACACAAATGTTATCTTACTGTCAACCTGTCAGGTGTACCTTCAATATTTAGTGGCATTACTGCTAAGATAATGGAATTACATGAATACATCATTACTGTGTTGGTATTACTCCTAAGATACTTGGAGTACATTCCTACATCATTACTTTGTTGGCATTAATCCTAAGATACTTGAATTACATGATTACATCATTAAAGTGTTGGCATTCTACCACACTGGCATTTTAAAGGCCTTTGTAACAGTCAAGAAATTGTTAACATTCAAAAGTTTTGTGAAAAATGATGCATATATGAAGATAGTATATCCAAATTATGACAAAATCTGGTTTAACGTTTACTGAATTGGTTAATGTTAATGCGTTTTAAATTAATTTCAGGTAATTTCTGTTGCATATCACATTACCAATTTCCACACAACTGACTATGGAAAATTCTTTGAATTTTGTGGCCGAACACCATCAGCAACAAAGAAATGCTAACTTTGTGAAAATCTGAAAACTGTCATGATGCTGAAAAGTGCTGTTAACTCAGAGTCACCAAGAAGACATGTACACTATCATAGCGGGTTGACCCTAGAGTTGGGTTGGCCACATCCTCAGAAGAGACCCTGACACCATCACTGAACTGCTATGCTACGGATTCCAGAAGGAAAGCAAAAGCGAGGCCGCCCAAAAGCTACCTGGCGGAGAACTGTGGAGGCAGAGATGCAAAGCATGAACCAGAGCTGGGGCACCACATGAAGGATAGCTGCAGACCGAGCAATGTGGAGAGCGTTTGTTGCTGCACTACATGATGCCACCAGGCATGATGGTCACTACTTAGTCAGTCATTGGTCAAAGACCAAAGAAAGAAGACGACATAACCACTCGCAACTGATGGCTGAGAAGCTTATTAGAATATCTCAAAATCTAAAAAGGTCAAGGTAGTCCCACGGCAGATACTGCCATAGGAGAGTGAAGCGTTAGAGACTTCAATATTTTGGTCCAGCTTTATGAGAGCTGCGGTAGCATTGTGGTTAGTACACTGGCTTCCTAGCTCAGTGGTCTATGGTTCGATCCCCAGATGAGGTGGGATTTTTTTTAGGCCGCATACAGCTCCTGGGTCGACTCAGCCCCAAATGGGTACCAGAGCAACTCTGGGAAGGTTAAGGCGGCTGACGTGATGCTGACCACATCACCCCTAGTGTGCCGATGGTCAAGAATATATGGGCCTCAATGGGGGTGTAACGGGATCCTTTACCTTTTTTACCTTTATGAGTTGGGGTGACCAGTTCCTTGATACCTTTGCCTTCCCTGACTCAAGAGAAAGTCAGATACCCATTTACAGCTGGGCAGACTGGAACATGGCACTAGCAGGTTTCTACCCTGGAACCTGGTAACTTTGCCACAACAGGCAAGTGCTGTAACCACTTTGCCAACTGGAAGATCAACATCTGTATTAGCAACATCAACATCTGTATTAGCAACATCAACATCTGTATTAGCAACAATCAAAGAAAAAACTTTTAAGGTTGCAGTTATCTTTAAATCATATGTGCTCGGCACAACAAATATGACAGGGTCAGGTCACAAAAAGACTCCCAGACTGCCTGATTCACAACAAACAACAATTTATGCTCCCCCAAACATTTATAAAGGTGTTACTATTAGATGCCTGTATTACTCCCTAGTAAATATATTCAAGGTAGAAGAGTGGATGGCACAGGCAGATACAACGATCAAGCAGGTGACCACAGTTGACAATATAATCAAACAGGGAAGAGTTGAGTAAGTCAGATGAGAACTGGGTTAACTACCAGCAAGTCATCATCAGCTTTGGCAGACAGTGCAGAACTTGGGCCAATGGGAGCGCAGAACTGGAAATTAATCAACTGATACATCTTCATGCCAGGGATAATGATGCCATTGTGTATATGATGGGTCTGTAATCCATGGTGAGAAATCTGGATGGGGCTTCTCTGCTAGAGTAAAGAGCACTGTACATAGTAGAGCTTACAAGATAACAATGTCCAGCATGAGAATGGAGGTAGAGGCAGCTACTGCAGCCTTATCAGACGACTGCACCATCAGGCTTATCATACAAGGTGACTAATATGAGGTTAATGGCAACCTCATCAAGTAAAGCAAATTGCCACAGACACCCACACCTACAACAACATGGCAATGCTGAGTGTAAGCTTCCTGCAAGGGGACCAGCTATATAAGGAGTGCCAAGTCAAATGATGATGATGAAGTGTCTCTAGAGCAAGCCATGGGTGATAAATACATCTTATGTAAATAGTCTTCATGAAGTTAATGAAACTTGAGCTTCAGGGCCCCCCAAGAATTCACCAAAATGAATGAAGGTTCTAAAGAAAAAAGAATAGTTAATAAAGTTAGTCAAATGATATCAGTTATTAACTAGAATAGGTCTAAATAATAAACAGATTATTTCATTTGTCTTTTTGTTGCTTTTCTGTTTATGAAGTTTCCAGTTTTCTCTATATTACATGTCATTCCTATCCCCCCACAATATTTTTTTTATAAAAGGGGCCCCTCCAAGAGCTCAAGCTTTAAGACCCCCAAAATGTAGATCCACCACTGTTCAAGAGGAAATATGAAAAGATCTAAATATTAACATGTGTACAGCAATAAACAACAATAATGCACAAAAATGTTTGGCTATTCTGACCAGCAGTCATACACAACAAAACGGTGATTCAACATCACATTAATCAACATTCTTCAAAGTTATTAAAGTAACAAAACTACAGACAGACCTCGACTTATAACAGAGTTCCATTCTCGCAACCCTGGTGTTAGTTAGAAAACACTGTATACGCCTTCAAGTCATCGCCTTGGTCCTGCATTATTCCATCTCCACTTCAGCTTGTTTTGAAAAAAGCGTGTTCGAAGTTTTTGGGTTACTAGTTGAAATGAAGGATATATCACATTAAAATGACATTTTGCATGATCTTGACTGCCCCCTGTAAGATATTGTGTGGGATGACAGATTAAACGATATGACGTTGATTTATGACCTCAGGTCAGTTTGGGACAAAAGTGGAGATGGAATAAAGCAGTACGGTACTAAGGTGAGGATTAGTACCAATGGTGGCACAGGCTGCCACATCTCTCCACAACTTCCTGTCTCTGCTACTGTTCACCAATCTCTGTTGTTGACTTCTTTCCAAGCTATGAATATATACTACATGAACCAAACTGTATACTACATGAACCATACTGTACACTACAGCAAACGTTGGCAACCAGTTGATTCTGATCTACTGGTAGATCCCAGTGGATAATGTGGTAGATCTGTAGGCAACTGAGGGGGGAAAAGTGAAAGACTTTTTAAATTTTGGACTAGACCTCTCCCGCTGGCATTTAAAATCGTAGTGTCCTCGGGATCAATGGTACTTTTTCCACATTCTCAATGAAAACTCTCAAGCAGGCTCCTAAAATATATTTGTGAACTACATGAGATAGGAACGCAATCTTTTCTTTGTAAGGTTCATCATTCCTCCCCCTTAAAATTACACACACACATACATATGGTAGACCTTTAGCGGGCTCAGTATTACTAAAGTAGATCACAAAAGCTCCTGGGTTGCCGACCCCTGTACTAGCAGGTGATTGAAAGTTATTATCTATTTTTAAATTGTTATAACTTCACTAGTATCTACTGAATATACATAAAACACGTCACATTCAGTTTGTATTTTTTTCATTTCCAGAAACAGAATAAAATAAAATCTAAACAAGCCAATAACTAATGCTACAAGGGACAACAAAAATTGTTGCCCGCTAGAAGATCATGTGTTGATCAGGCTGGAGCTAAACTGAGCTGTAATGTTAATATGAAATAGTATTTTTATGTAATAAAATGACTGTCTATTTTCTTTATTTTGGTTTTTGTTTCATATAAATTAGTTGGAAAGGAGTGAAGAAATAACATTTAAAAAATCAAAAGTAACTTTTTCAATCACTCCCATATCTACCATTGCTTGTGCTTCAGTCTAAGTTTGAGTGTTTAGATTGTAAATGTTATGTATGGATATCAATCCTGCTTGGAAGTGAATAAAAACTATGAGTAATGGCGACCGAGCAAATTATTAGAATGATAATGCTAAAGAACCTTCAAAATCATGTGTCTCTTGACAAAAAGGAATATGTGCTTGTATTCATGTCATTAATTAATAATCAGTCCCAATGTATTTCATTTTATAATTAAGGTACCGTATTTATACAATAATTAGTATTATTTTAATTTGAATAATGTGTAAAATTAAGGAAAAGTTATGGGAAAGCCCTATCACACAACGTAACATTATGCATTTTAATTTTACATATGGTTCATTTAGTACAGTATAAAAGAATTTCGACTTAATACAAAGTCGACGTGACAAGGTCTTTAGAACAGAACCCTGTCATAAGATACACACTCATATATACATATTTACACACATATGTATAAACAGTTAACACAGTTTCAATGTGCTTGAGCCTGTAAAACACCAATTTTCAAAAAGAGTGACAATCGACAGTGTGGAAACCATAGAGGCATATCCCTTCTCAGTGTCCCTGGTAAAATCTACTCTAGAATCCTAGAGCAGAGACTCCGACGCCTAGCTGAGCCACAATTGGATGAGGTCCAGTGCGGATTCCGAGCAAACCGAAGTACTCAAGACCTAATCTTCATACTCAGACAGCTGAGTGAAAAGGCCCTTGAGTATAAGAGTGAGATGCATCTTTGTTTCATAGATCTGGAAAAGGCGTTTGATAGGGTCCCCTGGAGCAAACTTTGGGACTGTTTGGCAAGGAAGAATATTCCAGCACCTCTGATTCATGCTATACAGAGCTTCTAAAAGTCTTGCAGAAATTATGTGAGGACAGCAAACCATAAGTCAGAAGAGTTCAGGACCACCACTGGTGTAAGACAAGGTGATATCCTATCACCTTACCTCTTCATACTCCTTATAGACAATGTCATCAAGGCATGTAAGGAGAGAACAAGAAAGTATTCAGTGGGGTACTGGAAGATGAGACAGGTCTATATTTCGGAGCTGGCATTTGCTGATGATGTTGCCCTGATTGCTAAATCAGAGGCACATCTCCAATCCAACCTGCAAGTCTGGAAGGAAGAGCTGGAGAAAAGAGGGATGGTCATAAGCAGCTCTAAAACAAAATCCATGGTGATATCACGAGAAGAAAGAAGACATCAGATTAAGCTGGGAGAACAGGTCCTGGAGCAGGTCGACCACTTTAAATACCTCGGAGCTATTATAGACCGAAAGGGAGGCATCAAAGAAGAGTTGGCCACTCGAAAAGCAGCAGCTGGGAGACTTTTTCAGGCCATAAATCGAGGATTCCTCAGCAAGAGAAAGGTTGGTAAGAAAACGAAGATGGCTGAATACTGCTCCACCTATGTCCCAGTCTTGACATATGGATGCGAGTCATGAGCAATGACTACAACCCATAAAAGCCAGATCCAAACCTCAGAAATGAGGTATCTGAGGAAAGTGGTTGAAGTAACAAGAAGAGACATGGTACGCAACCAGACGATACGTCAAGGCCTTAAATCCTACCCCCTGCAGACCCAAGTAGAACAGTCCCAATTAAGATGGTTTGGCAATGTCTGCAGAATGGGAGAAGATCTGCTACCACGACAAGCATGGGAAACAAAGAGCAAGGATCCAGACCCAGAGGATGACCCAGAGTCCGCTGGGAGGACAACATTAGACAATCTTTGAAGGACCGAGGACTAGAATGGAACCAGGCCAGGAGGAAGACAGCCGATAGGATAGTCTGGCGCTCTCTCTTCCAAACCTCTACACCTCACGGTAGAAGGGGAACGACTAAGTAAGTCAGTCTTACTATAAGACTGTAATGTGAAATCAGAGCCTTACTATAAGATTGTAATGTGAAATCAGAGCCTTACTATAAGATTGTAATGTGAAATCAGAGCTTTACTTTAAGATTGTAATGTGAAATCAGAGCCTTACTATAAGATTGTAATGTGAAATATGAGACATACTATAAGATTGTAATGTGAAATCTGAGCCTTACTATAAGAATGTAATGTGAAATCTGAGTTTTACTATAAGAATGTAATATGAAATCTGAGTCTTACTATAAGATTGTAATGTGAAATCTGAGACTTACTATAAGATTGTAATGTGAAATCTGAGTCATACTATAAGATTGTAATGTGAAATCTGAGTCTTACTATAAGATTGTAATGTGAAATCTGAGTCTTACTATAAGATTTTAATGTGAAATCTGAGTCTTACTATCAAATTGTAATGTGAAATCTGAGTCTTACTATAAACTACAATGTAAAATCTGAGTCTTACTATAAGATTGTAATGTGAAATCTGTGTCTTACTATAAGATTGTAATGCAAAATCTGAGTCTTACTATAAGATTATAATGTGAAATCTGAGTGTTACTTAAGAATGTAATGAGAGATCTGAGTCATACTATCAAATTGTAGTGTGAGATCTGAGTCTTACTATAAACTACAATGTAAAATCTTACTATAAGATTGTAATGTGAAATTTGAGTCTTACTACAAGATTTTAATGTGAAATGTCTTACTATAAGATTGTAATATGAAATCTGAGTGTTACTATAAGATTGTAATGTGAAATCTGAGTGTTACTATAAGATTGTAATGTGAAATCTGAGTGTTACTATAAGATTGTAATGTGAAATTTGAGTCTTACTATAAGATTGCAATGTGAAATCTGAGTCTTACTATAAGATTGTAATGTGAAATTTGAGTCTTACTATAAGATTGCAATGTGAAATCTGAGTCTTACTATAAGATTGTAATGTGTAATCTGAGTCTTACTATAGGATTGTAATGTGAAATCTGAGTCTTACTATAAGATTTTAATGTGAAATCTGAGTCTTACTATAAGAAGATTGTAATGTGAAATCTCCCTTGTGTAGTTCCCAGGGGCTGCCTTAGCAGACACAGAAAGAACATGACTACTGATACCTCAGGCATGTCACAATAGTTGAATAATCAGAGGACAGGTAAATACCCCACACACACACACACACTTAAATTATTTACAGGGCGATTGAAAAGTCTCTTTAAATGGTTATTTATTCACACCTATCCAACTAATTTTTATGTAACAAATATTAAAATAAAGGGAATTAACTGCTACTTAATTTCACAACATGTTTTGTCAAACTATCGTTACAGCTCAAAGTGAGGTCCGGCCTGTTCATGATTTTATAACGAGCAGCAATTTGTGCTCTCTTGAAATGTAATTTTACTGGCCAATGTGCATATTACTTAATTTTTTTTTCCCCTGGAAATAAAGAAAGTTATTAATCAAATGGCAGTTACTGCCCCTTGTTTTGACATTAGTTTTATGTATATCCAACAGATAACAATTAATGATTGCCTGTTAAAGAACAACACTGCTATCGATGAATTAACAAGGCTAAGATTGGCTGGAATTTGGCATCAAATGCAAGACCAACAGGGATGGATGTCTCTGTTGTGTATCCAACCAGTGATACAGGAACAATTAACATTTATAACCTTCAACATTTGCTGAGGGAGTCTGAGTATCTAGGGGTTTGCCCAGAGTGCAACAATGTCAACTTAGATCAACAATAACAATATCCAGTAGATACAAGTGAGGATATACAAACTGAAAAATACAAAGTGACTTTTCAACCGCCATGCAGATAAATTCACACTCTGTCAACCTTCACATAAACATGTGACACAAGCTAACATCACAATGCCGGATTTCAGAAGTCAGAAATGACACACGTAAAGCTATTGTACTATGTTCATAAATGGGTTAAACAAAAGAGAAAGCATAAAGGCAAGCCAGAGGTATCACTTAATTTCACAGCCAGAAATCACGAGGTTTAATCTACAGTCAAGAGGTGATCACATCTATGTGAAAGCTAGTTTATATTACTTTACATTGTCCACCAAAGACTTTAACCCCTTCACACAGCCACACTGTTCCCCCCCCCCCCCTCACATTTTTCAGTCACCCACACCAGAGCTGTGGCTGAAGGAATCACGTTTCTGAGCTCCTAATGAAATAGTTATACCAGCAGATGACCTCTCTGACACTGAAATGTCCATGACCTTGCCAGTGACAACAGAGACATTCTTCTCATTAATTTTGCTGTCATCGTCGCCACCTTCTTCACAAGCTTGTTGTGTTGTCGACGATGAGGTTGTAGCATGTACAACATCGGCGTCAGCATCTGTTGCAGGGGTCCCGTCTGGGAGCTGTGAGTTTGTTTCTGGTGGTGGTGGGGAGCTGTCAGGGATAAAATTTTCAATATAAATTAGTCTGGACCAGAATGAGAGACAATTATTTGCAACAGCATCTCATTTTCTCTCTCTCTCTCACTATGTTTCTCTTACACATCACTTTCTATTGCTGTCTTGTTCAAGTCAATGAGCCAGTGAGACCATGTGATATACAACACAACATATTCTTTCTGATGTCTCTTATTTAGCTGCTCTATTCTCTCCTTCTTTCTTCCTTTAACTTTAATTTTAAATATATAATTACTTCATTGTTTGTTCTTTCTCTCCTTCTATCTCTGTGTATGCATGTGTGTATGTGTTCTATTACCGAATGCAATGCTAATATTTAATAATAATTATTATTAATGTAGTTATTAATGTATTAATTTGAAAACACTTTGAGAATTGCACTATTGCAGGGCAGAAATGTAAAAAAGGTAATAGTGCCTATTTCTTAACCCTGAAGAATTAAAGATTTTGTTCATTTGTTCACACCTCTTATACATATTTATTAATTTTTTAGACTTCTGCTAATCTGGTACCTCCTTATCATGGATCATTTCACCTCCCAGACCTCTCTTTCTCACACGTCTCAATTACTTTTCCCTGACACTGACATAACTTTATGAGGGTTCCCTGACTTGCATGATATGAATCTAGATAAACTTAAGCTCATCAGTCATCCAAATAAGCTAACAATCAATCTGGTTCAACCTGGTAGCAGCATACTTCTCCTTGTTCATCACATCTCTGACAAGATATTTTCACACTTTAGTGCTGAGACACAATTTAAACGCTTGCACAGAACTGATTCACTGCATACAGCTTTACTACTTGCACGCAACTTAATTAGTTGCATACAGATCAGCACTTGCACACAACTTGACTAGTTGCATTCAGCTTTAATACTTGCATGCAACTTGATTAGTTGCATATAGCTTTACAACTTGAACACAACTTGGTTACTGGCATACAGTTAAATACTTGCACACACCTTCATTACTTATATACAGCTTCAATATTTGTGCACAACCTAACTACTTGCATAAAGCTTTAGCACTTGCACACAACCTAACTACTTGAATAAAGCTTGTGTACTTGCACACAACCTAACTACTTGCATACAGCTTTAGTACTTGCACACAACCTAACTACTTGCATAAAGCTGTGTACTTGCACACAACCTAACTACTTGCATAAAGCTTTAGTACTTGCACACAACCTAACTACTTGCATAAATCTTTAGTACTTGCACACATTCTAATTACTTGTGTGCAACTTCAACATTTGCACATGCACTGATTATGTGGACACACAGCTTCAGCTCTTGCACAACAACTTGGTTACATGGACACATCTTCAATATTTGCACACAACTTGGTTACCTGCACACAGCTTCAACACTTACATACAACATGTTTACCCACACTCACCTTGAATGCTTGTTCTCAACCTGACTTCCTGCACACAACTTCAATCATTGCATAACTAATTTGCACCATGCCTAATGTTGCACATAAATTTAACAACTGCATTAAATTTAATGCTTGTACATAAATTCAACTTCTGCACTAAACTTAATGCTTGCATACAAATTCAATACTTGACTAAACTTAACGATTCCACATAAATTCATCTTCTGCACTAAACTTAATGCTTGCATACAAATTCATCTTCTGCACCAAACTTAACAATTCCACATAAATTCATCTTCTGCACTAAAATTAATGCGTACACATAAATTCAATACTTGCACTCAACTACAAATAACAATAATCAGGTGACTACAGAAGTGCAAAATACAGCAAAACAGTAAAAGCCTGACTGAAGAGATAAATATATCAAGCCAGTGCAAAATTTGTAAATGCCAGATGAGAGAGTAAGTAGAAGAAAATGAATGATAAAAGCACAAGAAAGAATATAATAATTAACATATTCTGGTGGAAAGCCTAGTATATCATCGGCATGGAGTGCAAGTCTGTACCCTTTTGTCTGAAATCCTTGTGGGATAAATTTGTTTCGGACACCGGATCTTTTCAGATCTCACTGAAATTGTGTTTGAAAAGTAGCCCAAAACAGGTAAGCCGTTTAGTTATAATCATATCTCATTTTTGTGCCTTACATGATGTACAACAAATTCATTTATTACATATAATACTTAGAAATCTTGAAAATATTCCTCAGCCATTAAAACTGCATATAAATGAGATATTTTGTCATTATTATAATAGATGTTCAGTTTATTTTAAAACAGTAGAGCAAACTGGCCCCCATTTTGGATCATTTTTTGAACCAGTTTTGTTTTGTTACAGTCTATAACAACAATAGCAAAGTGGAAGCCACCATATCAAAGCAAAGGAACTACCAACAATAGCACAGCAAATAATATCAAATGAAATATATGAAAGAAAATAATAATCATAATCATTTTCTGTTTTGTTGTCTATAAAGCAAAGAGCCACCATTGCAGCAGCTAGCCACCCAGCAGGAAGCTTGCACAAATAATTCACATGCTACTATAATGGTGGTTTCTGTAGCAATGTCTTTTACATATTGTGATTGTTAGCCCCCCCACAGAACCTCATATCAGTCACCTTGTATGACATGCCTGTGGGAGGAGTAACCTTATTCTTTCTTTGTCTTGTAAGAGACCACCAGGAACTACTTGTGCCAATGACAATAATAGCCTGATGGACAAACAATGTCCTGCAATGAACCAATGGAATCACGAGAAATCAAGTCCAACACCAAAAATCTGAATCTTTAACTCAAATGTCAAGTCAGTCCTATTGTATGGCCGTGAAACATGGAGAACAACAAGAACAATAGCCGAAAAAAAGTTACAGACTTTCATAAATGGGTGCTTGCGTAGAACAGAAGGATTGAAATGGTATAACAATGTCACCAATGTGGAACTGATGACAAGAACCAGACAAGTGCCGGTGAAATAAGAAATGACAAGAACCAGACAAGTGCCAGTGGAATAAGAGATGAGAAGAAGACATGCGATAGATAAAATACACATTCAGGAAACCTGTGGATAGCATTACTAAAGCAGTCCTTGTTCCATTTTGTTTTCCCCTGGGAAAGAGGCAGAGGTAGACTACGAAACACATGGAGAAGAGAACTGGAGACAGAAGTGAAAATTATGAGGAAGAAGTGGAAAGAACTTGATGACACGTGACAGGAGGACTTGGCATGTGTTTGTTGAAGGCTTTTCCTCCCTGTGGAGTCAAAGGGTATTGACTGATTGAATGAACCAATGTCATCTCAAAATTTGTCAATCATAAACATTATTATTTACACATATCTATCAAGCAGACAAGAGACAGATGACATTGGAGATCACTGCAGCCAACCTTCGATGTAGAGATGGCAGCTGATGATGATGACAATGCAGCAGAGCATCCAAACGGCTGAGTTGTTTGAGCATTTGCTGCTCAAGGCAAAGGGACCTGGTTCGAAAACACGTTCTAGACGGGACCTGGTTCGAAACCACGTTCTAGACCTCTTCTTTTTTCCTTATTTTTGCTCTTTATGGGACGTGCAGGAACCACTGCTGCTAGTCCCCTGGCAGTAAGCCTACATCAAAGCATTCTTATGCTCTTGATTTAGTGGTTTCTGTAGCACAAATTTTATATGATGAGGTTGCCTGCCCATACACAACCTCATATAGTTGCCTCGTATGACAAGCCTTAGGTAGCAGCCACCGTATTCTAAAGCTCCTAGTTACTCAGCTGTAAAAATGGGTACCCGACTCTGTTCTTGAGTTAAGGAAGGCAACAGGCAGCGAGGAAAGAGAACTGGCCACCTCAGCTTACAAAGCTGAGACCCAGTAAAGGTAAAGTCTTTAACACTTTACTCCCTTATGGCAGAATCTGCTGTACGACTGCCCTTCTCATGTCTGTTCTTGAGCTAGGGAAAGGAAAAGGCAGTGAAGAAGGGAACTGCTCACCCCCACCTCGTAAAACTCACACCTGGTCCCGGTGAAGTCTCTAACACTTCACTCCCTATGGCAGTATCGGCTCTAGGACTACCTTTCTCATGTAGTAAAGCTCAACTGCTGACTGTTAAAATCTACATTTATCTTCTTTTTCCTCATTCAGCCTCAGACTTCCACATTAATGACTCTAATAAAAGCAGCAGTCAGTTCAAGGTTCCTGACATCTCGTTCGCCCTCAGACTTCCACATTAATGATTCTAATAAAAGCAGCAGTCAGTTCAAGGTTCCTGACATCTCGTTCGCCCTCAGACTTCCACATTAATGACTCTAATAAAAGCAGCAGTCAGTTCAAGGTTCCTGACATCTCTAAACAATTTTTTGTGGAGAGAAGTGGGTTGTTGCCATATGCCACTCTCCGTTCACTGCTGTAAGTTGGGCAGGACTGAAGCAGATGTACGGCTGTCATGGGGTTGGTGCCACAGCAGCAGACATCTGTTTACACTTATCTAAGACAGCCTAAGTCTTAGATGCCAAAAGCTCAAAGTGAACTCAAGCTTGTTAATCAGTAACAAGGTTTGTGGGGTCGGAACAGAATTTTTTCAACTCTGACTCTGACTACGCCTCCAGTAATTTAATAAGTACAACCCAAACTTTGTCTCCAACTCAGACAAGAAGGGCGTTCAAGAAAATAATTCTGATTTCTCAAGAAATCCCCCCTTCTTTTTTTGTTTCATCCACACGTTCTGAAATTTTACCATTATCAGAAGAGTCAGAGTCCAGGAACTTTTAACCACCTCCGACTCCACATAAAACTACCAACTCTATGAGTTTGGCCGGTAGGAACATACCTCAGCTGTAGAGACTTAGATATGTTCACATTAGAAAATCATAAATAAAGAACTGAAGTAAATCTCATGCATATTTACAAGTCAAAATTATTTTCTGTGACAAAAAAAACAAACAAAGCATAGCCTGTGTATTTTGCTCCAACAACAACAATGAAATACAGTGATTTCTATCCACAGAAGTCAAGCTATGATAGGAAACTTTATGCACAGCATTACTACAGAATGTACTCTGATCATCAGAAGTGGTTCCTCTTCAGACAAGTGGTTCAACCCTTTTTACATCTTATTTACTCTGGGGGGTTTCACTTGGGTCATGGCTCCCCATGTTTTGCCCTCATGCTAGTTTTTGTGCTGGAAACTGAACCCACTAAACCTTGGTTACAATTTTCAAACTGGATATTTCCCTCTGGATTTTATCCATTCCATCTTCTTCTTCTTCTTTGTACACTCTCAGACGTCTACTTGAATGTATTAAAAGAAAGGAATAGTCAGTTTGAGGCTATTTGAATCTCTGTAGAGCTTTGCCACGAATGGCACTGGTTTCGGCCATACACGCTTTCTCTGTTCCGTATATGTTGGGCAATTTTGAAGCAGATGGTCAGCAGTCATTTTATTTGTGCCACAGTTATCAATTCTGTCTATTTAATGTGTTTGTGAATGTAACAATTTATGGTTCTGAATTCCGTAGCCCATTGCGGTTGATCAACAGCCAGAATGATGTCTTTTCCACAGAAAATTGGTCCAGAAATGATGTTGGTGTTGGGAGAGACAAACAATATGGAAACCAGCTGATAGCATTACAAGACAATCCTTGTTCTGGAATCATCAAGGCATAAGAAGCAGAGGAAAAGTAACACACAGAATAGGGAACTAGAGGCAGACTTAAAAAGAATAAAGAAGCATGAAAAGAGCTTGAGCAGATGATACATGACAGGAGAGCTCGGTGTGAACTAAGTCAAGGTCAATGTTCTATTGGAAGATGAAGACTGATGATGATGAGGAATGTTATCTGTGAAAAAAGTTGACAGAAGTGTTTAATGCTGCCTTTCTGTTAGCTGTAAGAAAAGTGTTTAATGCTGCCTTTCTGTTAGCTGTAAGAAAAGTGTTTAATGCTGTCTTTCTGTTAGCTGTAAGAAAAGTGTTTAATGCTGCCTTTCTGTTAGCTGTAAGAAAAGTGTTTAATGCTGCCTTTCTGTTAGCTGTAAGAAAAGTGTTTAATGCTGCCTTTCTGTTAGCTGTAAGAAAAGTGTTTAATGCTGCCTTTCTGTTAGCTGTAAGAAAAGTGTTTAATGCTGCCTTTTTGTTGGCTGTAAGAAAAGTGTTTTATGCTGCCTTTCTGTTAGCTGTAAGAAAAGTGTTTAATGCTGCCTTTCTGTTAGCTGTAAGAAAAGTGTTTAATGCTGCCTTTCTGTTAGCTGTAAGAAAAGTGTTTAATGCTGCCTTTCTGTTAGCTGTAAGAATAGTGTTAAATGCTGCCTTTCTGTTAGCTGTAAGAAAAGTGTTTTATGCTGCCTTTCTGTTAGCTGTAAGAAAAGTGTTTAATGCTGCCTTTCTGTTAGCTGTAAGAAAAGTGTTTTATGCTGCCTTTCTGTTAGCTGTAAGAAAAGTGTTTTATGCTGCCTTTCTGTTAGCTGTAAGAAAAGTGTTTTATGCTGCCTTTCTGATGTTAGCTGTAAGAAAAGTGTTTTATGCTGCCTTTCTGATGTTAGCTGTAAGAAAAGTGTTTTATGCTGCCTTTCTGTTAGCTGTAAGAAAAGTGTTTTATGCTGCCTTTCTGTTAGCTGTAAGAAAAGTGTTTTATGCTGCCTTTCTGTTAGCTGTAAGAAAAGTGTTTTATGCTGCCTTTCTGTTAGCTGTAAGAAAAGTGTTTAATGCTGCCTTTCTGTTAGCTGTAAGAAAAGCCTTTGTGTTTTAATGCTGCCTTTTCTGTTAGCTGTAAGAAAAGTGTTTTAATGCTGCCTTTCTGTTAGCTGTAAGAAAAGTGTTTTATGCTGCCTTTCTGTTAGCTGTAAGAAAAGTGTTTTATGCTGCCTTTCTGTTAGCTGTAAGAAAAGTGTTTAATGCTGCCTTTCTGTTAGCTGTAAGAAAAGTGTTTAATGCTGCCTTTCTGTTAGCTGTAAGAAAAGTGTTTAATGCTGCCTTTCTGTTAGCTGTAAGAAAAGTGTTTAATGCTGCCTTTCTGTTAGCTGTAAGAAAAGTGTTTAATGCTGCCTTTCTGTTAGCTGTAAGAAAAGTGTTTTATGCTGCCTTTCTGTTAGCTGTAAGAAAAGTGTTTAATGCTGCCTTTCTGTTAGCTGTAAGAAAAGTGTTTTATGCTGCCTTTCTGTTAGCTGTAAGAAAAGTGTTTAATGCTGCCTTTATGTTAGCTGTAAGAAAAGTGTTTAATGCTGCCTTTCTGTTAGCTGTAAGAAAAATGCTGCCTTTCTGTTAGCTGTAAGAAAAATGTTTAATGCTGCCTTTCTGTTAGCTGTAAGAAAAGTGTTTAATGCTGCCTTTCTGTTAGATGTAAGAAAAGTGTTTAATGCTGCCTTTCTGTTAGCTGTAAGAAAAGTGTTTAATGCTGCTTTTCTGTTAGCTTAAGAAAGTGTTAGCTGTAAGAAAAGTGTTTAATGCTGCCTTTAGCTGTAAGAAAAGTGTTTAATGCTGCATTTATGTTAGCTGTAAGAAAAGTGTTTAATGCTGCCTTTCTGTTAGCTGTAAGAAAAGAGTTTAATGCTGCCTTTCTTTCTGTTATGCTGCCTTTCTGTTAGCTGTAAGAAAAGTGTTTAATGCTGCCTTTCTGTTAGCTGTAAGAAAAGTGTTTTATGCTGCCTTTCTGTTAGCTGTAAGAAAAGTGTTTAATGCTGCCTTTCTGTTAGCTGTAAGAAAAGTGTTTAATGCTGCCTTTCTGTTAGCTGTAAGAAAAGTGTTTAATGCTGCCTTTCTGTTAGCTGTAAGAAAAGTGTTTTATGCTGCCTTTCTGTTAGCTGTAAGAAAAGTGTTTAATGCTGCCTTTCTGTTAGCTGTAAGAAAAGTGTTTAATGCTGCCTTTCTGTTAGCTGTAAGAAAGTGTTTTAAGAAAAAAAATGCTGCCTTTCTGTTAGCTGTAAGAAAAGTGTTTAATGCTGCCTTTCTGTTAGCTGTAAGAAAAGTGTTTAATGCTGCCTTTCTGTTAGCTGTAAGAAAAGTGTTTTATGCTGCCTTTCTGTTAGCTGTAAGAAAAATGTTTAATGCTGCCTTTCTGTTAGCTGTAAGAAAAGTGTTTAATGCTGCCTTTCTGTTAGATGTAAGAAAAGTGTTTAATGCTGCCTTTCTGTTGTTAGCTGTAAGAAAAGTGTTTAATGCTGCCTTTCTGTTAGCTGTAAGAAAAGTGTTTAATGCTGCCTTTCTGTTAGCTGTAAGAAAAGTGTTTAATGCTGCCTTTCTGTTAGCTGTAAGAAAAGTGTTTAATGCTGCCTTTCTGTTAGCTGTAAGAAAAGTGTTTAATGCTGCTTTTCTGTTAGCTGTAAGAAAAGTGTTTAATGCTGCCTTTCTGTTAGCTGTAAGAAAAGTGTTTTAATGCTGCCTTTTCTGTTAGCTGTTAAGAAAAATGTTTAATGCTGCCTTTCTGTTAGCTGTAAGAAAAGTGTTTAATGCTGCCTTTCTGTTAGATGTAAGAAAAGTGTTTAATGCTGCCTTTCTGTTGTTAGCTGTAAGAAAAGTGTTTAAAGAAAAGTGTTTAATGCTGCCTTTCTGTTAGCTGTAAGAAAAAAATGCTGCCTTTCTGTTAGCTGTAAGAAAAGTGTTTTAATGCTGCCTTTCTGTTAGCTGTAAATGTTTAATGCTGCATTGTAAGAAAAGTGTTTTATGCCGCCTCTCTCTTAGCTGTAAGAAACGTGTTTTATGCTGCCTTTCTGATGTTTACGCTGTAAGAAAGTGTTTAATGCTGCCTTTCTGTTAGCTGTAAGAAAAGTGTTTTAATGGTTAGCTTGTGCCTTTCTGTTAGCTGTAAGAAAAGTGTTTAATGCTGCCTTTCTGTTAGCTGTAAGAAAAGTGTTTAATGCTGCTTTCTGTTAGCTGTAAGAAAATGTTTTAATGCCTTGCCTGTTAGCTGTAAGAAAAAGTGTTTTTAGCTGCCTTCTTTAAGCTGAAAAGTGTTTTTTGCTGCCTTTCTGTTAGCTGTAAGAAAAGTGTTTAATGCTGCCTTTCTGTTAGCTGTAAGAAAAGTGTTTTATGCTGCCTTTCTGTTAGCTGTAAGAAAAGTGTTTAATGCTGCCTTTCTGTTAGCTGTAAGAAAAGTGTTTAATGTTGCCTTTCTGTTAGCTGTAAGAAAAGTGTTTAATGCTGCCTTTCTGTTAGCTGTAAGAAAAGTGTTTAATGCTGCCTTTCTGTTAGCTGTAAGAAAAGTGTTTAATGCTGCTTTTCTGTTAGCTGTAAGAAAAGTGTTTTATGCTGTTTTTCTGTTAGCTGTAAGAAAAGTGTTTAATGCTGCATTTATGTTAGCTGTAAGAAAAGTGTTTAATGCTGCCTTTCTGTTAGCTGTAAGAAAAGTGTTTTATGCTGCCTTTCTGTTAGCTGTAAGAAACGTGTTTTATGCTGCCTTTCTGATGTTAGCTGTAAGAAAAGTGTTTTATGCTGCCTTTCTGATGTTAGCTGTAAGAAAAGTGTTTTATGCTGCCTTTCTGATGTTAGCTGTAAGAAGTGTTTTATGCTGCCTTTCTGTTAGCTGTAAGAAAAAATGCCTTTCTGTTAGCTGTAAGAAAAGTGTTTAATGCTGCCTTTCTGTTAGCTGTAAGAAAAGTGTTTTATGCTGCCTTTTGATGTTAGCTGTAAGAAAAGTGTTTTATGCTGCCTTTCTGTTGCTGTAAGAAAAGTGTTTAATGCTTGCCTTTCTGTTAGCTGGTAAGAAAAGTGTTTTAATGCTGCCTTTCTGTTAGCTGTAAGAAAGTGTTTTATGCTGCCTGTTAGCTGTGAGTGTTTTATGCTGCTGTAAGTAAAAAAGTGTATTATGCTGCCTTTCTGTTAGCTGTAAGAAATGTGTTTAAGCTGCCTTTCTGTAAGCTGTAAGAAAAGTGTTTTATGCTGCCTTTCTGTCAGCTGTAAGAAAAGCGTTTTATGCTGCCTTTCTGATGTTAGCTGTAAGAAAAGTGTTTTATGCTGCCTTTAGCTGTGAAAAGTGTTTTAGCTGTAAGAAAAGTGTTTTTTATGCTGCCTTTCTGATGTTAGCTGTAAGAAAAGTGTTTTATGCTGCCTTTCTGATGTTAGCTGTAAAGGAAAAGTGTTTTATGCTGCTTTCTTTAAGAAAAGTGTTTTATGCTGCCTTTCTGTTAGCTGTAAGAAAAGTGGTTTATGCTGCCTTTCTGTTAGCTGTAGGAGAAGTGTTTTATGTTGCCTTTCTGTTAGCTGTAGAAAAGTGTAAGAAAAGTGTTTAATTAAGAAAAGTGTTTAATGCTGCCTTTCTGATGTTAGCTGTAAGAAAAGTGTTTTATGCTGCCTTTCTGTTAGCTGTAAGAAAAGTGTTTTATGCTGCCTTTCTGATGTTAGCTGTAAGAAAAGTGTTTTATGCTGCCTTTCTGATGTTAGCTGTAAGAAAAGTGTTTTATGCTGCCTTTCTGTTAGCTGTAAGAAAAGTGTTTTATGCTGCCTTTCTGATGTTAGCTGTAAGAAAAGTGTTTTATGCTGCCTTTCTGTTAGCTGTAAGAAAAGTGTTTTATGCTGCCTTTCTGATGTTAGCTGTAAGAAAAGTGTTTTATGATGCCTTTCTGAGTGTTTTATGCTGTTAGCTGTAAGAAAAGTGTTTTATGCTGCTGTAAGAAAAGTGTTTAATGCTGCCTTTCTGATGTTAGCTGTAAGAAAAGTGTTTTATGCTGCCTTTCTGATGTTAGCTGTAAGAAAAGTGTTTTATGCTGCCTTTCTGATGTTAGCTGTAAGAAAAGTGTTTTATGCTGCCTTTCTGATGTTAGCTGTAAGAAAAGTGTTTTATGCTGCCTTTCTGTTAGCTGTAAGAAAAGTGTTTTATGCTGCCTTTCTGTTAGCTGTAAGAAAAGTGTTTTATGCTGCCTTTCTGATGTTAGCTGTAAGAAAAGTGTTTTATGCTGCCTTTCTGTTAGCTGTAAGAAAAGTGTTTTATGCTGCCTTTCTGATGTTAGCTGTAAGAAAAGTGTTTTATGCTGCCTTTCTGATGTTAGCTGTAAGAAAAGTGTTTTATGCTGCCTTTCTGATGTTAGCTGTAAGAAAAGTGTTTTATGCTGCCTTTCTGTTAGCTGTAAGAAAAGTGTTTTATGCTGCCTTTCTGATGTTAGCTGTAAGAAAAGTGTTTTATGCTGCCTTTCTGATGTTAGCTGTAAGAAAAGTGTTTTATGCTGCCTTTCTGTAAGCTGTAAGAAAAGTGTTTTATGCTGCCTTTCTGTTAGCTGTAAGAAAAGTGTTTAATGCTGCCTTTATGTTAGCTGTAAGAAAAGTGTTTTATGCTGCCTTTCTGTTAGCTGTAAGAAAAGTGTTTTATGCTGCCTTTCTGTTAGCTGTAAGAAAAGTGTTTTATGCTGCCTTTCTGTTAGCTGTAAGAAAAGATATATAATGTATCCAAAATGTTATATCAGCTAAAAAACAAGTTTACATCTGTGTAGCATGACTACTCCTAGCTGTGATAAAAGTTAAAAGATCGACTCAAAATGTAAAATGTTTGATGTGAGAAAAAGTAAGGATCAACTCAAAATGTTGGGTGTATCTCCAACGTTTGATGTGTAAAAAGTAAAAATACCTACTGTGTTGAGTGTGTTTGTGATGGTTGTTGATAATGATGCAGCATGTGCTGAGAATGCAAAGAATGTCTAATATATTGGCAATAAGAGAAGTGTAAGGATCTACCCAACATGTACCATGTGTCTCCAGTGTTTGCTGTATGAGAAGTGTAAGGATCTACCCAACATGTACCATGTGTCTCCAGTGTTTGCTGTATGAGAAGTGTAAGGATCTACCCAACATGTACCATGTGTCTCCAGTGTTTGCTGTATGAGAAGTGTAAGGATCTACCCAACATGTACCATGTGTCTCCAGTGTTTGCTGTATGAGAAGTGTAAGGATCTACCCAACATGTACCATGTGTCTCCAGTGTTTGCTGTATGAGAAGTGTAAGGATCTACCCAACATGTACCATGTGTCTCCAGTGTTTGCTGTATGAGAAGTGTAAGGATCTACCCAACATGTACCATGTGTCTCCAGTGTTTGCTGTATGAGAAGTGTAAGGATCTACCCAACATGTACCATGTGTCTCCAGTGTTTGCTGTATGAGAAGTTTAAGGATCTACAAAACATGTACCATGTGTCTCCAGTGTTTGCTGTATGAGAAGTGTAAGGATCTACCCAACATGTACCATGTGTCTCCAGTGTTTGCTGTATGATAAGTGTAAGGATCTACCCAACATGTACCATGTGTCTCCAGTGTTTGCTGTATGATAAGTGTAAGGATCTACCCAACATGTACCATGTGTCTCCAGTGTTTGCTGTATGAGAAGTGTAAGGATCTACCCAACATGTACCATGTGTCTCCAGTGTTTGCTGTATGAGAAGTGTAAGGATCTACCCAACATGTACCATGTGTCTCCAGTGTTTGCTGTATGAGAAGTGTAAGGATCTACCCAACATGTACCATGTGTCTCCAGTGTTTGCTGTATGAGAAGTGTAAGGATCTACCCAACATGTACCATGTGTCTCCAGTGTTTGCTGTATGAGAAGTGTAAGGATCTACCCAACATGTACCATGTGTCTCCAGTGTTTGCTGTGTGAGAAGTGTAAGGATCTACCCAACATGTACCATGTGTCTCCAGTGTTTGCTGTATGAGAAGTGTAAGGATCTACCCAACATGTACCATGTGTCTCCAGTGTTTGCTGTATGAGAAGTGTAAGGATCTACCCAACATGTACCATGTGTCTCCAGTGTTTGCTGTATGAGAAGTGTAAGGATCTACCCAACATGTACCATGTGTCTCCAGTGTTTGCTGTATGAGAAGTGTAAGGATCTACCCAACATGTACCATGTGTCTCCAGTGTTTGCTGTATGAGAAGTGTAAGGATCTACCCAACATGTACCATGTGTCTCCAGTGTTTGCTGTATGAGAAGTGTAAGGATCTACCCAACATGTACCATGTGTCTCCAGTGTTTGCTGTATGAGAAGTGTAAGGATCTACCCAACATGTACCATGTGTCTCCAGTGTTTGCTGTATGAGAAGTGTAAGGATCTACCCAACATGTACCATGTGTCTCCAGTGTTTGCTGTATGAGAAGTGTAAGGATCTACCCAACATGTACCATGTGTCTCCAGTGTTTGCTGTATGAGAAGTGTAAGGATCTACCCAACATGTACCATGTGTCTCCAGTGTTTGCTGTATGAGAAGTGTAAGGATCTACCCAACATGTACCATGTGTCTCCAGTGTTTGCTGTATGAGAAGTGTAAGGATCTACCCAACATGTACCATGTGTCTCCAGTGTTTGCTGTATGAGAAGTGTAAGGATCTACCCAACATGTACCATGTGTCTCCAGTGTTTGCTGTATGAGAAGTGTAAGGATCTACCCAACATGTACCATGTGTGTCTTGTGTTTGCTGTATGAGAAGTGTAAGGATCTACCCAACATGTACCATGTGTTGTGTCTCCAGTGTTTGCTGTATGAGAAGTGTAAGGATCTACCCAACATGTACCATGTGTCTCCAGTGTTTGCTGTATGAGAAGTGTAAGGATCTACCCAACATGTACCATGTGTCTCCAGTGTTTGCTGTATGAGAAGTGTAAGGATCTACCCAACATGTACCATGTGTCTCCAGTGTTTGCTGTATGAGAAGTGTAAGGATCTACCCAACATGTACCATGTGTCTCCAGTGTTTGCTGTATGAGAAGTGTAAGGATCTACCCAACATGTACCATGTGTCTCCAGTGTTTGCTGTATGAGAAGTGTAAGGATCTACCCAACATGTACCATGTGTCTCCAGTGTTTGCTGTATGAGAAGTGTAAGGATCTACCCAACATGTACCATGTGTCTCCAGTGTTTGCTGTATGAGAAGTGTAAGGATCTACCCAACATGTACCATGTGTCTCCAGTGTTTGCTGTATGAGAAGTGTAAGGATCTACCCAACATGTACCATGTGTCTCCAGTGTTTGCTGTATGAGAAGTGTAAGGATCTACCCAACATGTACCATGTGTCTCCAGTGTTTGCTGTATGAGAAGTGTAAGGATCTACCCAACATGTACCATGTGTCTCCAGTGTTTGCTGTATGAGAAGTGTAAGGATCTACCCAACATGTACCATGTGTCTCCAGTGTTTGCTGTATGAGAAGTGTAAGGATCTACCCAACATGTACCATGTGTCTCCAGTGTTTGCTGTATGAGAAGTGTAAGGATCTACCCAACATGTACCATGTGTCTCCAGTGTTTGCTGTATGAGAAGTGTAAGGATCTACCCAACATGTACCATGTGTCTCCAGTGTTTGCTGTATGAGAAGTGTAAGGATCTACCCAACATGTACCATGTGTCTCCAGTGTTTGCTGTATGAGAAGTGTAAGGATCTACCCAACATGTACCATGTGTCTCCAGTGTTTGCTGTATGAGAAGTGTAAGGATCTACCCAACATGTACCATGTGTCTCCAGTGTTTGCTGTATGAGAAGTGTAAGGATCTACCCAACATGTACCATGTGTCTCCAGTGTTTGCTGTATGAGAAGTGTAAGGATCTACCCAACATGTACCATGTGTCTCCAGTGTTTGCTGTATGAGAAGTGTAAGGATCTACCCAACATGTACCATGTGTCTCCAGTGTTTGCTGTATGAGAAGTGTAAGGATCTACCCAACATGTACCATGTGTCTCCAGTGTTTGCTGTATGAGAAGTGTAAGGATCTACCCAACATGTACCATGTGTCTCCAGTGTTTGCTGTATGAGAAGTGTAAGGATCTACCCAACATGTACCATGTGTCTCCAGTGTTTGCTGTATGAGAAGTGTAAGGATCTACCCAACATGTACCATGTGTCTCCAGTGTTTGCTGTATGAGAAGTGTAAGGATCTACCCAACATGTACCATGTGTCTCCAGTGTTTGCTGTATGAGAAGTGTAAGGATCTACCCAACATGTACCATGTGTCTCTACCCAACATGTACCATGTGTCTCCAGTGTTTGCTGTATGAGAAGTGTAAGGATCTACCAAACATGTACCATGTGTCTCCAGTGTTTGCTGTATGAGAAGTGTAAGGATCTACCCAACATGTACCATGTGTCTCCAGTGTTTGCTGTATGAGAAGTGTAAGGATCTACCCAACATGTACCATGTGTCTCCAGTGTTTGCTGTATGAGAAGTGTAAGGATCTACCCAACATGTACCATGTGTCTCCAGTGTTTGCTGTATGAGAAGTGTAAGGATCTACCCAACATGTACCATGTGTCTCCAGTGTTTGCTGTATGAGAAGTGTAAGGATCTACCCAACATGTACCATGTGTCTCCAGTGTTTGCTGTATGAGAAGTGTAAGGATCTACCCAACATGTACCATGTGTCTCCAGTGTTTGCTGTATGAGAAGTGTAAGGATCTACCCAACATGTACCATGTGTCTCCAGTGTTTGCTGTATGAGAAGTGTAAGGATCTACCCAACATGTACCATGTGTCTCCAGTGTTTGCTGTATGAGAAGTGAAACGACCTCCACCACGAGCACCATGTGTCTCCAGTGTTTGCTGTATGAGAAGTGTAAGGATCTACCCAACATGTACCATGTGTCTCCAGTGTTTGCTGTATGAGAAGTGTAAGGATCTACCCAACATGTACCATGTGTCTCCAGTGTTTGCTGTATGAGAAGTGTAAGGATCTACCCAACATGTACCATGTGTCTCCAGTGTTTGCTGTATGAGAAGTGTAAGGATCTACCCAACATGTACCATGTGTCTCCAGTGTTTGCTGTATGAGAAGTGTAAGGATCTACCCAACATGTACCATGTGTCTCCAGTGTTTGCTGTATGAGAAGTGTAAGGATCTACCCAACATGTACCATGTGTCTCCAGTGTTTGCTGTATGAGAAGTGTAAGGATCTACCCAACATGTACCATGTGTCTCCAGTGTTTGCTGTATGAGAAGTGTAAGGATCTACCCAACATGTACCATGTGTCTCCAGTGTTTGCTGTATGAGAAGTGTAAGGATCTACCCAACATGTAGTGTATGTGTCTCCAGTGTTTGCTGTATGAGAAGTGTAAGGATCTACCCAACATGTACCATGTGTCTCCAGTGTTTGCTGTATGAGAAGTGTAAGGATCTACCCAACATGTACCATGTGTCTCCAGTGTTTGCTGTATGAGAAGTGTAAGGATCTACCCAACATGTACCATGTGTCTCCAGTGTTTGCTGTATGACCCAACATGTACCATGTGTCTCCAGTGTTTGCTGTATGAGAAGTGTAAGGATCTACCCAACATGTACCATGTGTCTCCAGTGTTTGCTGTATGAGAAGTGTAAGGATCTACCCAACATGTACCATGTGTCTCCAGTGTTTGCTCCAGTGTTTGCTGTATGAGAAGTGTAAGGATCTACCCAACATGTACCATGTGTCTCCAGTGTTTGCTGTATGAGAAGTGTAAGGATCTACCCAACATGTACCACCCAACATGTACCATGTGTCTCCAGTGTTTGCTGTATGAGAAGTGTAAGGATCTACCCAACATGTACCATGTGTCTCCAGTGTTTGCTGTATGAGAAGTGTAAGGATCTACCCAACATGTACCATGTGTCTCCAGTGTTTGCTGTATGAGAAGTGTAAGGATCTACCCAACATGTACCATGTGTCTCCAGTGTTTGCTGTATGAGAAGTGTAAGGATCTACCCAACATGTACCATGTGTCTCCAGTGTTTGCTGTATGAGAAGTGTAAGGATCTACCCAACATGTACCATGTGTCTCCAGTGTTTGCTGTATGAGAAGTGTAAGGATCTACCCAACATGTACCATGTGTCTCCAGTGTTTGCTGTATGAGAAGTGTAAGGATCTACCCAACATGTACCATGTGTCTCCAGTGTTTGCTGTATGAGAAGTGTAAGGATCTACCCAACATGTACCATGTGTCTCCAGTGTTTGCTGTATGAGAAGTGTAAGGATCTACCCAACATGTACCATGTGTCTCCAGTGTTTGCTGTATGAGAAGTGTAAGGATCTACCCAACATGTACCATGTGTCTCCAGTGTTTGCTGTATGAGAAGTGTAAGGATCTACCCAACATGTACCATGTGTCTCCAGTGTTTGCTGTATGAGAAGTGTAAGGATCTACCCAACATGTACCATGTGTCTCCAGTGTTTGCTGTATGAGAAGTGTAAGGATCTACCCAACATGTACCATGTGTCTCCAGTGTTTGCTGTATGAGAAGTGTAAGGATCTACCCAACATGTACCATGTGTCTCCAGTGTTTGCTGTATGAGAAGTGTAAGGATCTACCCAACATGTACCATGTGTCTCCAGTGTTTGCTGTATGAGAAGTGTAAGGATCTACCCAACATGTACCATGTGTCTCCAGTGTTTGCTGTATGAGAAGTGTAAGGATCTACCCAACATGTACCATGTGTCTCCAGTGTTTGCTGTATGAGAAGTGTAAGGATCTACCCAACATGTACCATGTGTCTCCAGTGTTTGCTGTATGAGAAGTGTAAGGATCTACCCAACATGTACCATGTGTCTCCAGTGTTTGCTGTATGAGAAGTGTAAGGATCTACCCAACATGTACCATGTGTCTCCAGTGTTTGCTGTATGAGAAGTGTAAGGATCTACCCAACATGTACCATGTGTCTCCAGTGTTTGCTGTATGAGAAGTGTAAGGATCTACCCAACATGTACCATGTGTCTCCAGTGTTTGCTGTATGAGAAGTGTAAGGATCTACCCAACATGTACCATGTGTCTCCAGTGTTTGCTGTATGAGAAGTGTAAGGATCTACCCAACATGTACCATGTGTCTCCAGTGTTTGCTGTATGAGAAGTGTAAGGATCTACCCAACATGTACCATGTGTCTCCAGTGTTTGCTGTATGAGAAGTGTAAGGATCTACCCAACATGTACCATGTGTCTCCAGTGTTTGCTGTATGAGAAGTGTAAGGATCTACCCAACATGTACCATGTGTCTCCAGTGTTTGCTGTATGAGAAGTGTAAGGATCTACCCAACATGTACCATGTGTCTCCAGTGTTTGCTGTATGAGAAGTGTAAGGATCTACCCAACATGTACCATGTGTCTCCAGTGTTTGCTGTATGAGAAGTGTAAGGATCTACCCAACATGTACCATGTGTCTCCAGTGTTTGCTGTATGAGAAGTGTAAGGATCTACCCAACATGTACCATGTGTCTCCAGTGTTTGCTGTATGAGAAGTGTAAGGATCTACCCAACATGTACCATGTGTCTCCAGTGTTTGCTGTATGAGAAGTGTAAGGATCTACCCAACATGTACCATGTGTCTCCAGTGTTTGCTGTATGAGAAGTGTAAGGATCTACCCAACATGTACCATGTGTCTCCAGTGTTTGCTGTATGAGAAGTGTAAGGATCTACCCAACATGTACCATGTGTCTCCAGTGTTTGCTGTATGAGAAGTGTAAGGATCTACCCAACATGTACCATGTGTCTTTTGTGTTTGCTGTATGAGAAGTGTAAGGATCTACCCAACCTGGTGTCTCCAGTGTTTGCTGTATGAGAAGTGTAAGGATCTACCCAACATGTACCATGTGTCTCCAGTGTTTGCTGTATGAGAAGTGTAAGGATCTACCCAACATGTACCATGTGTCTCCAGTGTTTGCTGTATGAGAAGTGTAAGGATCTACCCAACATGTACCATGTGTCTCCAGTGTTTGCTGTATGAGAAGTGTAAGGATCTACCCAACATGTACCATGTGTCTCCATGTACCATGTGTCTCCAGTGTTTGCTGTATGAGAAGTGTAAGGATCTACCCAACATGTACCATGTGTCTCCAGTGTTTGCTGTATGAGAAGTGTAAGGATCTACCCAACATGTACCATGTGTCTCCAGTGTTTGCTGTATGAGAAGTGTAAGGATCTACCCAACATGTACCATGTGTGTCTCCAGTGTTTGCTGTATGAGAAGTGTAAGGATCTACCCAACATGTACCATGTGTCTCCAGTGTTTGCTGTATGAGAAGTGTAAGGATCTACCCAACATGTACCATGTGTCTCCAGTGTTTGCTGTATGAGAAGTGTAAGGATCTACCCAACATGTACCATGTGTCTCCAGTGTTTGCTGTATGAGAAGTGTAAGGATCTACCCAACATGTACCATGTGTCTCCAGTGTTTGCTGTATGAGAAGTGTAAGGATCTACCCAACATGTACCATGTGTCTCCAGTGTTTGCTGTATGAGAAGTGTAAGGATCTACCCAACATGTACCATGTGTCTCCAGTGTTTGCTGTATGAGAAGTGTAAGGATCTACCCAACATGTACCATGTGTCTCCAGTGTGTTTGCTGTGTTTGCTGTATGAGAAGTGTAAGGATCTACCCAACATGTACCATGTGTGTCTCCAGTGTTTGCTGTATGAGAAGTGTAAGGATCTACCCAACATGTACCATGTGTCTCCAGTGTTTGCTGTATGAGAAGTGTAAGGATCTACCCAACATGTACCATGTGTCTCCAGTGTTTGCTGTATGAGAAGTGTAAGGATCTACCCAACATGTACCATGTGTCTCCAGTGTTTGCTGTATGAGAAGTGTAAGGATCTACCCAACATGTACCATGTGTGTCTCCAGTGTTTGCTGTATGAGAAGTGTAAGGATCTACCCAACATGTACCATGTGTCTCCAGTGTTTGCTGTATGAGAAGTGTAAGGATCTACCCAACATGTACCATGTGTCTCCAGTGTTTGCTGTATGAGAAGTGTAAGGATCTACCCAACATGTACCATGTGTCTCCAGTGTTTGCTGTATGAGAAGTGTAAGGATCTACCCAACATGTACCATGTGTCTCCAGTGTTTGCTGTATGAGAAGTGTAAGGATCTACCCAACATGTACCATGTGTCTCCAGTGTTTGCTGTATGAGAAGTGTAAGGACTCCAGTGTTTGCTGTATGAGAAGTGTAAGGATCTACCCAACATGTACCATGTGTCTCCAGTGTTTGCTGTATGAGAAGTGTAAGGATCTACCCAACATGTACCATGTGTCTCCAGTGTTTGCTGTATGAGAAGTGTAAGGATCTACCCAACATGTACCATGTGTCTCCAGTGTTTGCTGTATGAGAAGTGTAAGGATCTACCCAACATGTACCATGTGTCTCCAGTGTTTGCTGTATGAGAAGTGTAAGGATCTACCCAACATGTACCATGTGTCTCCAGTGTTTGCTGTATGAGAAGTGTAAGGATCTACCCAACATGTACCATGTGTCTCCAGTGTTTGCTGTATGAGAAGTGTAAGGATCTACCCAACATGTACCATGTGTCTCCAGTGTTTGCTGTATGAGAAGTGTAAGGATCTACCCAACATGTACCATGTGTCTCCAGTGTTTGCTGTATGAGAAGTGTAAGGATCTACCCAACATGTACCATGTGTCTCCAGTGTTTGCTGTATGAGAAGTGTAAGGATCTACCCAACATGTACCATGTGTCTCCAGTGTTTGCTGTATGAGAAGTGTAAGGATCTACCCAACATGTACCATGTGTCTCCAGTGTTTGCTGTATGAGAAGTGTAAGGATCTACCCAACATGTACCATGTGTCTCCAGTGTTTGCTGTATGAGAAGTGTAAGGATCTACCCAACATGTACCATGTGTCTCCAGTGTTTGCTGTATGAGAAGTGTAAGGATCTACCCAACATGTACCATGTGTCTCCAGTGTTTGCTGTATGAGAAGTGTAAGGATCTACCCAACATGTACCATGTGTCTCCAGTGTTTGCTGTATGAGAAGTGTAAGGATCTACCCAACATGTACCATGTGTCTCCAGTGTTTGCTGTATGAGAAGTGTAAGGATCTACCCAACATGTACCATGTGTCTCCAGTGTTTGCTGTATGAGAAGTGTAAGGATCTACCCAACATGTACCATGTGTCTCCAGTGTTTGCTGTATGAGAAGTGTAAGGATCTACCCAACATGTACCATGTGTCTCCAGTGTTTGCTGTATGAGAAGTGTAAGGATCTACCCAACATGTACCATGTGTCTCCAGTGTTTGCTGTATGAGAAGTGTAAGGATCTACCCAACATGTACCATGTGTCTCCAGTGTTTGCTGTATGAGAAGTGTAAGGATCTACCCAACATGTACCATGTGTCTCCAGTGTTTGCTGTATGAGAAGTGTAAGGATCTACCCAACATGTACCATGTGTCTCCAGTGTTTGCTGTATGAGAAGTGTAAGGATCTACCCAACATGTACCATGTGTCTCCAGTGTTTGCTGTATGAGAAGTGTAAGGATCTACCCAACATGTACCATGTGTCTCCAGTGTTTGCTGTATGAGAAGTGTAAGGATCTACCCAACATGTACCATGTGTCTCCAGTGTTTGCTGTATGAGAAGTGTAAGGATCTACCCAACATGTACCATGTGTCTCCAGTGTTTGCTGTATGAGAAGTGTAAGGATCTACCCAACATGTACCATGTGTCTCCAGTGTTTGCTGTATGAGAAGTGTAAGGATCTACCCAACATGTACCATGTGTCTCCAGTGTTTGCTGTATGAGAAGTGTAAGGATCTACCCAACATGTACCATGTGTCTCCAGTGTTTGCTGTATGAGAAGTGTAAGGATCTACCCAACATGTACCATGTGTCTCCAGTGTTTGCTGTATGAGAAGTGTAAGGATCTACCCAACATGTACCATGTGTCTCCAGTGTTTGCTGTATGAGAAGTGTAAGGATCTACCCAACATGTACCATGTGTCTCCAGTGTTTGCTGTATGATGAGAAGTGTAAGGATCTACCCAACATGTACCATGTGTCTCCAGTGTTTGCTGTATGAGAAGTGTAAGGATCTACCCAACATGTACCATGTGTCTCCAGTGTTTGCTGTATGAGAAGTGTAAGGATCTACCCAACATGTACCATGTGTCTCCAGTGTTTGCTGTATGAGAAGTGTAAGGATCTACCCAACATGTACCATGTGTCTCCAGTGTTTGCTGTATGAGAAGTGTAAGGATCTACCCAACATGTACCATGTGTCTCCAGTGTTTGCTGTATGAGAAGTGTAAGGATCTACCCAACATGTACCATGTGTCTCCAGTGTTTGCTGTATGAGAAGTGTAAGGATCTACCCAACATGTACCATGTGTCTCCAGTGTTTGCTGTATGAGAAGTGTAAGGATCTACCCAACATGTACCATGTGTCTCCAGTGTTTGCTGTATGAGAAGTGTAAGGATCTACCCAACATGTACCATGTGTCTCCAGTGTTTGCTGTATGAGAAGTGTAAGGATCTACCCAACATGTACCATGTGTCTCCAGTGTTTGCTGTATGAGAAGTGTAAGGATCTACCCAACATGTACCATGTGTCTCCAGTGTTTGCTGTATGTATGAGAAGTGTAAGGATCTACCCAACATGTACCATGTGTCTCCAGTGTTTGCTGTATGAGAAGTGTAAGGATCTACCCAACATGTACCATGTGTCTCCAGTGTTTGCTGTATGAGAAGTGTAAGGATCTACCCAACATGTACCATGTGTCTCCAGTGTTTGCTGTATGAGAAGTGTAAGGATCTACCCAACATGTACCATGTGTCTCCAGTGTTTGCTGTATGAGAAGTGTAAGGATCTACCCAACATGTACCATGTGTCTCCAGTGTTTGCTGTATGAGAAGTGTAAGGATCTACCCAACATGTACCATGTGTCTCCAGTGTTTGCTGTATGAGAAGTGTAAGGATCTACCCAACATGTACCATGTGTCTCCAGTGTTTGCTGTATGAAGAAGTGTAAGGATCTTACCCAACATGTACCATGACTCCATCTACCCAATGTACCATGTCTCCACCATGAGAAGTGTAAGGTCTACCCAACATGTACCAGTCCAGTGTTTGCTGTATGAGAAGTGTAAGGATCTACCCAACATGTACCATGTGTCTCCAGTGTTTGCTGTATGAGAAGTGTAAGGATCTACCCAACATGTACCATGTGTCTCCAGTGTTTGCTGTATGAGAAGTGTAAGGATCTACCCAACATGTACCATGTGTCTCCAGTGTTTGCTGTATGAGAAGTGTAAGGATCTACCCAACATGTACCATGTGTCTCCAGTGTTTGCTGTATGAGAAGTGTAAGGATCTACCCAACATGTACCATGTGTCTCCAGTGTTTGCTGTATGAGAAGTGTAAGGATCTACCCAACATGTACCATGTGTCTCCAGTGTTTGCTGTATGAGAAGTGTAAGGATCTACCCAACATGTACCATGTGTCTCCAGTGTTTGCTGTATGAGAAGTGTAAGGATCTACCCAACATGTACCATGTGTCTCCAGTGTTTGCTGTATGAGAAGTGTAAGGATCTACCCAACATGTACCATGTGGCTCTTTTGTTTTGTGTATGAGAGGTGTAAGGATCTACCCAACATGTACCATGTGTCTCCAGTGTTTGCTGTATGAGAAGTGTAAGGATCTACCCAACATGTACCATGTGTCTCCAGTGTTTGCTGTATGAGAAGTGTAAGGATCTACCCAACATGTACCATGTGTCTCCAGTGTTTGCTGTATGAGAAGTGTAAGGATCTACCCAACATGTACCATGTGTCTCCAGTGTTTGCTGTATGAGAAGTGTAAGGATCTACCCAACATGTACCATGTGTCTCCAGTGTTTGCTGTATGAGAAGTGTAAGGATCTACCCAACATGTACCATGTGTCTCCAGTGTTTGCTGTATGAGAAGTGTAAGGATCTACCCAACATGTACCATGTGTCTCCAGTGTTTGCTGTATGAGAAGTGTAAGGATCTACCCAACATGTACCATGTGTCTCCAGTGTTTGCTGTATGAGAAGTGTAAGGATCTACCCAACATGTACCATGTGTCTCCAGTGTTTGCTGTATGAGAAGTGTAAGGATCTACCCAACATGTACCATGTGTCTCCAGTGTTTGCTGTATGAGAAGTGTAAGGATCTACCCAACATGTACCATGTGTCTCCAGTGTTTGCTGTATGAGAAGTGTAAGGATCTACCCAACATGTACCATGTGTCTCCAGTGTTTGCTGTATGAGAAGTGTAAGGATCTACCCAACATGTACCATGTGTCTCCAGTGTTTGCTGTATGAGAAGTGTAAGGATCTACCCAACATGTACCATGTGTCTCCAGTGTTTGCTGTATGAGAAGTGTAAGGATCTACCCAACATGTACCATGTGTCTCCAGTGTTTGCTGTATGAGAAGTGTAAGGATCTACCCAACATGTACCACGTGTATCTACCCCATGTGTGTCTCCAGTGTTTGCTGTATGAGAAGTGTAAGGATCTACCCAACATGTACCATGTGTCTCCAGTGTTTGCTGTATGAGAAGTGTAAGGATCTACCCAACATGTACCATGTGTCTCCAGTGTTTGCTGTATGAGAAGTGTAAGGATCTACCCAACATGTACCATGTGTCTCCAGTGTTTGCTGTATGAGAAGTGTAAGGATCTACCCAACATGTACCATGTGTCTCCAGTGTTTGCTGTATGAGAAGTGTAAGGATCTACCCAACATGTACCATGTGTCTCCAGTGTTTGCTGTATGAGAAGTGTAAGGATCTACCCCACATGTACCATGTGTTTCCAGTGTTTGCTGTATGAGAAGTGTAAGGATCTACCCAACATGTACCATGTGTCTCCAGTGTTTGCTGTATGAGAAGTGTAAGGATCTACCCAACATGTACCATGTGTCTCCAGTGTTTGCTGTATGAGAAGTGTAAGGATCTACCCAACATGTACCATGTGTCTCCAGTGTTTGCTGTATGAGAAGTGTAAGGATCTACCCAACATGTACCATGTGTCTCCAGTGTTTGCTGTATGAGAAGTGTAAGGATCTACCCAACATGTACCATGTGTCTCCAGTGTTTGCTGTATGAGAAGTGTAAGGATCTACCCAACATGTACCATGTGTCTCCAGTTGTTGCTGTATGAGAAGTGTAAGGATCTACCCAACATGTACCATGTGTCTCCAGTGTTTGCTGTATGAGAAGTGTAAGGATCTACCCAACATGTACCATGTGTCTCCAGTGTTTGCTGTATGAGAAGTGTAAGGATCTACCCAACATGTACCATGTGTCTCCAGTGTTTGCTGTATGAGAAGTGTAAGGATCTACCCAACATGTACCATGTGTCTCCAGTGTTTGCTGTATGAGAAGTGTAAGGATCTACCCAACATGTACCATGTGTCTCCAGTGTTTGCTGTATGAGAAGTGTAAGGATCTACCCAACATGTACCATGTGTCTCCAGTGTTTGCTGTATGAGAAGTGTAAGGATCTACCCAACATGTACCATGTGTCTCCAGTGTTTGCTGTATGAGAAGTGTAAGGATCTACCCAACATGTACCATGTGTCTCCAGTGTTTGCTGTATGAGAAGTGTAAGGATCTACCCAACATGTACCATGTGTCTCCAGTGTTTGCTGTATGAGAAGTGTAAGGATCTACCCAACATGTACCATGTGTCTCCAGTTTTTTCTGTATGAGAAGTGTAAGGATCTACCCAACATGTACCATGTGTCTCCAGTGTTTGCTGTATGAGAAGTGTAAGGATCTACCCAACATGTACCATGTGTCTCCAGTGTTTGCTGTATGAGAAGTGTAAGGATCTACCCAACATGTACCATGTGTCTCCAGTGTTTGCTGTATGAGAAGTGTAAGGATCTACCCAACATGTACCATGTGTCTCCAGTGTTTGCTGTATGAGAAGTGTAAGGATCTACCCAACATGTACCATGTGTCTCCAGTGTTTGCTGTATGAGAAGTGTAAGGATCTACCCAACATGTACCATGTGTCTCCAGTGTTTGCTGTATGAGAAGTGTAAGGATCTACCCAACATGTACCATGTGTCTCCAGTGTTTGCTGTATGAGAAGTGTAAGGATCTACCCAACATGTACCATGTGTCTCCAGTGTTTGCTGTATGAGAAGTTTAAGGTTGCTGCCTGAGAAGTGTAAGGATCTACCCAACATGTACCATGTGTCTCCAGTGTTTGCTGTATGAGAAGTGTAAGGATCTACCCAACATGTACCATGTGTCTCCAGTGTTTGCTGTATGAGAAGTGTAAGGATCTACCCAACATGTACCATGTGTCTCCAGTGTTTGCTGTATGAGAAGTGTAAGGATCTACCCAACATGTACCATGTGTCTCCAGTGTTTGCTGTATGAGAAGTGTAAGGATCTACCCAACATGTACCATGTGTCTCCAGTGTTTTGTGTATGAGAAGTGTAAGGATCTACCCAACATGTACCATGTGTCTCCAGTGTTTGCTGTATGAGAAGTGTAAGGATCTACCCAACATGTACCATGTGTCTCCAGTGTTTGCTGTATGAGAAGTGTAAGGATCTACCCAACATGTACCATGTGTCTCCAGTGTTTGCTGTATGAACAGTGTAGGGCTCTACCCAACCAACATGTACCATGGTGTCCTCCATGTGTTGTTTGCTGTATGAGAAGTGTAAGGATCTACCCAACATGTACCATGTGTCTCCAGTGTTTGCTGTATGAGAAGTGTAAGGATCTACCCAACATGTACCATGTGTCTCCAGTGTTTGCTGTATGAGAAGTGTAAGGATCTACCCAACATGTACCATGTGTCTCCAGTGTTTGCTGTATGAGAAGTGTAAGGATCTACCCAACATGTACCATGTGTCTCCAGTGTTTGCTGTATGAGAAGTGTAAGGATCTACCCAACATGTACCATGTGTCTCCAGTGTTTGCTGTATGAGAAGTGTAAGGATCTACCCAACATGTACCATGTGTCTCCAGTGTTTGCTGTATGAGAAGTGTAAGGATCTACCCCAACATGTACCATGTGTCTCCAGTGTTTGCTGTATGAGAAGTGTAAGGATCTACCCAACATGTACCATGTGTCTCCAGTGTTTGCTGTATGAGAAGTGTAAGGATCTACCCAACATGTACCATGTGTCTCCAGTGTTTGCTGTATGAGAAGTGTAAGGATCTACCCAACATGTACCATGTGTCTCTCCAGTGTTTGCTGTATGAGAAGTGTAAGGATCTACCCAACATGTACCATGTGTCTCCAGTGTTTGCTGTATGAGAAGTGTAAGGATCTACCCAACATGTACCATGTGTCTCCAGTGTTTGCTGTATGAGAAGTGTAAGGATCTACCCAACATGTACCATGTGTCTCCAGTGTTTGCTGTATGAGAAGTGTAAGGATCTACCCAACATGTACCATGTGTCTCCAGTGTTTGCTGTGTGAGAAGTGTAAGGATCTACCCACCATGTACCATGTGTCTCCAGTGTTTGCTGTATGAGAAGTGTAAGGATCTACCCAACATGTACCATGTGTCTCCAGTGTTTGCTGTATGAGAAGTGTAAGGATCTACCCAACATGTACCATGTGTCTCCAGTGTTTGCTGTATGAGAAGTGGAAGGATCTACCCAACATGAACCATGTGTCTCCAGTGTTTGCTGTATGAGAAGTGTAAGGATCTACCCAACATGTACCATGTGTCTCCAGTGTTTGCTGTATGAGAAGTGTAAGGATCTACCAAACATGTACCATGTGTCTCCAGTGTTTGCTGTATGAGAAGTGTAAGGATCTACCCAACATGTACCATGTGTCTCCAGTGTTTGCTGTATGAGAAGTGTAAGGATCTACCCAACATGTACCATGTGTCTCCAGTGTTTGCTGTATGAGAAGTGTAAGGATCTACCCAACATGTACCATGTGTCTCCAGTGTTTGCTGTATGATAATGAGAAGGGTTTGCTGTAAGAGAAGTGTCTACCCAACATTGTACCATGTGTCTCCAGTGTTTGCTGTATGAGAAGTGTAAGGATCTACCCAACATGTACCATGTTGTCTCCAGTGTTTGCTGTAATGAGAATGTATGGAATCTAACCCAACAAGTACCATGTTGTCTCCAGTGTTGCTGTATGAGAAGTGTAAGGATCTACCCAACATGTACCATGTGTCTCCAGTGTTTGCTGTATGAGAAGTGTAAGGATCTACCCAACATGTACCATGTGTCTCCAGTGTTTTGCTGTATGAGAAGTGTAATGATCTACCCAACATGTACCAGTGTCTCCAGTGTTTGCTGTATGAGAAGTGTTAAGGATCTACCCAACAATGTACCATGTGTTCTCCAGTGTTTGCTGTATGAGAATGTAAGGATCTACCCAACATGTACCATGTGTCTCCAGTGTTTGCTGTATGATGGAGAAGTGTAAGGATCTACCCAACATGTACCATGGTGTCTCCAGTGTATTGCTGTATGATAAGTGTAAGTGAATCTACCCAACATGTACCATGTGTCTCCAGGTGTATGCTGAAGTGAGAAGTGAAGAGGATCTACCAAACATGTACCATGTGACCTCCAGGTTTGCTATTATTAATAATTGGTAAGGATCTACCCATACATGTACCGATTGGTGTTCCTCCAGTGTTTTGCTGTATGGAGCAGTGTAAGGATCTACCCAACATGTACCAAGTGTCTTCCACGCATGTTTGCTGTATGAGGAGTGTTAGTGATCTACCCAACATGTTTACCATGTG